>JAUMHI010000069.1:13004571-13026291 GCA_032359435.1 Enteromius unitaeniatus
TGTGTGTGTGTGTGTCACAGAATCGAACAGATGTTCAGTGTCAGCATCGCTGGCAGAAAGTTCTCAACCCAGAACTTATCAAAGGACCCTGGACTAAAGAAGAAGACCAACGGGTAAGACATTTAAAATTTGACACAAAATAAACACACCACAACCAATATGTCACCTCAGATAACCAAAATACAGCCACAGGATTGCAGTTACAAAACCAACTAATCCGCATGCAACCAGGAGAAAGTTAAGAGGGAAAATAAAGATCCATTAAGTGGGTGTTGTGTTGTAATGATTAACTGGAAGGACCAGGTGTTTCTCTATTTATCGTCATTTTTATGACCCAGCAGAAGTCATTAGCAGGTGTATTTTGCAGATATTCAGCGTAATACCACTATCTGTATCTGTGTGCAATCCTAAAACACTGCAATGTTACTTCCCTTTCTCTACGGGTTTGTGCAGGGCTGTAATGCACCCCCTCTTTCAGCTCTAACCTTATCCTTTTCCGGCACTTCTCTCTCTTTTTCAGGTGATCGAGTTGGTTCAGAAGTACGGCCCCAAACGTTGGTCTGTGATTGCGAAGCACTTAAAAGGGCGGATTGGGAAGCAATGTAGAGAGCGCTGGCACAACCACTTGAACCCTGAGGTGAAGAAGACCTCCTGGACTGAGGAAGAAGATCAGATCATCTACCAGGCACACGAGAAACTTGGAAACCGATGGGCTGAGATTGCCAAGCTACTTCCGGGCAGGTGAAGAAACACTACTTGTAAACTATACTCTATGCATTTGCATGTGATAATAATAGTCTAGTATTATGTTCTTGTCATCAGAACTGATAATGCCATAAAGAACCACTGGAACTCCACGATGAGGCGGAAAGTCGAGCAGGAAGGCTACCTTCAGCACGCTGCTAAAGTCAGCCCCACTCCGCTAAATAACAGCTACGCTAAATCTCACCTGCTGAACTACAATCAGACACCGACCAATTCATCCATGCCTGCGTCTTCCATGAGCAATCAGTATCCATATTACTCACTACTGTCTGACTCACAACGGGTACAAGTAACCTTATCTCGCAAATATTTACTTATTAAAATAACACTATTATCAGCCATAAAGTGTTTTGTATGAATGCTGTTGGTAATTGATGCCTTTTTTGTGTTCAGGTGCCATTTCCACTCGCTGTTCAGTTGAACATCATGAACATTCCTCAACATGGCACAGCTGCTATCCAGGTAAAGACAAAACGAAACCTGCTTTTAATTCAGCGTGCGTTAAATAAAAATAGCTGTAAATATATATGTGCATATCTCATTAGTAGACTAATTCAAACCAGAGTGTTTTAAAAAATGATTTCATGAATTTTTGAGTTGAACTACACTTGTGCAGTATGTTTTGGAATTGGAATATGCAATAGCAATAGATTGAGTTTTGTTCACTTTGCACTTTGTTTTGATTCATGTGATGTAGAGACACTACAGCGAAGAGGACCCAGAGAAAGAAAAGAGGGTGAAGGAGATTGAGATGCTCTTGATGTCAACAGAAAACGAGCTGAAGGGACAGCAGGCACTACCAGTAAGTGTGTGTGTGTGTGTGTGTGTGCTTAATTGGAGGAAGCATCTGGGGGTCTATTTCACATTCTAACTGCTTGGCTAAATGATGCAATTTTGCCTTATCACACCACAAGCTCTGTTTAACTCCTTGTGCAACTCCGAACCCCCTCCCAACACTTCTCATCATTCAACTCGACAAGTTCCCTTTCTTTCTGACCGTTCCTCCTGCATGCATCCCTCTCTTTATTTTGCTTAATTTCTATCCTACACCCACAGAGCTTCTCTCTAAATCTTTTTCTCTCCCTCTCTGACAGATCTCCATGAGCGGTTACGGTGGGTGGAACCGGGGCTCTTTGACGGACAGCTCAGTTGGTGTGGTGGTTTCAGTCCCGGCTCCATCCCTAGAGCAGGGATGCCTTCCAGAAGAAAGCGCCCATGGCAACACGAACAGCCCAAACAATGACGCCAGCTCCTCTTTACCGGAGTTCATTGACGCTATTGATTCGGTAAGAGACCGTGAAAGTGTCCGACGTTAGATAAGATAGCCAGCGTAACCCTCGGTGTCCTCACGTGATCTCGTCTTCTCAGGCCCCGTCTATCTGGGCCAACATACACACCGATAGGAGGTTTCCTAAAAAGGAGGCTCAATCCAATCAGGGTTCGCCCACCCACAGCGATGACAGCAGTACCCTCACATTTCTTTGTTCTACACCCAAACATTCAGCCACCAGACACCTGCCCTTTTCTCCCTCTCAGGTAGCCTGAAAACGCTCTGCTATAATCAACTAGCCACCCAATAACTCAATCGTTGATTATCTAAGCACCCTGAATCAATCTCTTAACACTAATACATAACAATCATTAGTCAACGCGCGTAGGTCACGTCACGTCACCAAACATAACCCTTTTGTAGAGCCCAAGAGTGGGGTTTTTTTGTGTCATAAAGTGTGCGCTAAGAAAAATATATTAGTGTATTACACTTTCATAACTCTTTTTATCTCTTTAAAATGAGTGTTTAGTCAGTGGCACTGCTGATTTTGTTTGTCTTATGATTGGCTGTTTTAGTAAATCAGTTTCCTTGTGAAGTCAAACACTACATAATCAAGTGACTTTAATATCAGAAACCGTTCGGGTTCAGCTAGGTATTGTGCATGAAGGAATGTTGTTGCTTTCTTGATTACCAGGGGGAAATTGAAAAATCTTCTATGAACACTGGGTTATTGATGCACAATTTTATGCATGCAATCACTTTTTAAATTTTTTCAGTTATGTTGCACTTCACCGTTTTATGCTTAGCAAATATTGGCTGTGTTCTTCGTTAAATGTTAGCAATGCTCTGATCATACAGTAGCATAATCACCATAATGCTTTTAGCCTAGAGACAGTAGTGTTAGTCCTATGTCAGTTTTTGGAATCAGTTTTATGCTGATTTTGACCCCATTTAGAGGTCCACCCACACCTCTGAATATTGAGTATGTGGTTTTCAGTTCAATATCTGATTGTTCTCCTCTTTTTCTCTGTTGCAGTTCTTTAATGCATCAGTGAGCCCAGACTCAGACAGTCAAAACTTACCTGTCACATCTTCGCCTGTCTGCTCCCAGAAAGCATTGCAGCAAGACCTTGCTCTTCGGCCTCAGAAGGAAAATGAGCTGTAAGGGCCCGTTCCAGTATTCTCTGCGTTAATAGTTGCATTCTTTATGATATGATTTAGAAAGTTTACTATACGTACACACACGAAGCAATATCACAAGTTAAATTAAATTGAAAGAGATTCATGTGAATGAGACATGTGTGCGTTCGGTTTCAGATTCAGGACCCCAAACCTGAGGCGTTCCATCATGGAGTGCTCTCCTCGCACACCCACTCCATTCAAGTCCACACTGACAATGCAAGACACCAAATACGGACCATTGAAGAGGGTGAGACTAAATTACATAAATGTACATAAAATTACATCAAAATATAAATTATATATAAAATAAAAAATATAATTTATGTAATAGTATTTTTATTTTATTTATATATTCATGTATTTATTTGTAATTATTATATATTTATTATATTATATTTTAATTCTGCACTACTTTGTTAAAAATGTAAAATATTATTATTTATTTATATATTATTATTCATTATAGTGTTTTTAAAAAAATGACTTAGTACTACTTAGTAGTTAGAGTTCGAAGAAAATAAGCACAATTAAATATCCAGTAAGTTAAAAGACTTTATTATCAACCAGTAACCGATACAGTGCCGATATATTAGTTTGGAATATTTTATTCAAGACTCTGTTCTGGTTCCAGGCCCACAGTCCTTCACTGGACTCTGGAGTGGTTGGTGCTATTAAACAGGAGCCTCAGGAGTGTGAGATCAGCGTTGGGGGGGTGCATCTGGACCAGCCCCCCCTAAAGAAGATCAAACAGGAGGTCAGTTTGGGATACTGTAGGCCCCTTCATTTGAATACGTCTCAATGTGATATTCAAATAGCTAAAATGTAAGAGCTTCTTGTCTGTACTTTGCTATTTGAATTTGTTAGTAATATAAGTGTGCAATCAAACTTCTGCGTAAGTGTGAATTAGACCTTAGATATTATACGCAGAAATATAGAAGTAATATACAGTCATTTATGCATGGTGTATTTTGATGTAGTCAATGATTTTAATGGATTTTGTGGATCGGGATCAATAGATGGAGTCAGCTTGTCTGCAGTGGGAGGGGCAAGATCTCCACACCCAGCTGTTCCCATCCAGTGGCTCCCCCCACGACATGCCTGTGAGTATTTTGATATCGCTTGTATATGTACGTCACATTTTTTCTCAGGATTGCGTTGATATGTGACGTCTCTTTTCTATGTGGGATCTATAGGATCTGTTGACTAGCTCTGTGCTGATGCTGCCAAATGCAGAGAAAACTGAGGACGGACACAAAGCCCAGCTGCCCCGCAGACCTATGGGAAGCCCAATGCAGGTACCGTATCTACTATAAGGATGTCCTATATCTATTCATTGATTTTAGTCAGCGCAGCACAGTTACAGACATGTAACGTTGGACTATCAGAAAGCACCCAAATGCAAATGATGAAAACTAATATTATTTAAAACTTTTTAAATGAAATGTTTTGCTTAAATAATGTATTGTTGGTTGGTAAAATTTTATAGCTCATTTTGTAGTAGCACACATTGACTTTATGACTCCAGGTGCGCCATAAAATTGTTAAGTTATGATTTATTAGGCTATGCAAAACCTGACCAATTGCCTTCATCCTTTTGACGTTTTCTACTTCTCCCCATCTTTACTTCCTTTCTTTCTCGCTCAGCAGTTGAGCACATGGGAACAGGTGCTTTGTGGGAAGATGGAAGAGCAGACGATGCCCTCCGAAGCCACGCACAAATACCTCAGCAATTATTCTTCGCGAGCACTGGTCATGTAAAGAGACAGATAGAATGAGACAGAGACAAATATAGAAAGAGTGAAAGAAGACAATCATTCTGAAAAGAAGTAAAAGAGGAACACTCCTACTTTGGTGGTACATTATTTGGGAGAGGCTAAAAGCCATTTTGTAGACTGCACAGTCGATGTTAGTCGCCAATGTTTAAGCTGTGCCGTCATTTGATTCAAGCAACCAAAGACATTTTTCATGTTGTGTTTTTCTACCTTTTTTATTTAAATTTAATAATATTGTATTATATATTTTGTATTATATATGGGAAATGAATTCTCTATGTGGGTTCTAATTTTATGGATTTTAATATAAGGAACAATTTGCAGTAATTTATTATTATTTTGTATTAAGAATAATAATTAACTACGGTGGGCGCCTTTGCCAGTGTTTGACCCCAGTATTGCTCACTTCTTAATCGCTAAATGTGTGTTAATTGTAAGGAGTGTGTGTTCTCCTAGCATTATCAAAATCACCCAAAACTAAACAAGAGTTGTTCTCCATATCTGTGGGTGTCCGAAAGAACTGCCCTCGCAGAAATCGTATGTATTTCAACCAAATGCCTAACAGCACTGCTATGTATTCCTGGCCAAAACAAACCGTGCCCAATGCCTACAAATTCTTTGCCAAGTTTGAAAATTCAAGTTTGCCTAATGTAGATTTTAGGTGAGATATCTAGTGTACAAAGGTACTCTGCCAGTTTACTAGTGTTGCCATTTCAAAAAGCGTTCGAGATCGAAACCACAACGTCAAGCTTTCACTGTATTAGCACTATTTCAGGGTTTGTGTTTGTTTATTTTCAGTTTTTGTATTCGCTAAAAAGAAAAAAACAAGGTTTACCAAGCATTTTCAATTCAAGGGTTTAAATGGTTACAAATATGCCTTTGATATGATAAAACATTTCTTGATCATGTTTTCATAAACACTTTTGTATGTCAATTGTTAATCAGATTTACATTGGTATTTCTAGTTTTTGAAACACTGAAATGATTGTCGCTTTTATACCTAGTCGGCTTGTTTTTGATATTACAATCACCCTTTGATACTAAGATTGCAGTGTCCAATCAAAAGCATTTAGCAATAACGTTTTTGTTATTCGCTGCCTTTTTGTATTAGCTTCAAGTACAAACACTTTTTTTACACTGATTATGAACTTTTCATACGTTTTTTTTATACGAACTTTTATAACTGCCTTGTAAATAAAGTGTGTTTTGGAAAAAATATCTCTGGCTTACTGCTTTCTTTTCCGGTTTGAAAAATCCATTGTGTGTTGCACAGACATCAATACAACCAAAATAAAACTACTTTAGGTAACACTTTCGATAATCCACTTCAGACATTCTACTAACAGTAAGTAACTTTGCAACTACATGTCAAC
This sequence comes from Enteromius unitaeniatus, assembly GCA_032359435.1. Lineage (NCBI taxonomy): Eukaryota > Metazoa > Chordata > Actinopteri > Cypriniformes > Cyprinidae > Enteromius > Enteromius unitaeniatus. Next base: position 13,010,934 of record JAUMHI010000069.1, read on the forward strand.
TAGCAGTCATAGGAGTATTAGTAGACTCTGCTTAATAAACACTTTATTTCGATGGACCCACAACATACTGACTATCAGAAACTTGCAACTATATGTCAACTTATTCCACTAACCCTAAACAGTCTAGATAGTTAGTAGACCTGTAGTAGCAATTTAGTTTATAAAGTTACAATATTACTTATAGATAGTAGATTTCTCTATTTGAGCAAGTGTAACTCAATATTATTAAATCAGTTTATTTTAAGGATGCTAAGTGCTATACCGGGGCCTACTTGTGCCAAAGTGTATCTATTCACTTTCTGAGGCCACTGTAACTATGATGGGTCATTTTAGGGGACCAGCATAAACCAGCATCCCTTCATTAAAACATACCTAACCAGCATATGCTCTTTTTTTCAGCATGGAAGTGAAGGCAGCCATTTTCCATCGAACCATCTCATCAGTTGATGTACTCAATGTTTACTGAAACATGCGTGGCAGTCATAACTATAATTGTATAGCATTCAAATGGTTCTGTATAGCTTGTAACATAGGAAAGACATGATAAAGGCTGAATATGAATGGAGAGAATCTGAAATGACCTATTAACTCTCTATCAGGGTTCGTAGTAGGAGATATGCAAATGCCCCCAACTGTATCCTCTCAGGCTATCTTAGGAATGCTTTCCCTGAATGCCAACACACACCATCACACACACATTAGACCACATTAGATACACATTCTATTTGTTCTTATGGGTGTGTTGGCTGTTTTTGAGGGTGAATTTGAGATCTTTAAGCGAGGTGTTTTGTAGAGAGCTGTCAGTCCCCCAGGGCTTCACACTGATGGAAACACTTTCCAGCCCGAGCCGTAACAGATGCTCCCCCACTGTGTTTGTGTGTGTGTCTTTGTGGGTGAGAAAATGAAGTAAAAAAGTGAACATTATGTGTTGTATACTAGCATTTGAACATCTATATGTGCATGTTTGTGGTGTAGAAACTCTGCTCGAGTCTCTTGAGTATACTGCTTTTCCTGTGTGGCTGTTGAAGGCGGAGGCCCGGATCAGACCAGGGCCTAAATTTGCAGCTGCCCAGCTCTCACATCATCCTGACCACCTGCACGCTGGCCTCCCCACACCCACATTTAACCCAAAAACAGACCAGAGGTGCCAAATATACGCATGGATATGATGCTAGAGAAGAGTTGGGGAGCTATTCATGATTCAGTAGACTAGAATAATATCACAACTTTTCACCCACACATAACGTTGATGTACTATAAGCGTGTTCAAAACAAGGTGGTTTTCTTGACAGTAAGAGAATTAATTCAATTATGAATTACGCAGCACCTTATTATTTTCAACCACCTAAAAAAATGCTACATGTTTGAAGAGGATGGCCGATAGAGAAAAGGGAGGAAAAACAAGGGGCAGATGAGAGGAGAAACAGAATTATTGTCTGAAAAGTGTCAGCTGATGTTCTTTTGTGCAAGCATCTGTTCACTTAATGTGTGTGTGTGTGCGCTGTGGGTTACAGGAACGGAAAGGCCTGTCAATGAAGAGACATGAGCAGACTTTCAGAAGAGGAGCACAGCCCCCCAAAACCCCATACACCTGCTTTCTGTCTGAGAGAGAGAGAGAGAGAGAGAGTGAAAGACAGAAAGAAAGAAAGAAAGAAGAAAATATGGTGGTGGTGGTGCTAGCGGGGGGTGTATCACCACCCTAAAGTGACACCAAAAAACAAAAACACAGGTGCAAAGAGTTCCTTCCACTCACACACACACACACACTCTGTGAGCGTGACCTTTGTGTTGGAAAGTGTGTGGAACGTTTCCGAGCTCAATAATGACATCATGTACGTCTCTGTAGCCATCCAATCAGAACTGAGGGTGAAAATTATACTGGGGGATTTGGAAGGAAGGATCTGAGCCCCTTAACCAACATTTTTTTAAATTAAATCGTTGGGGGTTTTAATGCAAAAAGTATAGATTTATGTGAAGATTTTTGTTCATTTTACACATGAAACTTTTCAGCATATTAGAATGATTTCTGAAGGATGATAAAAATTCAGTTTTGGCGTTGCAGAAATAACTTTAAGTATATAACAATTTCACAGTATTACAGTATTTTATTACTGCTTTTTAAATTATTTTTTTATTTTGTTTTTTACAAATAAATGCTATAAAAACTTTGTAAAAATTACTAATCCTTACTAATTCTTAAATGAATTACAATTTTAAAAAGATAAATATATAATTACAGTGTATTTTCCGCCGGCACCTAACCAAAGTTATTTTTTGATTTTTTTTATTTGTTTAAATATATTCACATTTTGTTTGTTTAAAAACAAAAGTTTACTTTTTGCTAATTGTTCTATAAAAGGCCTGAAAATATCATTTGGGTAAGTGAGCTTCAACATATCCTACATAAATGATTTCAGAACAGTTGACCAGGAGTCAACTCTACATAAATCAGGATTGATATTACGCCACAATGATATCTTAAATAAAAACCTATTACAGTTCCATCCCAAATATTACTAAATTACCACTGGTAATGTCCCCAGTGTTGATTATTTAGTTCTCTGTGTCATCAGGGCAGTTTGTGAGATTATGTTTCAGGATGGTCAGTGCGGTTAAAGTCAGCTCTGACGATTTACCTGTCAATGGTTAGTTTACATGATGATACAATCAAAGCAAACACAAACATGCACAGGCACTTCAATGCAAACTCCTCCTTTAGTGAGACTGACATACAAAACCACAGACTTTGCGCAGAGCAATTAGAAACTTGCATTTATTTAGGATTTTAATTGATTTGTATGTCTATAGGAGACATGAGGTAGCAAGAATAACTCTTTCATATCTCTCGGTTGAGTCAGAGCTCCCTTTCCTCTCTGTGTTCAACAAGGCATCACTGTGTCGCAAGCAGATTGGCACATAAATTCAGTTTGTTCGACCTGTCACAATAAATTATTAGCCGGATGTTGCAGAAGCACCATTTTCCTTATTTTTTTTTTTTCACTCTCACACTCTCTCTTATTCTCTGACTTACCCACCCATACACACAAACACACACACACACGCACATGTACCCACTGGGAAGATTACAATAGGCTGATTTCCTTTGTGGTCAGGCCTAGTAGCCACTCCCCGTTCCACTAGCAGGTACAATGTCTCTGAGCCACCATGATAATGCTGTTTGTGTGTGTGAAAGATCTAGAAGACACACATAACATTAAAAACATGGGGGGAAAATTCCCATTCCTGTCTTTTTATGACTACTGTAATGACAATTAATACAAAATTTCAAACACACACACACACACACACACAAAAGTAGGAGGCATAGATAAACACATTTTTCTGTTATTTCAACTTTCCAGTAACCTCATCCAAACCACTATTCTCACACACACTGCATTTGATGCACAAACAACAGTTTCATGTGCGGAAAAAGGAAAAACTTTCTTATCATGGAGATAATCTCAACCATTACTGACTGTTAAATATGAGCTTTCAGTAGGCTTGAGGTTGTGTGTGTGTATTTTCGTATACAAAACGTTTATTTGCAAAAACAGATCAGATAACTCAGTTTTTAACAATTTTCGAAAATTATATTTCTGATTGTGCATTTAATTGCATGCAACAATTTATTTCAATCAAACTGCATTTGGGTGCTGTGCAATGATTAGTCATGCTTTAAAATATTTGTGTGTACATAACAGGCATGTGTACTGTGTAAATTTATTATGAGGGATTTTGGCCCACTCCTCCATAAAGGTCTTCTCTAGATCTGTCAGGTTTCGGTGCTGTCACTGAACAACAGGGAGTTTCAGCTCCCTCCAAAGATTTTCAATTGGATTTAGGTCTGGAGACTGGCTAGGCCACTCCTGAACCTTGATATGCTTCTTACGGAGTCACTCCTTGGTTTTCCTGGCTGTGTGCTTTGGGTCATTGTCATGTTGGAAGACCAGACACGACCCATCTTTAATGCTCTGACTGAGAGAAAGAGGTTTTTGCCCAAGTACCTTGGAAACGATGGTCCCAGCTCTCTTGACAGCACTGACCAGCTCCTCCCGTGTAGTTTTAGGATTATTCTTCACTATTCTTCACTATTCACTATTCTTAACATCATTGATACCCCACGAGGAGAGATCTTCCGTGGTTTATTTTAGATTATTATTTAATGATCATGCAGGACCTTCCTCTGTATTCACATAAAAAATATAGATGTATATATTTATATACATTTTCTTACATATCAACACACATTTATTCAATCAATCTATTTATCATCATATAAAATACCAACCATAACTTGACCTATAAATCCTAACATACCGTCACTGTTCAGAGTTTCCAACTGCATTAATAAAACAATACATTTGTTTATAGTCATATGTGTACGCCAAATTAATGTGTATTAATAAACAACACATTAAGTTTATAAGAGAAAGAACAAATCGTGAACAAATCATTATTTTGTACTTTCTGGATAATTTGTTCATTATCGGACCGATCTGATTCTCAGTTTCTCTCTGGCAAAATTTAAAACAAATTCTAAACTTGCTTGAAGGGAGGATAAATCATACAAGGCACTTTAAATGTAGTCATATGGACAACTTTTACTATATTTTTCGGTACTTTTGAAGCGTAAATGTTCTGGTTCATATTCATTTGTATGGGAAAAAAGGGACCAACACAGTATGCAAAATTTTCTTTTTTGTTGCAAAGAAGAAACAAGGTCATACTGGTTTGGAACATATGACTGAATAATGTGATACAAATTATTACACAAAGTATATTTAGCATTCAAATCAGCCTTACCAATTCAGTTGTTTTATTAAAAAAACACACTTCAAATCAGCCTAAAAAATATAAATCAGGACATTACTCATCTCACAATGTACTTTCATAAAACAAATTATAACAAACTATATAATTATAATAAATTGATAATAACAATCATTTAAACTAACCATGTTCTCTTTGAAAATTTTATGCAAAGCTGAAATTTTAGCAATGATGCTTTAGAAATCATTCCAATATGTTGATTCTCAACATTATCATCAATGTTAAAATCAACTGAGCTGCTTAATATTTTTGTGGAAGACCTGCCATTTTTAACTGTTATTGTTAAACTGAAAGTTGTAAAGAATTTTATAATTTGAATTTTATAATTTAAAGTGATTTTATAATTTGTTACATTTTAAATGTCTTTACTGTCACTGTTGGTCAATTGATTGTATTTTAAGTATATTACTGTAATTCATTCATTTCTTTCAAAATTAATGAATTAATGTTGATTTTTCTACAAGTGCACATCAGTGCAGCTTAAAACAAGTAAACGGACTCTTGATCTCTTTGACAAAATTAAGAACAGCAGAAATATGTGAAAGATGAAAGATGAAGGAAGTGCAGAGAATATCTGTCTGCTAAGGTAATGGTTGAAATGATGAGTGTTAATGAAACAAACCAAAACCAAGTCACAAACACACACACAAGCACATGGAGGGATTGAGGTGACAGATGGTTTATTAGTGATAGAGGAGAGAACACAGGACCAGACCCCTGCCCAAAACGATCCGCTGGCAACCAGACACGTGAATTCAGACACACACTCTCTCAAACTCAGAGAAACATACACAGATTGATCAGATAAAGAGAAAGCGACAGAAAAGAAAGAGGAGAAAGGGAGGAGGGCCGAGCGAGGGAGCGCTGCACTGATGGTGATTAGCTGAAGAAACTGTCTCTGTCCTCAGATTTGGCTCGCGTTGGCATGCATTCGTTTGACCGTTCGTTTGTGAGAGTGCAGAAACCTATAGAGCAGCGTGCCAGTGACTGATAATCACAGAAAAACAATATTAACTGTACACACACACACACACACACAACAACAGTACAACAGTTCACAGATGAGAAGTAGGTCAAAGAGAAAAACTACAACACAGGACAAAAGTAATACAAGACCAACAAGGATCATTAAAGAACACCTAAAAAACACTAAAATCAGTCATTGTGTTTCCCTTTCCAGCGAATTAGTGATCTAATTAAAATAATAGACCTAAAAGTTTAGTTCAATATTGTCCGTTTGGAAAACATAATGTCAGGAGTACTGTAATGTGAGACACCAACAGTTTAAATACATAAACTCGTAAATTATTCAGGCTATTCTACAAAACAGGAGGCGCCCCCAAGATTAAATAATGAACATCTGCCAGAAGCCAAGTTTTACTAATGTGATAATATACTTTACACTTTTCTGCATACATCAACAATTTCTAGTAATATACACACATATATTTTTATATAGCATATAACATATATACATGTATATTAAACAATCAAAACACTACATTTGCATTGCTATCAATTATAGTAATATATTTTTTATTATCTATTTCTTTACTTTTTTATAACCACGGGGTAACATCAAGTTTATCAGCATCAATCTACTGCCATCTTGTTCATTTTTTAAGTGATGTCAAGTATAAAATTTCGTTTTCAGTTTCTCAAATGATGGGTTTGATCACTCATTAAAGGGACAGTACACTAATACAAATCCTACCGTCATATATAAATATATATGCACAAGTGTTTTTTTTGTGTACCGTGAAAGTTGCTGGGAACTAGTGTTCTTTAAAACATCCTCTTTTTCATATCAAACTCAGACTTACACTTCACCCACACGCACAAACACTTTTACACGGGAGCAAAACTAGAACTACCACTTCTGTGTAAGGCTATAGGCCCAGAGGGGCCTGTTCGGTGACTGCTGGTCCTGCTGAGAATAAGGCCATATTATTGTGGTAAACATTTCCTTATGGGAAATAATCTGCATACGCTCACTTTCATCATACAGTCCAAGCTATTCAAACACATAATAAGACAAAACTGTTATGAAAAGAGCAGAAAAGTAAATATGAATGCAGAATGCATGTATAAATGGGGGTTGGGGTCATTTTGTTGCAAAAAAAGTAAAAAGCAGCCTCTTGCTTCCCGCGCTAAGTCAGATTGTGTATGTGTGTGTTGTGCTCCATTCACCTGGTGAAATAGAGCAGAATGAAAAGACTAAATGGAGCTCATTATTCATCCCGATACACACTCCCGTCACACTCACACACACGCATGCATGCATACCCCCTGCACTGAACCCCCAACACCAGGCTGCTGGCCACGCTTTTGTTACCCTCTAAATGATCCTGACAGCAAATGAAGCAGCACACACACATGATTTGGGCCACTCGTCATTGGTCACTGGACATCACCAGCTTGAAATCTCTGAATGTGTCACTCCCAGTTACACTTTAATCATTTTTCCCAGAATCTTCATATTTACAGTGATGCAACTGGTTCAGAATACAGTAAAATGAAAGCGAAAGTTTGTCTGTAAATGACAGTACGGGTTGGTCACAAGCTTTTCCGGTTTCTCCTCTTCGGTGGTGTTTAGAAGTGAATGCTGCTTTTTCCACAGACCTGTCTTTTTGTAATACGTGTCATTTTTTGAAACACATTCCCACTTATGTTTTAGAATCGAAAAATTTCAACATGTGATTTGAGTCCGCCTGTCACGAATGTGATGTAAACGCATTGACAGTCATTCATGAATTTGTCTGAATCATTCCTAAAAAACACTCTTTCATAAATGTCGAATATATACGTCATTTGTATGAATATGTGCAAATTTGAAAACAATGAGCAACAGGTGATTTTTTACCCTCATTTTATTTGAAGATTTTTTAAATATTACAAAATGTTTCAATATTTCTAAATACAATTCCTTATTTTAACATCCATACGTGTGTGTGTGTACATAAAAATGTGTAAAAAAAAAACTATGCTTAATAATAATAATTGAAATCATAATCAGTTTTTGTAACAATTCATTATCCCCAAAAAGGCTACAATCACATGTGATTTAAACTAAAAGTAAATAATGATTTCAAATACATTTACTAAAAACAAATCAGCACTTTTATTCACAAAGAGAGGTCCTAAGTTAAAGTAAAATTTCTATACATTTCTTTTCCTTTTTAATGTTTGAATTATTATTTAATATTATATATTGAATAAAGAAAAAAATACATATAACTTTCAAATGTTTTTTCCAAATAAATATTTTTTTATTTTCTATTTTTATGTTTTTTTAAATATTGATAAGGTTATTGGAGCGTAATATTGTTATTTAAAAACACTACTGTATTTACTACAAGTTAACTTTTACTTTTACTGTTACTTTACTCAAATAAATGTACCCTTGGTGATGATCATTAAAGATTACTTTAAAAAATATTACTTAAAAAAAGTAAAAATAAATAAAATTACCAATCCCAAAGTTTTTTAATAACAAAAATATTTTTTATTACAAATTTTTTTGCAATTATTTCACTCTGTCTGTGTTGCATAGATGAGGCTCACTAAGTGAAAAGTTAATTGTAAAAGTCTATTTATCAAAGTTGTGTAAGTGTGTGCTGCAGGGGTGTGGCACGAGTGTGTGTGTGTGTGTGTGTGTGTGTGTAGTGCAATGCAGTCAGGGGATTCCACAACACCTGCTTAAGCGTTATCACTCACTTTATAGTAGTACATTAAATGGCAGAACTGCTTCAATAAATACACACAAGTATAAAAACAAACAGACAACTCACATTGATATGCATCAATTCATGGCATTAAAAGCTCTAGCCCCTCAGGAGGGGGTTTCCAATTTGTGTAGTTTTAAGTATGTATGTCTTTGCAACCACAAGTAACAAACGAAGGATATTAGAAACATGAGTGTATTTTTAGTGCATTGTGTACCATAAATGTGTTACACGCTCTCAAATAATGATGCATGCTAGTACACAAATATGAGTACATCATACAAAAGAAAAGAAAAAAGGAGAAGTAGTATATGTGTGCGATTTGCTATGGTTAACGTAAGAGAGCTGGAGTACGAAATGAAAACAACTCGACAAGTCACTTCCCCATAGCCACACACACACATATACCTTTAATATCACAGAATGTCCTCTTATGACAGAGGGAGGAGGGATTTGGAGATGTTTTCAATTTGTGTTAGTGTGATTGGGTCAATACAGTGGAGAAGAGGCTGTCAGTGATGGACAGTGTGCGAGAATGTGCGAAAAAGAGTGACAGAAGATGATACAATGGAAAGTGTTAAAAAATAATGCTGATGATGCTTAGAAGAAATGCAAAAGAGAAGTATGAGGAAAAGAATTATGCTAGCTGTAAAAAAATGTGAGGTTAATACTTGACACATTTGCACTGTGCCAAAACTACGATGAATAAATGTGGAAAATGTTAACAAATTAAAAAAGAAAGAAATAAAAATAAGCAGAGATTACAAATTTGTTTGTTATATTTAACAAACTTGTATAACATAAATACAAAAAGAGTTATTTTAAATTAATGATTACATTAAATGTGTGTGTGTGTATATATAAATAGGGTTAAATAGATTAATAACATATATCATGTTAGTATTACTTATTTTAGCAAATCCATTTTAATACTTCAAAACAGAAGAGCTGAAGTCGCACACCATCTCTGAACACATTTCTGCAACTTTGCAAGACAAAAGGTGGAAAATACGTTTTGAGTTCTCTCATTTCCACCCTAAACCACATCGCTATTAAACTGGGAAGCCACCACTCTGGGTTCCCCTTCACATATGTATGCATGCGCACACACACACACACAGAGTTAGGCATTATCAGAGCAGAGCACTTGGGTAATGTGTCATCAGAAGCACTTGGGTTTCAGACAGACCTAAGCTAAGATAACAGAGACAAAAACCACAGAGACACACACAGAGAAAGAGAGAGAAAGTGGATAGGATTGAAAAAAAGTAGAAGCACAGAAGGTCAGATAGATAAGAGAAGTTTTTGTTTGTTGTTTAATGGATACAAAGTAAGAATGACAACATATCAGTGAGAACTTCTCAAACAATCTTCATACTGTATCATAAATAAGGCAAGAATACTTCAATATAAAAAAAAATACTTCGCCTGTAGATATAAAACCAAACTAGTAAATACGCATTCATAAATTAGAACTTATTATTTTTCCTACAAAACAAAAGAATTATTACATTTAAAAAAAATCATACTAAAGCTTTCAAGCTTTAATACAAATGCAAAAGCATTAGAAATGTGGTCCCTGTGTGTTTTGCTTTATTCCAAGTGATAAAATAGCTTAGTTTGAGTTATTAACCACTTTGACCGATCATTAAGTCAATGAGCAGAGCTGCACAAGTGAAACAATTCATTGGAAGAAATGAACAATATGCTTAATATATTAATTTTAAAGTAGAGCTATGGCATGGATGACTTTACAATACTGTTTTTGCATTTGTGTCATTTTTGTTGCTTAAAACCACCTGTCCTTGTGCAACTACAGTAACCAACTGTTGTTTCACAGTCAATAATAAATAAAAACATAAGGAGGAATAAAGATTTTGTCTAAGTGAGCAGAAATTAAATTTACTTCACGGTTCGTGAACTGTAGAGAATATTTTATAAACATACTATGCACTTCAGAAGTAATTTCTCATAATCCTTTATTGCAGCACTGACTAACTAAAAAGTACCTTTTTAGGGTTACGTTTGTAAGTTTCCTTGATGTTTTTATCATTAAGACCTTTGACACCAAAACAGAAAAAAAAAATCATAATTAAAGTAAAATAAAGTAAAAAAAACATTGACCTTGAAAAAAAAATCAAATGTCACAACGGCTTTCCACTTTCTTTTCACACTTTCACAAATAATTTCAAAACTGTTGCCATAGTAACCGGCGAGATCAAAATAAAGTCGAAACTGTTACATTGAGTATTTCTAAAAATAAAAATAAAAAAGAATGGGGAATGAAAGAAAGTTACCCATGTAGTCAAGCCTTCATCACTGAGGCGCTTTAACCTACCTTCACGTTTTATCCTTTAACACACAGAGTCTCAAATCCATCTGAAAACACACACAAACTAAATCACATACAAGAGCTCAAACGATATTTGCTTCATACTCACTTCGTCCTTTGAAATCTTATCAAATGGACTACATACAAACTACACGCAAAGCCAAGTAAGAACGAAGTAGATTAAGCCGACTCACCGTGTGATGGTTTGATCGGAATGGGGAAGAGGGAGCATAGGAGTTATGCAAAACACACATAGATTCACTGCCACTTTGCACAGCTGACTCATTGCACAGACTTTTGGCCCAGAGGTTAGAGTTCTGGTGTTTAAAGGAATAACACGATTAAGAAACATAACACATAAATAATTCCGGTCACCTGCTTTTCGAGGTAAAGTCGATGTATTGGGATGGTACTACGAATACCTCAGCACATTGGTTTACTTCCTAAATTCTCACATAGACTAAAAAGTGCATTAAACATCTATGAGGCCAACACTATAAAATGCAAGTGATTGTAAAGCGTGACCTTTGACATGCTGTTGTAGTGTAGTCCAATCTTAAAAGTGACATATTCCAATATATATGTAGGCATAATACTAACCATGAACTTTTCAATCAAATAAATAAATAAAAATCAATTGCATGAATGATTTTATAGTTAATTCTAGCTGAACCATATGCAAATTTGAATATTTTTGGTTAATTCAATTCTACAAGCTATATTTGCATATATGTACATATGTCATCATATCAATTATTATTAGAATAGTTGTTGCATTGACTAACGGACACAAAAGCAGTATATATACAAGCAAACATCCTATATATATTGGCTCAAAAGTTTACTTTGTACTTAAAAATAAAATCTATTTGGCTGAAAATGTACCCACCCTCAAGTCATCCAAGATGTAGGTAAGTGTGTTTCTTAATAAGAACAGATTCTAAGAAATTTAGCATCGCATTACTTGCTCAAACATGGATAATCTGCAGTGAATTGGTGCAGAATAAGAGTTCAAACATCACAATAACAAGTAATCCACTCTCCATGTACAAGCAAAAACAGTCCAAACCAGCTCTAAACAAATATGTTGGTGGATTTTGATGTGGGAGGACAACAGGAGATGGATTTTCATGGACTCAAGAAGTAATGGTTTCAAGGTAAAATGTCTTATTGATGAATTTGTTTATTGCAAACACACAGATTTTCACTTTACAAGATGTTAGTTGATGGACTGAAGTAGTGTGAATTATAGTGATGCTTTTATCTGCTGTTTGAACTCTCGTTCTGACGGCGCCCATTCATTGCAGAGGATCTATTGGTGATATAATGCTTTTCTTATAAAAAAAATAAAAATAAACTTTTCTAAACTACATCTCTTCAATGGCCTGAAGGTGATTTTCATTGTTGGTCCGTTGCATGTTTTCACATTTTTATTTATTTTACATATTGCATGTTCATTCAATGTAGTAATTACCCATTACCCAAATTAAATAACAGATAAAGTTTCAGTTGTAACAATTGACCCCATATAATATGATAACATGCACTGCTATTCAGTCATGACCATGGGAAATATCCACTGGAGAGGAAAAAAAGTGACAATTCCTCCCCAGCCTTCAAAATTTCACAGCTTAGAAAAGTAAAAAAGTGGATGTGAGTAATGTGGGCAGACCATCAAAGTAGACTGTTCCTATTCAACATAAATACATGTGGATGCTAAGATGCCTGTTAGCTAGACTGGAGAAAGATATAAGGAAGTGAATTTAAGAGTTTAAAACATTACAAAACAAAAAAGAAAGGGCGAAATGCACATACAGAATAGAAACAACTTTGAAAACAAGACAAGAAAGAGTTTCTCTTAAGTGCTGGGATTTTCCACTGTTTTGTAATTGGCAAATTTATTGACATGCATTTTTAAGATTTTCTGACAGATGTTGTAAGAAGTGGTCAGAAAGTGTTTCAGGGGTTCCCTGGCATGGCAGAAATCCACCACAAACTGCCTGGTCTTGCTGATTCAGCTGAAGTTGTCTGCACACAATACTAATGGCCCCAGCAGTTCCTGTACTCTAAATCATTCTCCATTGTTGATGCCGTCTAGTCATCAGAACACATTTTGGAAAGGAAGCTTAAGTGGTGCCTCAAGGCACTTCACTGTACTCTGGGTGAATCATTACCATAGCCTTCCCTTTACCACCCATTGGTAAGATAATATGTGATCCTGGAAAATAAAGTCCCAGGATGTTCCACTTCAACACCCTTGTGAGGTTATTCACAAGTCAGATAGACAGGATGGTGGTAAAGTCACTGGAGGCGTCAAAGAGGATTGTGCAGCCAATCACAGATGAAGCAGCCAAAGAATGTACAATTAGAAGTAAAAGTAGAATTAAAATGGAATGAGATTCTGCTGTAAGTGTAGTTTTAGTAGTAAATTATGAATTATACTTAAACACATTGGGGGAGTTTCCAGATCAAGGTTTAAGACTAGTCCTAGATTAAAATACATGTTAAGAGCTGTCTAAACTGGAAAAAGCTTGCACTGAGATATGTTAAAATACATCACTGTCATTGTTTGGTCTTAAAATACTCACAGATAATGCATTTTTGTAAGACATGTTTCTAAAAATTCTTAAATGTCCTAAATTAGCAAAGGTCTAGTCCTGGCTTAATCTAATCCCTACCCGGGAAACCGGCCCATTAACAACTTCCAGAAACATTTACCCCCAGTTTCACAGACAAGGCTTAAGCTAGTCCTGGACTAAATTGCATGTTTGAGCTGTCTTAGATGAAAATATCTTGCTCTCACATATCTTAAAACATGTCAGTGTCAATGTTCTGTGTTAAGATGCTCACCTGTAATATTTTCTTATAAGGCATTTTTGTAAAAGTTGCTTAAATATCTTAATTTAACAAATGCCTAGTCCTGGCCGATATGTTTGCGCGTTTTGTCAATAAAGTTCCTGTAATCAGCGCAAACATATCGGCTGATCAGTATCAGTGCACCCCTACAGAAAACAGTTATTTTAAATTGCAATAATATTTCACTTTATTGCTGTTTTACTCTATTGTAATAAGAAACCTGTTTCAAAAACGCTACAAAATCTTACCGAGCTCAAACAGCAGTGTGAAAAATGCATTAAAAAATCAACATCTGCATTTATTATGAACCTTACAGAAACAACATTGTTGTACTAGGTGGCAAAACTGAAAACGCTAATGTCTATCATTTATCGTTTTGACAGCACTAAACTAAGTTTAAAAGTGCATCAGGAAATAAACAAGCAAAATTAATTGAGTAAGTACTTATACGTGTTTACACAAGACCTGCATTAAACTAATGTTGAATTCCAGTTCAGTTAATTCCACTTCCTGTTTTAATCCAGCTTCCTTTTGGGCCATTTCAAAATCCAATTTATGAGCTAAAATAAAAAAGAATCCTTAATAGTATATTTTAAATATGCACCTTTAGCAGACAGCATTCTTGAACTCATACGGGACAATAGTGAACACAGCGGTCCTTACAGGACACATCAATCCTCTCGCATGTGACCCAGAACAAACGTACCTCTATACCGTCTTACAGACCAAAACACTCCCTGAACCACAGACACACCTTGCACACATACACACAAACACAAACAAATAAACTTCACTACCACACCTCAACCTGTACACCCACACAGCCACATGAAAGACAAAAACTCTTATTTGCTGTATTTTAATCCTCTACATTATTTCCATTAACCTCTCGAATTTATTGACATCTCATACACAAAAACACTTCCAAGGAATGGATTTTTAGGAGATCAAATATTTAACACGAGTGAAGGGGGAAACCCAGGCTATGACGTGCCCTATTCGCTTTTTATTATATAATGTCAGCGCATAGCGTGAGCATACAGGTATGTATCGTGGCTTTGAGTCTGACTGACAGGTGAGTTATAAAGAACAGGTGCAGAGCCTTGAGACCTGATAAGCGCTTCTCAACTCTGCACCCTCCCCCATAAACACACACACACACACACACTTAAATACACATTACATACACATTCATGCAAACATGCAGTTGTGCTGATACAAACAATAGACGCCTGAGTGCTTGGGGTGCTTACACAACAGGAAAACTGATTTTGATAAAGACAGGGAGGCTGGTTTGCGGAAAAGGGCAATGCATTCTATAAACACGGGCTAAATTCTGTGTATTGAGTTTATTCTCAATTTTATTTCTGCTTTGTATTTCATTGAGTTTCAGGGTTAATTGAATAGTGTTTTAGGGTTAAAGGAAATGCCTGTAAAGGTAACAGATAATATCCTGGAAGAAAATAATAAATAAATAAACAAATAAACAAATTAAAGTGCAAAACTGAAACTAAAACGATTAATTTCATTTAAATAAGGCTAAAATAAAATATAAATATTCAATGAAAACCTAAACAACAAATAAACACTAAGGATGATAACTTAAAAAAGC
>JAUMHI010000069.1:13034825-13045794 GCA_032359435.1 Enteromius unitaeniatus
TTCTGATTGGTGGATTTCTGTGCAGAATCATGGGTAATGTAGTTTGTCACTATAGGAATTTCACTGTTTCGCTGGGGTTGATTTTTCCTTCCAGAACCCAGCTGCAGTCTATTGGCTGGCCATGTTCAAAATTCTTAAGCAATGTTCAGTGGAACCAATCTAAATATGTATTTCATAATATTAAACTAATTTAGCTAGTACTGTTTAGCTAATTTAACTAGTACTTTTTTAACACCTCAGTAAGATTACACCTCACTTTTAAGTAGATATCTGAATATTACAGCTCAGTGCAATGCCACACATTTGCATCATGAACCCCTGAGAAACTAATGCACTGAAACATCAAATGTTTTCATAATCATGGTAACGTTTTAGTCACCTCATTAAGTCACAGTGAGTCAGTGTGTACTCACGAAAGGAGATTGTATTGTTTGTGACCTAATATTTGTCTTTAATTAAACCCCAAAATACAATAATTAAAGCAGACAGCTGAAAAGCAGACAAACTAGCATAACTCATCCTACAGGTTCAACTTTTTTGAAACACCTTTTTTCTATTTATCACACACACACAGAGCAGCTGACCCATGACACTTAGTGGCCTGCTAACACACAAAAAGTTCGCTTTCTTACACACGCCTATTTGTAATGTTTATGATTGCAATAAGAGCAGGTGATAGAGACAGGTGTGTGTTCCTCTGTTTATGCGGGCTAATAAAAAATACATGAGACTGTGAAAAGCACAAAGCAGTATTTAAGCACACGCTTAACCACTATCCACAAATAAAACGTGTGTGTGTGTGTGTGTGTGTGTGTGTGTGTCAAAGAGGAAGATGTGCGTAGAGTTCATATAAAAGTCTAAATGAAGAACAGAGTTGCCAAGCGAAACAGAAAGAAAAGGAGAGCAGGAAGAGAGTGACAGGAAGAAAGAGAGAGGGAAGAAAAAAGGAGAGAAAAAGAGATGGGGGCAGGGAAAAATTAACCCTTTCGTTCCCAGAATCAACAGCTTACTCATTTAAGAACTCAAATGACTCTCACTGGGAAAGTACCAAGCCTAGGCCAGAAGAGAGGTTATACACGCACACATGACGCTTATACAGTGCATTTCGGTGTTGTTAACGTTAAAATGAATTTAATTCTAGAGAAACTGAATTAGTCAAGTGAGGTCCTGACAAACGGTGCGGGTGCAAATAGGGTCATACCAGTCACAATAGCCTCGTGGGGCTCTGTGTTGAGTGTAAATAGCGCTTGTGTAACATGCACACATAAAAACAGATTATGTTTAATGACTTTAAACATGTAATTTGCACTTCCTGCTTAAACTCTGAGTAGTCTGAGCTCCTTAACAATGCAAGTCAAAAGTCACACGAAACTTTTGTAACCTCAAAACTCTAAAAAAAAAAAACCCACAGTTGGCCAAGTGATGTATGTATATATATATATATGTGTGTGTGTGTGTGTGCGTATATATACATATGTTTTAATCAAGGTCTAAGGTAAGAGTGCTTTGTAGTGCTGCTGTGTATATCTTAATTTGCCCCCTGCACTTCGCTTCTTTAGCTTCTTGTCAGTAGCATGGCCTGCACATGTTTTTTTAATATATTCAAAGCGCCTCTGAAACATACACAAACACAACAAAACAAATCTGCAAATTGATGTGTGGAAACCCCAACAAGGAATTCTTCTCCCAGGTAAATGTTCAAAATAAGTGAACAAAGAGTGTGTCAGGTGACCAACCGAGCAGCCAATCACATTGCATTGTTCCTTTAAATCTTTGGCTCGACTTTGCATTGCAAATAAGTTCATACAAGTATGCAAATTCAAAATGACACCGACTCATGAACTTTCGCGGCCTCACCCTTGCCTCTTTTTTTTCCCATTCTTATCACATCGGAGCACTGTAGGGTTTTTTCTCTTTCTCTGTAAAGTGGTCCTGCTCATCAGTTAGATATCAGTTTCTGCAGCGTTAGATCTGATCGCACGATGACGGCAATCCTTAAGCGCCCTCAAGTGGTTCTTGACAACTCGTGTTTGTTCATAAAGACCGTCTTCAAGCACAGAATATTAATGTAACAGAGCATGCATTTATTTATTAGGATACGTGCAGTTACAAACTTACATTAAGAAATATATATTCCTATAATATGCATTAATAAAAGACTATTGCAAATCTTTAACGGAGTAAAAACTGGAAAAATAAATGTTTACAAAAATATATAAAAGCGCGTGTATTATTCAACACTCAATATCAATTTTAATGTAAAATCCTGATGGTACAAATAAATAAAGTAAAAGGGGAAAAAAGTATCCGTTATGCTATTGCTTATTAAAAGCAGGTATTGATAAACAAAAATGTCTATTATAGTGTCTGGAAGAGAAATATACATTTTCAAAGTGTAAACATCTGTTTATCATTCTTTTGGCAAGTTTAACTTTTGAATTAGGATACAATTAAATCAATTGTTTTTCCTCCAAATGCTTAAATCATCTTGCATCGTTCAAAACCTTAGAGGTAAAGCAAATAGCCATCCACAAAATGACCAAATGGATGCAGAACGCGGTAAAAATAAATCACAGGGCCTGGGAAAACGTATTTCTCATCTGGCAGCAGTGACATTTTATTTGCGGTACTAACAAAAACAAAGGGGAGGGGAAAAACATCATCATTATCACCCTTCTGCCGAATTCTGTCAGCCTTAAGAACAAACAAACATGTGTTACGGAAACGTGGGGGTAATAAATTTAGTCCACAAGTTTCTCATTAGAGCAGGTGCATTTCTGAAGATAAACAAAAATAGAAAGCATATGCCAGATATAGCAGTGGGGGAGAGATTTTACACTACAATATTCCACTCTGAACACCCTCCTGTCAGGCCAACATCACAACCCGTCTGTCGGAAGCAAAGGATCAATCACATTTTCAGCGTGTAACCATTTCCTGTCTCGGTAGACCAGCATATCCTCTCCATGATAACCTTTAGTGATTGGAAGGATGTGGTTTACAGACACAACACATTGCAATTATTCCATCAAACAAGCATCCACCCACACACACATATACTGGGCCTGAAAACAACAGTGTAAACACATGGTTGTTAGGTCAGGGTCAAAGGTACTTGTGTACAGTGCACATCCATACTGACTCTCACACACACACAAATGCGTGCAACCATCAGTACATTTTTGTCTAAGTATGCCTCTTAATAATCAGCACTTTTACTACAAAATAGATTTTATTTTTTTACAGAAAAAATATATTTCCAAATTTAGGTTAACTGCTAGAAATATTCAATAAATGATTACTGAAAAAATGGGTGAAATAACTATTATTGCAAAATATAGTGTTTCAGGGGGATTCAGGACCCTGTCAGGATTTATTTAGCAATAATTAATAAACAGTGCTAGTGTTAGAGGGTCGAGTTTTTTATTTAAACAAATGAAAAGTAGAAATAGATCAAATAGGGCTAATATTAGAGGGTCAGATATTTATATAATTATTATTTTAATAAAAAAAAAAAAAAAAAGATAGATAGATGATCGAATAAAAATAAAATGAACAGTGCTAGTGTCAAAGGGTCAGTTGCTAGAGTGTCAATGCTATTTAAAGTAAATAAAAGAAAAGGTGGGTAGAATAAAAATAGAGAGCGCTACTCTTAGAGGGTCTAGTGTAAACACGTATGCATGATGCATTCAACATTGTCATGATAGGGACATCAGACTGCTTTATGGTGCGACTCAGCAGTCAGAATCAAGTATTCCAGAGCTGTATAATAAACTGGACACGCTTTGAATACAAGCTTATAACTTGTTTATTACTTCTGAGTGATACTGCATTAGCACTAGATTATGACAACACAGGAAAAACATGGATGAACACATTATTAGCAAACTGAGTACCATTTTTTGAAACTGGTATTTCAAAGAAGTTTGGTTAGCCAATCTAGTAATGTAAAAAAAAATCTGTATTAAAAAAAAATCAGCATTGCATAGATTAGAGTAGACCTTATTTATATACTAGATTGGTAGCTGAAAGAAATTGACTTGTAGCATCCTATGAGATAATTACTGCCATCCTGTATAAATACTGGTAATCAGTGATTTACAATATTCTGTTGTACATAATATTTACAAATAAAAATCTGCACACATAAAAAAAACTGTGTGAGATGTCTGCACAAAAATCTCAAAAACATGCACAGTGTATTCAGATGGAGGCCTATGTGACTCATTCAGAGAGAAAGGGGAAAGGGAAAGAGAGACAGTGTAACCAACATCAAAAAGGAATAGGTCCGTAACGTCAGTCCATGACAAAGACTTTGATGTTGAAGGTCAAAGGTGAATGCGTCCCTGGCTGCGTCTGGTGTGAGGGAGAATCTGTGAACCAGTACAACACTAAAGTCACAATGCATTCAAAGCAAAATTACACAACGTGTTCTCATTAAACTGCATTTGCAGCTAAACTTTATAGCAAACTGTCAAAGGTTCTGTTCAAGTATTGTGTAATAGTGCTAGAAACTAAGCACTGGTGTAGCAAAGATCTGCAAATGGTCAAGTCAAGATGAGCAAAAAAAAAAGATACAAAATTAATAATTAATGCCTTTAATAATTAATTCCATGATTGCTTTTAATAGGGATATTTGTTATTCTGATTTAATATTTATAAACTCTTTAAAATGTTCTAGTCAACACTAAAATGTCTAGTTTTTACAGCTTTATTGGACACTACTAAGAGAAGTCGCCCTCTGCTGGTCTAAATGTAACAAACTTTTATACAGATAGTGGTTTAAATTAGATTTTCTCTGCTAGTATTGCACTCTGAAAAGTCAAAAATCCAACAGTTT
The DNA here is from genome assembly GCA_032359435.1 of Enteromius unitaeniatus. Lineage (NCBI taxonomy): Eukaryota > Metazoa > Chordata > Actinopteri > Cypriniformes > Cyprinidae > Enteromius > Enteromius unitaeniatus. Next base: position 13,039,666 of record JAUMHI010000069.1, read on the forward strand.
AATAGCTATTTCCCAGGTTGGGCTATCATGTTTTTTTTCTTTTGTCTTTTTTTAAATGGCACTCAAAAAAAACAAAACAATTCCACCTCTAAAATCTGCAATAAATGTACTTATCTATAATCTAAAGGAAGAACTACTCAGAAGCAACAGTAACAAGTGTGTGTACATACACAACAACACAAAGATAAAATAAAGATAAAAAAAAAAAAAAAAAAAAAAAGTTAAGGTAAGGTAAGGTAACAAACAGTTTTGATTAGATTCTCTCTAGTTATTATGTAATTACTGATTCTAAATTTCCAATGTATCAAAAAGTAGGTAAAAAAATTATGTCTGTATGTATGTATATATATATATATATATATATATATATATATATATAAATTATTATTATTATTATTATTATTAACTGTAAAAGTAACTGCAGGTATAATGATATTACACAGCGCCTGAAATAGTCCCCTGCATTTTCAGGCCCTGAATAATATTACTGCACCTGCTGCAACAAATTTCTTTGATTATTATGCCAGAATAAGAGTATTGTTCTCAGCCATATCAGCCTAGAAAAATCACAACACCTCATTTTCTGTCAGTCTTAGTACACAGTGTGACTACTGTACAGAGGTGTCATATTTTAAAGAGAAAAAAAGCTTCTCTTTTTTTTTGGTAACACTTCAGAATGGACCCTTTTCACACGACTGTGATGATGCATTTAACGATCGTCAGAATCCAAAATCCTGAAAAGATGTTGACCTTTGTATTTTATTATGTACGTACATTATAACACCATTCTTTGTACCATATTCTCTTTGTATCAAATTATGAAATGAACAAAATAGTTCACGCTAATGTGAGGGTGTTTCTAAAGACGCATCTATGGGAGGGGCGGTAAATTCTCTCTTCTGACTGCTGTGATCTTTTCATTGAAAGTCATGTAAACACTATTGTTTCTTCTGCTATTTGAGTAAATGGGAATGCAAATAATATATTTGTGATATTTCTGCTCTCCAGGTTAACCCAAATATGAAGACATCTGCTTCAGAGAAACCCAGAAATGTGAAAAAGGTCAGAAAAACGCTTCTCATAAGTTTGGAAATAAGATTTCCACATTGCATTCCCAAATGCATGAATGAACTAATTAGAGACAATGAAAACATTGAGCAAAACAAAACACACGCACTAAGCCATATTGAGATTTTGATTTTTTCTGTTATTTTAAGTTTGTTGTTGCGTTTCTTTATTATTAAGCAATGACTACTTTGCAGCCTGATTGGTGGCTTAAACATAATTACTTTCAATCTATATAGTTACCTTCACACATTTTGCGCAACACTGACAACAGTAATGTGACCCTTACACACAACGAAAAAGACATTTCAGACACATATTTTCTGTTCTGTACCACTGTCAAAAAAAAAAAAAAAAACCTACCCTGGGAGTATCTGGACTGCTGAAAGGTGAGGGTTCAGCCGAGCAGTTCTCTTTACCAAACGAATCATCCTTCAGTTTGTGTGCAAACTTCCTTTTTAGTGCTTCAGCGATAAGAGCTGCCGGATCAGATGAGCATGCTACACCTTTACTTCTCCGTCTTCTTACTGGAGTCCCACCTGGAGATCTACAAATACAAATACATACTAAGTGCTTAACTTCAAACGCAGCTGCCTGAAGGTTTGAGCATGTTAAATCCATACCTCTCCACTGAACGCAGTTGGACTTGTTTCAGGTCTTTGAGCACCTCTAACATTGAGGGCACTGCAGCAGGCACTGTAGACACAGACGGATCACACGGTCCAAGCTTTTCGCTTTTTGCTGCCCGTCTTTGTCGAATCACATCAGACACAGACACCTCCACACAGCTGCCTGTAGCTGAAAGATGAAGTGGCGGAGGAGGTGGCGGAGGAGGTGGCGGGGGCAGCGGAGGACAGGCGGGAGTGGAGGTCAGGAGAGGAACTGGAAGAGGAGTAGAGCATGGTGTGCCAGGATCAGCTGGAAATACAGAAGGGACTGAGAGACAGAAGAAAAATAAACATAAAAGGATATCAGTGTGATGTATTAAAGGGATCACATCATACTTTTAATTATTTTATTTTGCCCCTGAGGTCCACTAACTATAGTCAAGCTATTATATTTTAGGGAATTAATGTTATTAGTCAAAAAATACTTTTTTATTATTATTGTATTAAAGCTATCAGAGTAATAAATTGAAGGGGTTACATAAACATTTAAATAATCTTGTTTTCACTCTGTGGCGCTTCTCTAATAAATTCTTTGAGATAAAAAAAATTTAATTTAGATTCAATGACCATTTTATAACCTCTTGCTGACCCTTAAAATAGTATTTTTTTTCTCTCCCTTTAAGAAACACCCCTGTTCACATTAGAAATAAGAAAATGATTGCTGCTGCCATGGGATGCAAGATTTTTGTGGATTTATATGTAGTAGGGTTTTTGTCAATAGACAATACCATCGTCCATCGCCGATAGACGTCACGATGCTGAGCCGGCATCGCGATCCTCCGGCCGTTATTTTTGTCAGTCGTGGGGCGGTGCTTGGTGTTTTAGTTACAACTAAACACCCCCCCCCCCAACCGCCACCTACGACGACAATATCATCGTCCATCGCGATGTTTCACATTAGACATTGTACGATGCCAAATTGGTCAACATCGCCCAAACCTAATTTGTAGTGTTTTAATGTAGCTCCATTCTTCAACATAATGTCTTGTGTAATGTCTCAATGACACAATCACAGATTCATCAAATGAAGATGTGTCTGAAATGATCATGGATTTTGTTATAAACGTGTTATTACCATAAAACTGCACATGCTACACCAGACTTAAAGTCTCCATGTATTTAAAATAAATAAAGAAAATTGAATGCATATATTTATATACATATAATGAATAATAAAAGTTGTTCAATTTTATAAATAAAATAAAGAGCACACTGAACTGGTTGAGAACCAGAACATCACAAGGTCATGAGACCTCCTAACTGTTTGACTCTTAAAGTATATTTCTTAAAAACTACATTGTGATTTCTGTGAAACTGGGGTTGTGGCTAAAAATAATTGTCTGCCCCCACAGATAGCCTTTTCATTTTATGAGATCTTTGCTTTCGCAGAATTTCAATTAATCTCAGAAATCCAGAGCATGCGTTACCTGCTGAAACTGTGACTATCATAGCAATCTGTGCTCGCAGTCTCTGCAGTTCCTCTTCCAGAGCTGAGATCTTCTCCAGAGCCTCTGGCTGAATGCCCTGTGCCAGTACCCCGCCTCCCCTCTGAACCGGGACAGACATGGTCAACGGACATTCAGACCCCAATGAAGGAACCTCAAAAGCTTTCCTCAAAGGAACAGCATTCCTGTTATAAACATGATAAGATGTGACTTCACTGAATTCTCCATAAACCAAAAGGTATAAAAATACCTCATACAGAAATCTCATAACAGAGGCGAAACTTCTGTTCAGAAGTATATAAAGCACTGTCACACAGATGCTGTCAGTGAGCTATAAACAAACACCTATTAATGGGCTAATAATAACAGATAACTGTGTTTATATGGCTTCTGATGTGTGACTACCTGAATTTAGTGTGACTGTACCCTTCATCCTCCACCAGCCAAAGCACATCCGCTAATGTAGGAATGGCTGGCGTGTCCACCATCATATCTATATGGCCGTGTCTACTGAATGTCTGCAGAGGAATCTTAAAAGGAAGAGAGATCTCATTAGTGATGGTGCTCAAGTCTTTCAAAGCCTTTTACATGTGAAGAGACTTTAAAGTGCTTCCCAAAACTCTTCATCTCAAGTGAAGACACAGCATGTCCTGTATACAAGCACGCATTATGCTTGTGTTATTAATGAGCCAACCATAAAATAAGTATACTTCAATCCTATACATTTTCCTCTGACGTGCATAAATGGTTACTTGAATTTGATAACAGCTAAACAGCAGCTTTGAGAAAAAGCTTTTTTATTGCCTTTATCTCAATGTTATTGTTTACAGTAATTAGAGTGTTGTAACTGTTTTTAGTGACTGAAATTAAATATTAAACAAATATGTTTTTATTTTTAACAACTGCTGATTTTTTAAATACCCTTTTATTAAACTTACTAAACTAAATAAAATGCAAGCACAGAACAAAAATTACTAAAACTATACGAAGATGAAAATGAAAACTAGAAATACTGTATTAAAATGATTACATACTATGAGTATAAAACTAAAAACTGATTTGTATAAAATTGTAGCAACATTTCCCAAAAGTACTAAAAGTACAAATAAGGAGTATAAAGAACAAATGTGTTTACCTGAAAGCGCAGTCGAGGCTGAGGAGAGAGGGGAAGGTTGGTGCCAATAAGACGGACTATGCTTCGGTATTGTCCACAATATGTACTGTCCCATACTGGAACCCACTACAACAACACAGTGTTCAGAAAGAGTTCACAGTTTAAAAAAAAAAAATTGCACTTCCAACTATGCTGCAAACCAGCCTGTAAAAATACCAGCCTGTTTGTTTGTTTTAAGAATATATTATGCAAATATATTTGCCTACTGATTATTATACTTTACCATGTCAGGTGGCACTCCAAAGTATTCCAGGACACATTTCAGCAGGTCAACGATATCCTCCAGCAGAGACATTGACAGTATCCCTGTGTACCAGGGCTGAATTTCTGCTGACAGATGAGCAAACAGCACACTGCACCAAACTTCTCCACGTGACCTGAGGGATCAAATCAGCTGCATTACACTCAAGTCTTTAAAAATAACGCCGTTTAAATGTGCAACGTTAAGTTTTAAACAATAAGGGAAAACTATGAGCGAGAGAAGCGTGATTAACTATCAGCATCAACAAAGACCTTCTCCGGAATCAGCCAGTTAACATCCTACCGCCGGACTCGTGAGAAAACGCACGTATTTCAAACCTAAGCATTAATCTGCTCTTAATTTAAACACATATGCAAAATTTGCAAAAAAATGCAATTTTCACTTTACCTCTTCCTCGAGTCACGCTTTCCGTGAGGCTAAACTCAAATAAAGCTCTTTGGATGAGAGCGTTTGTGATTGGTCCGGAGAGAACGGTCGGCGCCTGTAGCCAATCGACTTCAAGGATTTAGAAACGTCACCAGAGGCCTTTAACCAATCGTTTAGTTTGAACGGAAGCAGTGGGAAGGTTTGTATTTTGAGTGTGCTGTTCGCTCTAGAAAAATAGCGGTGGTGGTGAGTAGTGCGTGCTCATTTTACCATTTAATTAACGTATTACACGAAGTATGTTTTGCAGTATAGTGCATAAGTAGTTGAAAATGATCAAATCGATTCTCTCACTTACGGGAAAGTACATGTGCGTTAAACTCAAATCTGAATAACGTTAGCTTTCATGCTAACAACTGATTGTCTCGAGGTTGTTCGTGTCTTCAGCTTTTGTGCTGTGGTTAATTGTTCTTCTGTTAACTCTTTAATTTCACTGGTAATATTAGTGACTAAAATGTTCTTTGAAAATGTACGTGTCTAGATTTAGGCTACTGTGGACATTTACGTGGCTGGTGTAAATGGTCACATGACCGGAGATGATGCTCTCAAATGTAAAACGTGCCATAATCAATCAATCAATCAATCGCTTTTATTTATATAGCGCTTTAACAATACAGATTGTAGCAAAGCACTGAACATGATCAAACAGGAGAACAGAGTGATGGTAATGTATAATAACACTAGCTGCTGCAGCTGTATCTATTTATCAAGCGTGCAGAACAACCACCCAAACAAGCATCACAATAATCTAACCTCAAGGTCATAAACGCATGAATTAACATTTCTGCATTTGAGGTTAAGAGCATAGGTAGCAATATAGATATGTTCTTGAGATGGAAAAACAGGGATTACAGATACTAGAAACATGGCTTTTCAAATGAAAGATTGCCATCAAACAGCACACCTAGGTTCCTAACTGATGAAGAACTGACAGAACAGCCATCAAGACAGTCTTCTAAACTATTACCTGTGGGTTTTTTAGGTCCGCTAATTAACACCTCTGTTTTATCAGAATTTAACAGTAAGAAGTTACTAGCCATCCAGTTTTTTAAATCAGCTATGCATTCCTTTAGTTTTCAATCTGGTGTGTTT
>JAUMHI010000069.1:13045894-13063251 GCA_032359435.1 Enteromius unitaeniatus
TATCTTTGACAGAAAAGGGAGATTTGAGATCGGTCTGTAATTAGCTAAATCTTTGGGGTCAAGTTGTGGTTTTTTAATGAGAGGCTTAATAACAGCCAGTTTAAAGGCTTTGGGGAAAAATCCTGATAACAATGATGAATTAATGATAGAAAAAAAGAGGATCTATGAATTCTGGAGGTCCAACAAATACTATATTATTTAGGACATATATTATTTAAAAGACCTATCATTAATATAGTATAAAAATTGCTCTGTCTCGTATACATAATGATAATAGTAGTGTCCAGTGGGAAAACCAAGAGATTAAGTTTTGAATAAATGGGCACTTTGAATATTGGATCCTTTTTTGTTTCAGACATCAACAAAAATGATGGATGCATTATCAGTAGTCACACAGCTGCGGGACCTGGCATCTGAACCACAGAATCGGGAGGTGATTGTTCAGGACCAGGGCTGCCTTCCAGGACTAGTGCTGTTCCTTGACCACAAAGACCCTAAAGTGCTCTTTGCCACCCTCCAGGTATACCCGTACCTTATTTGTCAGTGTACAAATTCTTCTTAAACTAACAAAGAGATGTGATAAATTATTTAATGTCTTGTATGTTTGGTGTACTGAGCTTTTAATGCTTGTGTCTCCTCAGACTTTGCGGTACCTAGCTGAATCACCCCGCAACATCAACACCATGAAAAATGAGCTTGGCATGATGGTCAGCCTGGAGACACTGATGGAGAGGTGATTTTATTTTTTGGAAGATAGATTGATTTATTTTACTATTAAAGTGAACAAACAATATTAAGATATTAATAATTTTAATTTCATATTTTCTGTTTTCTTTTTAATAGAAGTAATTTAATAGAATTAAATTGAATAGAAGGTTGAATTTAGTAATTTAGTTTTTGTCTTTGGTAACTCTTTACAATAAGGTGTTATTTGTTAACATTAATGTATAGACTAACATGAACAAGCAATGAACAATGCATTTATTACTCTATTTGTTAATCTTTGTTAGTTAATGAAAATAATGTTGTTCATTGCTTATTCATATAAGTTCACAGTGCATTAACTAATGCTAACAAACACAACTTGTGATTTTAATAATGCAGTAGTAAATGCTGAAATTAACATAAACTAAGAATAGATGCTGTAGTAGTATTGTTCGTTCGTAGTTCGTCTTAGTGTTGTTAACACTTAGCAATGTTAACTAATTAATCTTATTGTAAAGCGTTACCTTGTCCTTTTTTATGTCTAGGTAGAACTGACCATATCTGGTGTCATTGAGATACTATTTAATTAATATTTTGATCTGGTTTTATATATTTTTTTACTTTAGCTTTAGTAATTGTGTTTTCTTTACATTAGTTTTAATATGTCTGTATAGTTTTTTAATATATTTCTTTTATATCCCATTTAGTAATTGTAGTACAAGCCAAACTATATTACTATAGCAAAAAAAAAAAACTAATTTGATATTTTTTATATTTAATTTACATGTGACATATTTTTAAAGCAGGGTTATTATAGTTATCTAAAACTAATCTACATCTATATCATTCCAAAGGGAGGGAAAAAATCTTGTTTTCGTGACCATATCTTTTTCCACTTTGAAGGACTGGTATGACAACTGAAATTACAGACCTTGCAGAAGAGGTGTATAGTGTGTTGAGTTCTCAAACACAGAGACCAGCTTGTCAGACTCCAGAGAAACAGAAGAGGATGAACAAACCCCAGTTCTTCATTAACAGCTCCAACAAGAAAGCAAAATCTGTTACCCTCCATATCCAAGGCTTGGATGGGGCAGTATGTACCATATAACAAAGCTTTCACACATTCACTTTGTTGATGTTAACTGGGTTTGTCTCATATGTGTGCAGCTTACAGAGTAAAATCACATTGTTGTGTTGTGTTGACAGGATCAGAGAAGTGTGTGTGAGGAGGCTCTTTTGAGAGTCAAAGGAGTAATCAGCTTCACCTTTCAGATGGCTCTGAAGAGATGCACTGTACGCATCCGTGCAGACCTGCCCACTGAGGTACACACAATTCCTCTTTCTGCAAGGAGAGAGGCAACTAAGCAGATTTATTTTTATAAAATACTAAAAGCAAATGTCTTTTGTTTAGAGTCTGGCCACTGCCATTGCTGCCACAAAAGTGCTTTCAGCTAAGCAGGTCTTGAAAAATGAAAATGGAGAAGAGGTGGGTGTTTCTGTTGATTTTAAAGGATATGGTGTTGCTAAAAATTATAGTATTTGGTGTAATACATGTGTTTTTGCGGTTTAAGGTTCAAAAAACACATTATCTTCCACTAAGCCTTGCTTTCTAAAATTTGTACAAAGTTAATTGTTCCTCAGAGCTATCCAGTGCACTGTGATTGACCAAATACCGCAAGCATGTGACAGAAATGTAAACGCCCCTTATCATAATGTCATGCTGTGTAGCAGTGCTATGACAACATAAACAATAAAAGCCATTACATATGAGAGATTTGTTGCATTCAATGGGGACACAAAAAATTTGGCTTGCATCCATAAAACAGCCAAGAAAACAATATGAGCCTGGACAGACTTTATATGAACAGGCAGTGTTGAGAAAAGCAAAGTATCAGCACAGATCACTTTTAGTTAATAAAAGAGAATGTGCAAAACAAATAGACTGAAGCTTTCATTTTTACTTTTTGTATATATATTGTTTTTAATGTATGTTTCTAGTTGTTTTGCTTAATTAGTTTTTGTATGTATTACTGCTCAGAGCAACATGGTAGTAGTTTGCCCAAGACAAATTTCCTTTCAGGGGCAAATGAAGATTATTCTTATCCTTATTATTACTGATTATAATGACTTTGTTACCACGTCTGCATATGTGATCGCAGAAACGACAAACAACAAGCACTATCCTTCATTGCTTTTGAATAAGTAGCAGGCTCTTTTAATTAGAAAACCTAACTTACTTAAAGGTTGTGAGTCAGAAGCACCAGACTGCCTTTCCAGAGGTAGAATTACTCCACTTTATAGACTCTGCACAGCCAGAATACAGCATACATCAGTTCTCTGTAAATGTGCTGAACACACTGTAATATTAGTGTTGAACTGTTCTGAAACAGTGAATACAGCTTAACCACTGATTTCTAGTTGTGTCCTATTTTGGAAGCACAAAGAAAGTAGTTTTTCTTTGTAGTTTTTAGACTTTAGTTTTTGCAACTTTAGGGATCTTATGCAAGCACAGCTTGTAAGAGTCCAAAAGGAAAACTTGAAATTGCATCATATGAGCCCTTTGAGAAAACATATTTAAATATGTTTTACAGTGAGAGTGATGTATGCTGTTTCAGTTGTTTTATGACCCATATACGTGCTGTTATTTCTTAACATGGCTGTGCTATGTTTACAGGTTCTCATTCCACTCAGCACCTCTGGCTCAAAGGTAGAACAGAATTCCCATCTGCCGGACTACCTGCCAGAGGATGAGAGTCCAGAGAAAGAGCTAGACCGTGCAGTGTCCCGTACTGGAGCTAAACAAGACACTGGTGGCAGCTGGCTGAACACAGCAGCCAGTTTCCTCACTAAAACCTTCTATTGGTAAAGCTTGGGTTTCACAGACTTTTCCTGGCTGTGTTTGGACCTCAACATTTTTAAGAAAGATCAGCCAAGAAGAGCAAGTTTCACCATTATTGGAGCATAAAGCACTGATAAAAGGTCAGGGAACTGACAAATTATCAAGCTACTAAGTTGCTCAATTCATGAGCAAATATATGAATTGCCATGTCACAACTCTGTTTTGATATACAGATGTTGCGTTCATGTTGTACATTTATATGTTGATAAAAAACATGTCTTTCTTCCCTGTCATGATCCAGAATTTCTTGTTTCTGCTGTAAAGTCTGTCTGTTTGTATCTTCTTTCCTCCTGATATCTTGTAAATATTAAAGTTTTGTGCGTCATCTTGAGTCTCATCTAGCATTTGAAACAATTGAAAGACAAATTAATTGTTTAATGCTGTTTTGAGTAAAATAAAGGATTGGAAGGAAGTCAGGACTGATTTTTGTGATGACATCATTTCAATTTAAGTGTTCAAAATATGCTTTTATGGTGAATACAGATGCCCACACCAAGTTGTATTATGGTTTATTTCTAAAACAAAAAAAGTTTTACAGGACTTTAAACAAATTCTCAAAATAAATAGGTGACTAATACACATACATAATAAAAAACAGTGTGTATCTTAAGGTTTTGAATTATGAATGTCTTACATAAAATAATTAAAATCAATAATGGCATTCAAACATGCATGCATGTAACCAATTAAATGTATGCCAACAACCTTCCTGATTGGTTACATTCAGTAATGACACGTTTTGCATAGTGAGGTGGAAATAATGTGTTCATGACCTTTAAAGTCAAGAGGTTTTGAGACATTTCTTATGGGCAAATAAACATGCACATCATGGCCCATCTTTTAAAAACAGCAGTGCACCAGTCAACTTGTAACATACTTGTAACTGTACATAGTACATATTAGGATCAAATGGAAAGCATGGCTTTAAATAACCAACACTACTGAAGTGTAATTGAATTCTCTGCTCTGTGATTCACAATAGAATATATAATAGTGTAAGCTAAGGATTTAAAAATGAAACAATAATTACCAACAAGATAAACGTACAGTCACCACTGGTGAGGTATGGCAGTACTCTGTGTTACAAAAAGGCCTGGTTTTAATACAAGCTGGAAAGACAAAAAAAAGGTTTATCAAATACATGATTACATAAAACTCAACACATGCAAATATCAATGTGAGTTTTGTAAGACACATAATTGCTATTATGCTTTTTCTAGAGTTTACATCTGCAAATATCACTACAAGAGATACTTACATAAGTTTCTCCAGTGTACAGTCTGGATCATCTAGCAAGACAGATAGTGGTCTTACGGCTGAATCTGTAAGACTGTTTTCACTAAGGTCCAGTTCTTTTAAAAGTGAGTGCTTAGACCTCAGTGCAGAGGCTAACATTGTGCAGCCTTCCCCGGTGACCCCACAGTTAGACAGCCTAGAAAATATAGTTAATATAGGCATAGACAATTAATAAAATACATTTTTAGTTTCAGACCATTTACTGGTAAAAATCACAGTTAACTTCTCTAAAAGAAATTTTGAAAGTTGTAGATAAAGCATTACCCTAAAGTGTCCAGCTGACAATGTGGATGTTCCAGTCCAGCACAGAGGATTTTAATTCCCAGATCTTGTAGATCATTTATTCCTAAATTCAGTTCTCGAAGACTTGAGGATGTTTCTTCAAGAGTTGCAGCCAGTGAATCACAGCAGGCCATGGTTAAACCACACTGACTCAAACTAGGGAAAACAGTGAAATAGTGTCATTTTATTTTAACATAAAATAAAAAATGTAAAATAATAAAAATCTGTACTGCCACTTTTGATATGACTTAATGCATCATTATTTGTTCAAAAATCTTTAATAATTATTTAGACTTAACACAGGTAACCTCATACTTTAGAATGTTAATAAAAATAGGTGTACAGAACCTACTTTAATTTCACAATGTTGCTGCTGTGATTCCTCAGGACAGGAGAAAGGAGGCTCATCCCTGCATCTGTGAGCGCATTACTGCTCAGGTCCAGCTCTCTCAGACATGATGGGTTTGAGTTTAGAGCAGTGGCAAGGACTGCACAACCGTCCTTTGTGACCCCACTGTCTCCTAAACTGTTATCAAAGACATGTTCATAAAATGCTTTTGTTATTAAAACATTTAAAGCTAGATTCCTAATTTAAATATGTCACCATTCAGCATCCAAATAAAAGAAACAACTGACATCAACATCACATTATCACTGCTGCTTACTGATCACTGACTAATCACTGATAGTGATTTAAACATTAATTTAAACGTAGACAATAAGGTAGTACACCTAAGACTGAAATTACCTGCATAGCACTATAACGAAAGTCTCAAAGCTTCAGTTCTATTGCTCACCATAACGTCTCCAGCCTACAGTTGGAAATCTTCACCACTTCAGCAAGTCTTGATACGCCGAAATCTTTTATTTGGTTCTGTCTCAGGTCCAGCTCTCTCAGATGAGCTGGGTTAGAAACAAGAGCTGAGGCCAAATCATCAACACCCACCTCTGTGATCTCACACAATGCCAGCCTGAAAAGACAGGATATGCTTTAAGAGTTTGCTGAGGGTAGGATCTAAATATACTGTGGATTTAAAAGCCTTACCTCAAAATCTCTATTTTACAGTGAGGGCTTCCAAGTCCACTTGAGAGCATTTTCACTGCTTCATCATAGATTGCATTACCACTCAAATCTACTGCTTTCAGAGTAGAGAAACGGGACCTCAGAGACGAAGCCAAAGACTGACAGGATTTCTTAGTGAGCAAACCGTAACTTAGCCTATGGGTTGAAAAATGTACATTTACGACATAAAAAAATAATAGAATTTCTTTGAATGAAGTCTTTTATCCTCATAAAGGTTCATTTAATCTGAAAAAAGGAAAAACAGTATATTTTGAAACCTTACAGCAATGTTTGTCTTTTTTTAGCAGCCATTACTCCTGATTTTAGTGCTACATGATTTCCATTTTATTAAAGTGATCTGGAGCGTAAAAAAAATCAATTATCATCAATGATGAAAACATTTGCACTGCTTAATATTCTTTTGGAAAATATGCTATGTAAATGTCTTTGTGTTCTTATGCTTTCTTATTTTAAAAAAAAAGAAAAACATGTTGTTTTTGATTGCTTCTATTGTGATCATTTGTCGCTCTGGATAAAAGTGCCTGCTAATATATATATATATATACTGAATATGACAATACATTTAATGAAGTAAAAAAAAAAAAATACCAAAGTGTTTCAAGCTGTGAGAGTGGATGCTGTATTACAGCTGAAAGCTTCTCCACTCCCTCGTCTCCTGGGTTATTCCAGTGCAGATCCAGCTCTCTTAAGTGCGATGGGTTGGACAGCAGAGCTGAGGCTACTGCAATGCTGGCTTGAGTTGTAACTCTGCAGTCCTTAAGTCTGTAAACAAAGCACTGATAAGTAATCATGAGGACCAAACAAATTCCACATTTGGGTATTGATGTGGTCTGATAAATTGGCTGAAGAGGTTTAATTCAAATGCTACCGACCTCAGTATCTCAAGTTTACAGTGCTGATGCTTCACATAATTGGCCAAGATCTTAATTCCTCCTTCTCTCAGACTGTTTTCACTCAGGTCCAGCACCCTAAGGTTTGGAAGGTTTGGAAGCAGACCTGTTTCCAGAACAGAGCAGCCGCGTGTGGTGATCCTGCAGTACGAGAGCCTGAGGAAGGAGGAACACATCACATGATGTGTTATAGTACTAAATATTAACTTACAAAACTACAAAATAGAATCATTTTTATAAAGAGGTTATTCAAATATGGCAATTTTTAATGATTTATGCTCAACGTTCTTCTTACATTGTTAGTACCCTGGTTAGGGTTAGTTAGGGTCTTGTTTCCTTCCAAATATTTAATAAAAGCATTAAATTGATCAGTAAAGGCATAATGTTTTAATAAGATTTCTATTTCAAATAAATGAACAGACAAGACAGTGCCAAAGAACTTTACCTCAGTTCCTCTAAACTACACTGTGTGTTTTCCAGTCCAGCTGTCAGAAGCTCCAGACCTTTGTCTCCAATGGAGTTATTGCACAGATCTAGCACTCGTACGTTAGAAGAGCTGGAGCCAACAGTGGAGGCAAGAGCTCTACAGCACCTCATAGTAAGTCCACAATTATCCAGTCTGGAATATAATGTAGATGTAATAAATAGGGAACCCAACACACACGTGACCTCAATCAACATAAAAAACAAAAACTCACAGCGCAGTTTCTGAAGCTTTCACAACTGGCAACAATCTGGTGAGACCTTCATCCGATCTGATGTACTTCTTCAAGTCAAACACATCCAGCTTCTCTTCTGATGTCAGTAACACAAAAACCAAAGCAGACCACTGTGCAGGGGAAAGTTTAGAAAAATGCCCTGAGTTCAGGAAGCGTTGGACCTCCTTGACCAAAGAAAGATCGTTGAGTTCATTAAGACAGTAGAAGAGATTTATGGACTTTTCTGGCACTGATGTCTCCTCTATCATTTTCTTGATATATTCAACTGTTTCTTCAATGCTCTGACAGGCTGTTCTACCAGATTGAGAAAGCAAGCCTTGTAAAAGGTTCTGATTGGACTCCAGCGAAAGTCCCAGAAGGAAGCGGAGAAAAAGATCCAGATGTCCATTCTCGCTTTGTATGGCCTCATCAATTGCACTCTTATGCAATTCAAACAAGGTGGTCTCTGTAAGCTCTTGATGCTCTCCGTGATCAAGAACATTGCTGCGGTGGACCTTAAACATGTAATACACATACATAGCTGCCAAAAACTCCTGAATGCTTAGATGGATGAAGCAGTAGACTTTGTTCTCGGTAAATGCAGACTCCTCTCTGAAGATCTGCGAGCAAACTCCTGAGTACACCACTGCCTCCTTCACGTCAATCCCACAGGCCATCAGGTCTTCCTCATAGAATATCAGATTGCCATTTTTTAGTTGTTTGAAGGCTAGTTTACCTAGCTTTAAAATCATACCTTCATCCTCTGGGGCTGAGTTGTGCTCTGTGGTGTATCTTATGTTTTTCGCATGGGTTTGGATGAGAAGGAAGTGCGTGTACATTTGGGTAAGAGTCTTGGGGATTTCTTCATCTTCTGTGTTCAACATTCTCTCTAGCACCGTAACGGAGAGCCAACAGAAGACTGGTATATGACACATGATGTACAGACTTCTGGATGACTTTAAGTGAGTGATGATACGACCAGAGAGGTGTTGATCATTGATTCTCTTTTTGAGGTATTCCTCCTTTTGTGGGTCATTAAACCCTCGAACTTCAGTCACCAGGCTGATGTACTCAAGAGGGATCTGACTAGCTGCTGCTGGGCGAGATGTTATCCAAATGAGGGCATCAGGAAGCAGATTATTACTGATGAGATTGGTTAGCAAAACATCAATAGGAGCCGACAGAGTAGGGTTACTCAACTTTCCGTTATTCTGGAAATCCAAAGGAAAGCGGCATTCATCCAGACCGTCAAAGATAAAGAGAACTTTTTGTTTTTCGTGATTATCTCCCGAATCTGTTTCCATTTTGAAGTGTTGTAGAAGCTCAATCAAGCTGAAATGTCTTCCTTTCATCAGGTTCAGCTCTCGGAATGGAAGCGGATACACAAATTTGATATCCTGATTAGCGCTGCCCTCAGCCCAATCAAGTATGAATTTCTGCACTGAGACTGTTTTCCCAATACCTGCGACCCCCTTAGTCAGTACACACTTGATGGGTCTGTTTTCTTCACGCAAGTGTTTAAAAATGTCATTGCATTTCACTGAAATATCCACGGTGGTTTTTCTTCGCAACGCCGTCTCAATCTGCCTCACCTCATGTTCTTTGTTGACGTTCTCGCTTTCCCCTTCAGTGATGTACAGCTCTGTGAAGATGTCGTTCAGGAACGTGGGATGTGATTGCTGGGACATGTCATTGTAAATGCACTGAAATTTGGCTTTCAGTCTTGATTTATATTCTTGTTGGGACTTCATGATTGAATTGAAATGGACTGTTAGTTCAGGAATATTGTTCTTGTGAGACCTATGAAAATATATTGACAATTAAATTGTATGACTGGACTCTTAGAGTCAGATAAACTAATAACTTGATTCTGAAAGGATGCTTTAAACTGACACTGAAAACTGCAGCAATGAATACTTAAAATTCGGCAATAGGAGGTGTACATGGATATACATGGATGACAGAAATAGAATGTGTAATTACAAAACATAAGATAAGGGACATAAGACATAAAAGAAAACAGTTTATATGAATAACTTACTGTTGCTCAGTGCCAAAGTCTTCAAAACTGAAAAAAATTGGTTCAGTCATTGATGCGTGGCTTTTGTTCGACACATCATTCAGCTTTCTCTGCATACCAAACCTTCAGAAAAATACAAGTAGGCTATATTTATGCATTGCATGCAGACATTACGTAAACTTTTACATTTTCAGTGTGACTAAGCAAAAGTTACATACCTTTGTACTGAAATAAGAGGTT
Source organism: Enteromius unitaeniatus (assembly GCA_032359435.1). Taxonomy (NCBI): domain Eukaryota; kingdom Metazoa; phylum Chordata; class Actinopteri; order Cypriniformes; family Cyprinidae; genus Enteromius; species Enteromius unitaeniatus. The sequence goes on from JAUMHI010000069.1 coordinate 13,056,009, forward strand.
CTCTTTTCAAATCAATTGGATCCAGCATAGAATTGGCACTATTTAAAGAAGCATGGCTGCGCTGATTTTGTGAGACTGTCCTTGAAAGAGAAAAAAAAATGTTTAGAAATACATTTGTTCACTCGTTTCTCTCATATGATGGAAAAGACATACTACCACTTTTATCACCATGGAGTGCTTAAATCTGGCAGATTCATTCAAATGCAGTTGAACCATCCAGTTTTTCTTCAATTAAACTTAATGTCCAAGATTCCAACAGCTTTTTATTTCTTTTCTAGAAAAATGTACCAAAAAATGAAAACAAGATATGTAATGCTTATTACAATATGCAATACTTAATAATTAATATCCCACTTGAATTCTTATCAAGCCTATATACAATATGTTCAAAAGAACGTATGACTAAAGTATACTGGCGTGAGGAGGACTTTCTCTTAATCTATAAATGGTGTGTAATTTCAACACTGATGTTGCAATGTACAAAATACGGCAAAGAAATGAGGAAGCTTGAAATGAGTTAACCAGTTTCATACATTGATGTGGGTTTTTGTTTGAAACACTCTTTCTGTGGTTAAATTGTGTACACCGTTTAGTTTGTCATGAGTGACCATGTCACTAAACATGTCACTGAAATTTTGTACACACACACTGAGGCTGTGATAAGTGCTGTCATTATTAGTTAAAAAATTTATATACACATTTTTGTAAACAAAAACTGATTTTGGATGTGATTAATCATGATTAATCATATAACAGCACTAATAAACCTGACTGTATATCCATGTACACTTCATGCCATGTGATTCTGAGAACATCACATGCCAAATAATCATCACCAGTACTTGCATCATACATCTCTCTTGAACTACAAGAATAACAGTGACAAAACCGGTTGCCAAATCGGTAACTACACTTTAGATTTATGTGTTATGTACATGAGGTTTGCTTTAAAATATGCCATTGTGTAATTTAAAATAAAAATGACTACAATAGTCGCCGCTAACATACCCAGTTAAAGAATTAAAGTGGGTGTAACGCTAATCTAATTAAAAAGAGTTTGCCTTCTAATATCATGCATTCTAAGCAAGTAATAAATTTAATATTACTATTTCATTCAGATTTGAATCACAGTGAAGCTAATGATATGGTATCAAGAGAGATAATTATATGCTACCATAGAGTAATGACAACGTTTAAAACGGAGCATCCAGTAACGATTAGAAACACTAACATAGCGTACTAAAATCGAAAATGAATGCTTAGTAATTAAGCCCCAACCCTCAACGACTGAAAAAACTGAAATATACCTTTTAAACATTAAAGTTAAATTCACGTATTGGTCTAAAGAATTTCGGTCAAGCCCAAAACCTTTAATCCCATTTATTTAACAAACTAAGTGTGTACTTACGAACAAGCCAAATATGACGTCCAGATTTCTGTCTCTCTTTACTTTCGCTTGAGTTTTTTCGCACCTGTCAGTCAATGATCACGTGGTCACTAAGGGGCGGTTCTACGCGTAGCTCATATAGAGGCTCTGCTCTCTTTTATGGATTTTTCTTGTGTTAAAGATTAAAAATAAAACCGATTAAATTAATTTAAAAAGTATGGCACTTTTAGTGCACCCTGATCATTTTTTTTTAAATAAGAAAAATTAACTGAATTTAATAAATATAATAGCATGCTAAGTTATATTAAAGAAAAAATGGGCTCACCAAACTAAGAGGCTAATTTTGCAGTCCATATGTTAAATTTGAAATCATTTATTTATTTAGTTAGTTTGTTTTTATCTTTTAATAAATACGGTATTGCTTGGTTGTATCTATATATTGTTTTACATTTTAAAAACAAAAAAGGATTTCAAAATCCTGCTCTATAACAACTAACTAACTAATAGCAGCAGTATTTATTCGATGGTTTCCTCTCCCCAAACACAATAGGCTGTGTTGTTAGCTTTAACAGTGCTCTCTACATGCAGCAGGCCAATGAATTAGTTCAATAGTGAATTCAGTTAGACTTGAATGAACTTCACTGACCCCGGTCTGTCATCGAGAGTTTGCTCAGACGCCCACCTGCTGTGAAGCTGATGATGCAGGAGTCCAAGCAGAGCTGGAGCCCAGCCAAACCTAAACACTGCGGAGAGCTGCTCCAAGAGGATGTGCGCATGCTGTCCCGAGAGCTTGATCGGAGAGCACGGGTGAAGACCATGAAGCCCAAGTCTCTCTGTGTCCCGCGGCTAGGCCTCTTTGAGGACGGCGGATACAGGCGGCAGGTCGATACAGGCGCCCCGGAGCAGAACCTCCATCTGCCGGCGGAGAAGAGGACCAGAGAGCTGCGCTTAACTTTACTGCCGGAGAGAGCTCCATACCAGCCTTTAGTGGAAGACGACAGCCAACGCAAACTAAAGGAGGACAAGAAAGCTAAAAAGAAAGAAAAGTATAAAAAATACAGAAAGGTAAGATGAATACCTTGTCGAGTAAACATTTAACAAATGCTGGTTTTCTTTGTGTAGGCTAACTGATTTTTATTTAGGCTAAGATAAGATTTTTCAATTGTTTTTAAAACATGTTTCATATGTTCACCAAGGTTGCATTTATTAGATAAAAATACTGTAAAACCAAAAGTATTATTATAGTTTCAAATGTATGTTTTTTAATTAAATATAATTCATTCTTGTGATGATGATGATAGTTGAATTTTCAGAAAGCATTCAAATATATTGATTTAGTGCCTGATGAATAAAAGTGTTAATTTCTTTAAAATAAATATCTTACTGACCCTGAACTTCTCATTTTTATTAGTGTTCAGTGTTTTGGGATACTGACAGTCTCAAGGCGGCCTACCTGTTTATTACTTGTAGGTTTATTTATTATTGGCCAGTATAGTTTCTGACAGTGAAAAGTAATTGTTGTGGTTTGTAATTCTTGTCGCTCAGATATTAATTTTTAATTCTTTGCAGATGTTGTTGATTTTCTGTTGCTCAAGATTAAAAAAATTATAATTCTCCAGGTTTTTTAAAATCTTTTAAAATCTTACAAACCACAATGAGTTTCAGATTAGTAGTGTCCTGTTCATCAGAGAAACGGTGATGTTATGCAACAGACAACTGTCATGTGTTTTTCAGTATTGAAAAGATGATTTCAAAAATAAAATGTTCATGCAACAACCAGGAAATTTTGATTACGAAATCATGCACAGTTCCCACTTCAGTTGATGCTTTAAATATGATAACCATATAAATAGTTGTTTTCTGAACAAGCACATGACTTTTCCAGTTGCTTACCGAGCGTTAGACTGGGTCAAAGATCAATGTGTAACCTGTCTGGCGTCTTAGACTGTTTCCTTATCAGACTTAGCCGATTAAAACTGATGAGACTGTGAGTAAATGGAGTATCTTTAGTAAACACATCTTACTGTAATCCACTTAAGATCAATAGCATTGACTTAAGATCAATAGCATAGTTATTCTTGATAACGTTTTTCCTTGGCTCAACAATGAGGATTTTATGCTGCTGACTCACTTTGTTCCTCCATTTTCACTGGCAACAACAATAAATAGTACAGACTTTCCTTTTTTAAATGCAAATCTATGTATGAGACTCAAAAGATTTTAAATAATGACAGAAAACCAGCATTTTGCATAAAGCATGAAACACATGTACTGAATGTAGATTACACACATTCACTGATTTAAGTTAGGCATGTATGGAAACCTTTTCTTGTTGAACTGAAATACCACTCCCACATAGTCCGAGATTTATTTGTGTTATTTTGGGAGGAAGAGGGTCAGTCAGATCACATGCAGCGTTCCATTGTCAAGCAGCAGAAACTTCCTCTCGCAGGATAAAGTAGCGCATCCTGTTGACCTGTTGTCACACAGAGAAACAGTCACCAACGGAAAGCCACTAAACTACATGCTGTTTACAGTTTAAAATGATAAAGCCCAGTGTTTAATCCAGCTAAATTGTCTACTTGGAAATCCTTTAGGTATTTAAACCACTTAAATATCTTAATTCTGTAACATTGCTGCTGGCACAGGCTAAACCTCATGGATATGTGTTGACTCAGTCCTTTTCCAAGGAACTGTATTGCATTTCAATTTATTGTTTAAATGATTTGGATTTGCTGCTCTGATTTACCAAATGCACTGTGGAAAAGCAAATGTTCACAAACAGCCAATCATTTTGTGTAATTGATCTTATTTTAATAATAATAATAATAATTAATAATAATAACTAACATTTTTAGATTATTTAGAATTAAACAGTTAAATAGTATTAACCAACCTGAATTAAAATTGTAAATTCATCTATTTATTCTATTTCTATTTATTTATTGTCATGCAATACTTTCTCTATTAATTCCATTTAATTAGATTAAATTTAATATACATTTTTGTTGTCATGTAAAATGCATTTCTGTACTAACCTGTATTAGCCTGAAAATACATTTGTTCAAACTTATTCAGCCTAAGACCTTCTAAGTAGAAGAGCTTGTTTTTTCTTTCTTCCTTAGCGTTACTTAACTTTCCCATCAATGGATCCTCGGCAGTGAATGGGTGCCGTCAGAATTAAAGTACAAACAGCTGTTGTAAACATTACAGTAATCCACAAGTGATCCACACCACTCCAGTCTACTATCCAAAGTATTGCTTTCTTCAGTGAAAAGCCAAAACTGCTTTAAACAAACATTTCTGCGATGTGAGCGAACAACAGGGATTGTTTTTTACGCTGAATGAAGTGACTGTTTAAGGAACGTTTAGACTAGAAGTTAAAATGCTTTGCTAAATTTGTGTCTTACAAACGCTAATTCTGACGGCACCCATTCACTGCAGAGGATCCATTGGTAAGCAACTGATGTAATACTAAAATTCTCCTAATCTGTTCGGGTAAAGAAACACTCATCAGCTACATCTCAGATGGCCTAAAAATAAATCCTTTAGGCCAGTACATTTAACTATTGGTTTAATTTTACGAATTCTGTTTATTTTCAGAACGTAGGAAAGGCTCTTCGCTACAGCTGGAAATGTCTGATGTTGGGTCTGCAGAACTTCACTGTGGGATACTCCACCCCTTATTCTGCTGCTGCTTCAGTTGTCCCAGATTTTCATCCAGGAGGACCCTGGGGTTGAGACAGTCCCAGGGACCAGCTTTTATACTTTATTTGAATCTTTATGGACTGTTTAATGCTGCATGTTCAGATGCTTATTAAAAAATGGCCAATACATCAGCCCTTGAAAGCTTTAACTCTCATGCTGTAAATTGTTGTAAATATCTTTTCTTTGAATTTGTGTTAAAGTGGCGTTTTCATCTTGCAGCTGTATGAAAGATGTTACTCTTTTTATTCTCAGATCTATTTGTATATATTTTGTTTTGATTGAAAGATTCCTATGAATTTCTGTACTGAAATAATGAAATATTTTTGTATTGTAGAACTAGGTTACTGACAGTAGTGTTGATACTGTAATTATTTTATGCATAGCCTGCCATTTTTATCTTTCTTTCACTCTTTTTAGCAACTTGCAAGTCACCTGAATTCATGCTGTGTAGATGTAATGATGACAAAGGTGAAAGGGATTTCGATTTTTAACGAATAGTCTACCCAGAAATGAAAATTCTGTCATTGTTTACTCACCCTTGAGTAAATCCAAATATGTATTTTTTTGTTCTGCCGAACACAAAGGAGGATATTTTGAAAAAAGTTTGTAACCAGGCTGTTTTGGTCACCACTGAATTTTGTAGTATTTTGTTCCTACTATGAAAGTCAATGATGACCCAAAACAGGCTGGTTACAAACTACGACGGAGTCGTAACCAACTTTGTGTTCGGCAGAACAAAGAAATTTGTGTAGATTTGGATCAACTCAAGGGTAAGTAAAGGATGAATTTTAATTTTTGGGTGAACTATTAATTTAACAGGGAGAGATCTGTATGTTTATGCTCTGTGAAGTGAATTGAATGCCATCTGCAATGTTTTATTTGATTAAGTCCATTTCATGGACAAAAGATAGGATTAACGTTACATAAGGAAGCTGAATGCTGTAAGAGAGGGAAGTATGTGTTTTCTAATGGTAATTGGGGCAAGAGCCTTAAAGACAAAGGATGGGATTATGAGAAAGTACAACAGGAAAAGATTGTCTGGCACAGGGCTGTGCCTTGTCATGTTTAATAGGGTTAGTGAAGCTGAGTATCTGTTATACTTGTAACACTGGTTTAAAATGAATCATAAGAAATGTGAAGAAAAATTTTAATAAATCTAAATTCTAAGTGGGATTTCTTTTATATATAAAAAGTTCTATTTTTATGCATATACTGAATACAATTTAATAATAACTTTATAGGCTATTCAACGTTTTAGAAATTGCCTTATAGAGTATACATTTAAAATATCACATCAGTCGCATTTTGATATATAACGTTATCCCAATTTGAAAAGAAACGGTGATTTAACAACTGAGAACAAATTCAGAGCCTGGACCGAAGGTAACTTCCGGTCTGTGTTTGTTTATCGGTCTGGTTAGTGCCGCCGGCTACAATCGCAGCCAATGATGTGCAGTGAAGATGTTATTGTGCTGTGGGATGTATTCCCCATACATTTATTTATGTGTGGCGACCTGTCACGATTTCAAAACAACAGTTGAAGCAGACGGCTGCGCTGTTTCTTCCAGTGCAGCAGGCGACGCTGTTCAGTGCGCAAGTCTCGTCGTTCACGTCACTCCCACCATCGAAGAAACGCGAGAAGACATCATGGCGGGATTAATGAAATCTGAAAGTGGCTTCGGAGTCGAAACCGTCAGATTGAAAGTTATCTTCACTGCTGTGTTGGTTTTCTTCCATTTGTCTCAAACGTCAGGTATTCAATAGTTATGGTTTAATATGTTATGTTTTTATGTATTTTGCTTTCAAATGTTTTAGGAAAATTGAGAAAGCCGAGTGTTGTTAGCCTTATGTTACCAAGTGTGTGTTTAATGTTGTTAAAGCTGTAAAAAAAGCACTTTTGAAAATAGCGATATGTAAGAAAATCAGTATTTTTTGTCTCAGTTTGTCAGTTTTTAGTATAACCGAGACACGGGAGATTGTTGACATACATATTTAATACTTCATAAACGTGTCTTTTTCCATAATGGCGTATTTTAGATTGTGTGTGTGTGTGTGTGTCTCTGTCTCTGTCTGTGTGTGTGTGTGTGTGTGTGTGTGTGTGTGTGTGTGTGTGTGTGTGTGTGTGTGTGTGTCTGTCTGTCTGTCTGT
>JAUMHI010000069.1:13063351-13074872 GCA_032359435.1 Enteromius unitaeniatus
AAACCTTGGGAGAACCAGGCTTAGTTGGGTCCAGTTCTCCTCTGACCGGACGCCCAGCACCTAATTTCCAGTTCAAATGCACCATATCACCTTCCCTTTAAAAGTTAACAGCAGAATGAATGAATTTCATGCAACACTGATTTCTAAGTAACGTAAAGGGATGAGCACTTGTGTAACACACACCTCTGATCATTCACTGTTTAAAAATACTTCACTCGGCCAGCCTTCCATTACTTATTGGTGCACTTCAGAAAGCTGTTGCTCTGTTAGTACAAAAACAAAAATTTCCCAGAGGAACCTTCCCGAGGGATTAATAAAGTTCTATCTAATCTAATCTAATCTAATCTAGTGGTGAGGCAGTCTGTGATGCATTAAGAGGAGCCTCTTGCAGATGATTAGTCTGAAATAAGTTAATATCTGCTGAAATGGCTTCTGTGCCCACATCTGTGATTTCCAGCAAGGGAACTCTTGACAAGCCCTCAGCTTTTCCATGATTTTTAGCCCTATGATAACAAACGTGGTCATCATAGGCTGATTAGATGATAGCCCACCGCTGGACGGAAGTGCTTACGCTCCCCAAACATCACTCAAGGTCTGTGATCAGTCATCAGGCTAAAAACACCTTGTTATTTCATTGCCTCTGAGAAACCACATGGAAGAACAGTGTTCTGGTGTGGTCCATAGTACTGTAACGGGCCTGAAAAGGCTTGCAGTTCTTTTACGTTTGCATCTTGAATATCTCATCTTGTTCTTTGCCAGGTAAACCCTTCTTCCCTCCATCACACGACCCACCCAGATCTTCGGTTCGTCTCTGCCCCACTCACACGTACATGATTAACTCTTAATCCTGAGTCTTGTAGGCACTGTAGACCTTAACCGAGGGTTACTGGATGTTCTTGCTCCTCTCTTCCCACGATTAACAAATGATTGACTGGAAATAGAAGGAGCTGAGCTAAAGCCAAATGCCAGACGAGTATAAACATACATAATGTGTATTAATTGTATATTTCTTTGAATCATCATCCAGCAAGACCTGTTAATATGAGCTCAGTGTCCCTCCGCTGATATAACTCTTCTTCCATTCAGGGTAAGGGACACACGTCTTGGTTAACGGTGACCTTGTAATCCACACATAAGCCAATAGTAGGATCTTTTTTAATCTCAGGAACGACTGGAGCAGCCCACTCACTGAACTTTACATGGAGATATAATATTTGTTTTCTAAAGTCAATCAATTTCTTTCTCCACGCGTTCTTTTATAGCAAAACATAGAGGATTTTACATTGACTTTACTGAATGGTAGCTTTAATAGAGTGCCTAATTCATTCTTAAAAACTCCATTATACCCAGGTTGATCACATATCGACTTCCTGTCCAATTCAACTTAATTTTCTGGGCCCATTTTCTTAAACAAATTTAATCTGGGTCAGATTGGTCCGGATTTGGAAATCCCATGTTTTGCTATCCAGGATTAACTGATCTATCTTACTTTTATGACAGTCTTTTTAAGGAACATTGGGTCAGATCACCGATTACCAAACCCCAAGCCTTAGATGGACCCAACAGTGTAGCAGTGTCAGCAAAAAACAACAGCTAGGCAAAATACCATTGTTTGTTTTAATTGTAAGAAACAGAAATCATTTCACATTTTTTTAGTTTGTTTTAATGTTAAATAACAAAACAAAACAATACTGTCAAAAATCGTTTACAGAACAGCCACCAATGTTCTTACATAACGAAGGACACACTAGAGATGCAATTGTGAGAAATAATGACTAAATGATGTCATTGTCATTAATATACTGTGGAATTAGAGAGCTGTGAGCAACAGTGACATTTATTTGACACGTGATAGCTTTGATATTATTTTGTTGTTGTTGTTTACCATATCTCAATATCACCACACGTGACATGCTTCAGATAGGCTTCAAATATATAGGAATTTCTATATCAGCAGTAACCATTAAGTTTGTGATCATTTACTTAGTTTGAATGACTAAGGGCAGGTTTGATCCAAATCTAATGTAAGATTGGATTAAGTGGTCTGATCTTAATTCAGAATCCCTCTTTTACTTTCGAAAAACTTATTTCCAAGATTTGATCCAATCCGTGATCCAAAATCCCACTGGATTACTTTTGAAACACTGGGCCCTGGACTGGTTTTCTGGATCCTCGTACCGCACAGGAAGTGTAGCGAAGAACTGCACTACATTACACATGAAACTACAGTCAAACAAGTTAATTACAAATACATATTACCCCAAATACAACACAACGTAACAGATTACAGTTACAGTTATTTTGTAATTACGTAATTCTGTTACATGTAGCATATTTACTCTCCAACACTGAAAATGAAACACATTTCATTTGGTTAAAATGATTAATTAAATTATTATAATTATTAATAGGAATCAAAAACATGCAAAAACCTCCACGCGTTATGTTTTCCTTCGAGCGCTTTCAGAAGAACTCCATTTCCCAGAACCCCCTGTTCCGCGCATGCGCAGTGACGCCAGCGGCATGGCTGCAGGCAGCAGTACGGAGTGGCTCGGGAGTGTGAAAGGAGTGATTTTAGACATGTGTGGAGTTCTGTATGACAGCGGAGAGGGAGGAGGACAGCCGGTACCCGGATCTGTGGAAGCAGTGAGGAGGTGAGGACTAACTAGCGCGAGATTTACAGGAAATAAAGTGATTCATTAGGCACTTTCTTACTGTTGCATAATAACAACAACAACAACAACAACAACAACAACAGTGTATAATGATATATGACTTTTGAATACAGTTGACCGCGTTTTGACAAGAGTATTACAGAACAGATCAAATAGATTCGACACAACATACTACCATACTCTCTCTCTCTCTCTCTCTCTCTCTCTCATACTCTCTCTCTCTCTCTCTCTCTCTCTCTCTCTCTCTCTCTCTCTAGAGAGAATGCATACTAGTATGCATACTAGAGTATGCTTACTACATTAGACTCAGCAGTGCACACCCAGCGGCTGAAGTGTCTTCATGTGATATGTGTCTCTCTCTCGTGGTTTAGTACGCTGTTCTGTCCCAGTCTGTAGTGTGCGGAATGAGAGGAATGTCAGCTGAGATCATTCTTGGCTCTTTTTTTGATCAGGCAAAGATAAATAAATAAAGAAACATTGTATACATTAAAGAAAGATAATGTATATAAATGACCCCCACATGAACACTGAGTATGCTGTGTGTGTGTGTGTGTGTGTGTGTCTGTCTGTCTGTCTGTGTGTGTGTGTGTGTGTGTGTGTGTGTGTGTGTGTGTGTGTGTCTCTGTCTGTGTGTGTGTGTGTCTGTTTGTCTGTGTATGTGTGTCTGTGTGTGTGTGTGTGTGTGTGTGTGTTTGTCTGTGTCTGTGTCTCTGTCTGTGTGTGTGTGTGTGTGTGTGTGTGTGTGTGTGTGTGTCTGTTTCTGTCTGTCTGTCTGTGTCTCTGTGTGTGTCTGTGTCTGTGTGTGTCTCTGTCTGTCTGTGTCTCTGTGTGTGTCTGTGTCTGTGTGTGTGTTACATATAAGAAGATTAACAAAAAGAATGACTTTGTCGTTGTCATCTTCATGCAGGTGCCACCCGTCCTGTTATAGAAGTTAAAGATGGACAAGAAATCAAAGTACAAGGTGCACAACATTTTTGCTACAATAATTCTATCAAACCTGGATGGAGGGAAACATGGACTAGAATACAGGTAGAGGACGTTTAACTATGACTCTTATGTTGCCAGTAACGCTTGCATTTATATTGACAGTGCCTCTTATTTGATTGACAGGTGAGAGTGTGGAGCACTACAAAGCTGAAGGTGACGGTGGTTAAAGATGAGCAGGACCTGCAGGAACTTGAGCATTTCAGCATCTGGAAACTCATGCAGTACTTTGTTCGTGAACAGACCAATGAGACCACCGTGAGCGTCAGTCTTTTTAGCAACAAGACCTGTTTTAGAGTGGACCCTTCAGATTCACGCACACTCTATACAGTACAACCCAGTCGGCGTGAGTTGAAAACGTATTTATAAAAGAAGGACATCCAAATAGAACAGAAAACCCATTTCAGTCGTGCTCTGATATGATCGGGACTGTGATTTTGAGTTTGACATTGGTTTTTCTCTTATAGATTTTGACATCTACTTGATTTTGATTTTTCTGGCTGGACTGTTGCTGTTCTTTTTTGCTGATACTCTGAGCAGGTAATTGACACGGTTTAAATAGAGTAGTTCACCCAAAAATCAAAACTTGCTCAAAATTCACTTACAGTAGTGAGTTAAATAATTGTAAATGATTATTTGAGTGAGCTATTCTTTAATACATTTCTTTAACCAACTCTGCTCTTCCTTTTCTTGAATGGAGGCATAATTTGGGTTGTTCGTTTGCTGTAGTGTTCGTAACTCTCTGTGCTTGACCTGTCTTTTAGAAGTCAAGTTTTCTACTACTCTGCTGGCATGAGCACTGGAATGATCGCCTCCCTCATCATCTTCATCTTCGTCATTGGCCGTTTTCTACCCAAGGTAGATCCCTGACCTTCTTTAATGTGTGTTCACTCTTCTCTCTAGTCTTTAACATCGAGCACTTTTTTGTCGTTGGGATTTTGTGTGTCTTATTAAGTGGTCTTACTTTCTACATCTTTTTTTCCCCTTTGCCTGTAGAAAAGCCCATTTTATGTGCTGCTGATGGGTGGGTGGTCTTTTTCTCTTTACATCATCCAGCTGGTGTTTAGAAATCTCCAAGTCATTCTAAAAGATCACTGGCATCTGGTTATCGGTAAGAGAACCATCAAAACATTGTGGTGTAATTAAACTCTGGGTCAGGTAGTTGGGTTTTAAAGGATTAGCTCACACCAAAATGAAAATTCTGTCATGAATTACTCGCCCTCATGTCGTTCCAAACCCATAAGACCTTTGTTCATCATCAGAACACAAATTAGGATATTGTTGATGATATCAGAGAGCCATCTGAGTCTCCATAGACAGCAATACAACTAAAATGATCCCAGATGGTAAAAAATGTCCATGTGACATCAGTGGATCAACTTCAGTTTTGAGACAATACGAGAATACAATTTATTTTAGGGGTGGACATAGATTAATTTTTTAATCTAGATTAAAATGGCTCATTTGAATTCTTATATATATTGTATTTATGATAGTTAAAAAATTATCGGTTTCTGGTTGTTCTTTATTTTGTAAATGTTTAGGTTACACCATTGTGGTTGGGTTCATCAGTTTTGCAGTTTGTTACCGCTATGGCCCCCTGGTTGATAAGCGAAGTGTCAACATCCTGTCCTGGACACTGCAGATCTTCGGCCTTTTGCTGATGTATGCTGGCATTCAGGTCCAACAAGTGGCTCTAGCCATCATGATAGCTGCATTCTGCTCCAAGAACATGGAGTACCCTTTTACCAAGGTCTTCATGCTTTATCAGTGAGTATACCACTTTAATAAACCCAATCAAGTATAGGGTGAGCAACGTAGTCACTGTCTTCTTGCTGAATGAACGCTCTGAAGAAAGCTGAAGCCAAAGAAACTCGAGCCACGCCGTCTGCTGACAGAAGAAGAGTATCAGAGACAGTCAGAAGTGGAGACACAGAAAGCTCTGGAGGAGCTTAGGATATACTGCAGCAGTCCTGAGTTCAACACCTGGAAGACTGTCTCCAGGCTCCAGTCTCCTAAGAGGTATGGCAGGACATTTGAGAAAATAATAACTTTTATGGAGTTTAAAGCGTACTGTATCATATTTGACATACAAAATTATCAACAAGATCAAAATGTTTTGCTGAAAACTCAGTATTTTACACTCATTCTGTCATAATTTAGCAATTAAATGACCTTTTTAGTATAATTCTGGCTTCAGAATATTGAAGAAACATGCTCAATAAGACCAAAACTGAATATATTGAAAGAATGTAATGAGTCAGACTTTTTGTCGTCTAATAACAGTGCTCTGTCTTGCACTCAGGTTTGCAGACTTCATTGAGGGTTCTCCACATCTGCTGTCCAATGAGGTGTCGGTTCATACACAGGAGTATGGGCTGGGTGGATCATTCTTTGAGGATGAGCTGTTTTCCACTGATGAAGAAAATCAGGACGAGGAGGAGGAGGGCTGGGAGACTGAGGATGACGTGAAGCCAGATGTGGCATCTCCACGACTCAACAACACACGGGTGAAATGACCGATGAATCGTATGAAAGTATTTAATTTAAGTGAATCTCAGATCTGTCCAGTAGTAGCATTCACTGTTCTTCTGTAAGTATCTTTTGGAGGTTTTCATTCATGACTTCAGTCTCTGAAGCATACATAATGGACTATAACAGTAAAATTGCCCAGTTGTGTTCATAGCTCAGTGGGAAAGGCCAAAAGTGGTTTCTTTTTCTTGGTTTAATTGGTTTTTATTTGTCTTAAATCTTTATGTTTGAAGTTATGCAGAGACTTCCTGTGCGAGGAGGGAACTGTGCACACTGTTCTGTAACATGGACTGTATTTTATGTGTTTTGTTTTTAAGTTTCTTATACTAAAATAGTGAAACGAAAAAGGCACATCATTTGTTTTTTGAGGCCATTGCCTGGAGCTGTAAGTCTGTTTAGAGTCAAAGAATTATTTTTTTATTAAAGCGTAATAAAAGCAGAGAAATACAGTGTGTCTTTATTTGTAAGCCAAGAAATATGGTCAAATCTCTAATGGATTCAGAAATTGTTCCGTACATCTTGGTTAGTGACCACTTGATGGCAGCATAAAATCAATCTTATATAGGGAACTTGTTATGTTTACATGTGCTCCTGAGCTGTGAACAAACAAAAAAAAACACACGAGTAGAGCGGAATGAGACTTACAAAAATCAAACAGTGGAGATATTACTGCCACCCTAGTTGTAACATATGATAGCATAAATATAACAAAATCATTTTAATATTAAAATCCGAGTTGCTTAAACTTTTTAAAGGTTTACATCTTTTCTGTGCTTAAAAAAATCCCCTCATCAGCACAATTAAATGATTCGATGCTTTGAAAAAAAAAATCTTTTTGGAATATTTATGTATCATCAGTAATGGGTTTTTTTTCTCATAAATATTCAGTCCCTTGAACGTCACCAAAGTACAAAAACCTTCGCTGTCTCGTAGAAATATAAAAATATATTTCTCTCCCTCAAAATGCTCTTGAGCATGCTCTCGAAGTGAGCATTTGCTTGAAAAAACTAGGCTATATTATTTTATTCTACCACCATGCTTAAACAGTTTATTTCACGTTTTCAACCGTTTCCTCTGCAATAAGAAACCAATCATTCTCACGTTTCTTCTGTCTCGTTTTTATTAATACTTACTTCAACATTCCCTCCTCGCCTCTCCAGTAAATGCACCAGTACAAAAAAAAAAACCACCAGCCGTCAAGACGCAGTCCCCCTCTAATCACTGTTTTACGGCTGATCACCTTTTGGTTTTCTTTATACAAATGCTGTGGTTTGGCTGACCTTCATCGGTCAGTGCAGGCCTTTCTTACAGCGGGCTCAGGAACAGGAACACGCAGAAAGCAGAATTGCGAGAGACAGCGGATGCATTGTGTTTTCTGTCACAGCAGAGCCTCAGCTTTTGGTTTTGGATCCGACCGGCTCTAAAAAAACCTAGACTTGCGGGCGAGAACAGATATCACGGCCTTCCTTGTTGCTGTTCTTCCTCCGCGGCTCATGCAAATGCTGTTTGCATTCCAGCGGTGCTCCCCTCGAGTCACGCGCGCAGGCTTCCGCAGTATTCTACAGCACTGAGCCAGAACAACATTTGCATGTGCTTCCGAGGTAGACAGACGGCGTGCATTACATATGCTAGGCAAATCGGTGGCATAGGTGGGCCGAGGACACTATTCCCCTCTTCCCTGAAATGCAGCTGGGAGACACCTGAGCTTGTAGGTGGGGATTCCCGTGCTGCTTTCGGCTTATCGCAGTCGCTGGGCTTGCCCCGTCCAAGTGTAGGTGTGTAACATGTAAAACTCACGGATTTCCCCCGGTACACCTTCACAACTTATCCAAATGCGCGTCCGTATTCATTGGACCGACACAGCCGAGGTTGTTTAGTGCGGCTTGTTTGTTTAGCTTCCTCGTGGCTCATTCTTACACCTCTTCCTTGTTCACCTGTGTGGTTTGTTGTTATCCAATAGGTGAGAGGCGAGGGTTCCCACCGGTAACTGTTCATCTGCATGTGGCTACATTGAGCCTGTAGTATTACGATTGCTTCAGATACACGCTTCCGTGCAATGTGATGCAACTCCATGCCATTCTCTCCGAGCATCAGACTTTAATGTTGTGCTTACCATATGAAATAAATAAACACCGGTGGCTAAGCAGTGAGGGCCATGTAACGCGACTCATGCAACTCTAAATAACATTTATTTGATGTATGCAGAGATTAGGTCATTTAAGACTATTAGTCCATATGGCTTTATGCAAAAGCCATTTTAATTATACCAATGGGTTGGGGAAAAAACTGAACATAAACTGGAAATTTCATGCTGAATCGTTATATTGTGACAATGCGGGGTACAAAAGTAAATTTTCCATCTCAAAAAAACAAAACATTGACTTCATTGACTGTCACCGTGATTTTTAGTCTCAGTGCACTGAATGAACTTGATGCATGATCACCAGCGTTACTTCAGAACGAGCCAAAAACCACCGTCTGTACATGTTTCACATAAAGAAATGAACATGGAGAATATAAAAAGTGCAGGATATACAAATTCTTTTTCGTTTTACTTTTAAACATTCCAAAGGTTTCCACCTATAAATTAGATTTTGAATACTACATTTTCAGTTTTCCCCACTGTGGATACTTTCACTTTTGTATTGTGAACAATATGATCCATGCAGACATGAACATTAAAAAAAAAAATCTATGATAAAACGTATGCGTATTATGGCAATTGCTTTACATTGGAATGTTTCAAATCTAATATAACATCGCTCTATGAGAAACTTAAGGGGGCACTTCAAGATGCTTATCTTGTTCATACATTGTCACAGATCAATATTTTGCATTTTTTAAGGACATGAAAAAATGCAGTTAAAATCAAAATCAGTTTTTCTTATAATTCAGCATAACTCATTTCCTGCAGTTGTCCATGTTGTATACTAGAACACTGACAAAAACTCTCTGAATATTATAATTCAGAACTATCATGTTTTGCCCCCACAGTGACAGAGATCGTTGTGGCAAATAGGTTTATGCAAAGAATATCAGCAGGTGATGGCTGGCACATTGTCTGGTGCAATGCAGTCAAAAACATCCTTAAATTTGAAAAATCTAGAAATTATGATGGAGATCGAGAGATTACGATGAAGAGAAATTACAGACATAGGACAGGATTTAAAAAAAGAAACGCCACAGATTGAATAAACCTGAGCATGGAAGGCCTTTTTTAAATAGTGTACTTTAGTCCAGTGCAGTTTTCTCAAGGCCTTTACTCCTTTGGACCAAGGAAGCATCAAATGGAGAATAAAGGAATCTCAGTCATCTCATCTCATCTCCACGATGCTACATCCCATCCAAGAGTAGCCTGAAGTGTCTAATCAGTATTTATTTATACCAAACAGACGAACTCCATGAAACTGAGGCAACTTGGGAAGGAGGACACTTAGTAGTGAACTTGTGTTGACTATGAAGTGAGTTGTATCATATTTAGTGTAGAAGCTGGCCAAGATGTACCTATAAAAAAAACAAACAAACAATAAAATGTAATGTTTTTACTGTAAAAGATCATATAATTGAAAACGTATATAAGAACATGAAATAATATTTATATATAAATAAAGACATAAAATAATAAAAGTTGATACAGAGTTGTAATGAAACAACAAGTAGTGATTATAAGATGAAGTTATGAAGCGGTTTAATAACGGCATATACTTCTATTTCAGTCAGTTACTACAGAAATGCGATAATGACTCACAGTACAATAGGTGAGATGGTGAGGAACTTTCTTGATGCTGTAAACTGGACGCCATAGTCCATCTGTTCCCAGTGAGTGAGCAAACGTGCCTTGCCTTGGTCTGGCGTCTCGAACGGCGTGCCTTTGACTGTATGTAAAAACAGATACATTGCCTAGAAGACAGAGAAGTCAGTTAACACTTGACCACTGAACAATGTTTATTCTTCATAGACTATAACAGTTACTGAAGCTCAGCGTGGCTTTTTTAATGTTACTTCTTACTAATTCAGCTGATGCTTTTATCATTTTATAAAGAGAGAGAAATCATTTGAAAGATTTATCCAAAATGAAAATTTGACGGACTTGTGTGGATCTCTTTTGGATTATTGTGATGTTTTTAATCCGCTGTTCGGGCTCTTATTCAGACGGCACCCATTGACTGCTGAGGCTAAATTAGTGCGCAGCTGATATAACGCTACGCTTCACCAAATCTGTTGAAGATGAAGATTCAAACTCATCTACATCTATTATGCGAATGTTCAGCTCATCTAAATGTTCCTTTAAATATTTCTTGCATGCACTGACCAGGTTGTGTATGACATTGGTGAGCGTCCACACCACAGGCACACTGAGGAAAGGGATGCTGAGCAGGACCACATGCAGGGCAGTGGTGAGCAGCAGGTATGCCAGCCAGATCCCCCGGCTGTTCATCACCCGCGTGTTTGGGTTCACCTCGCTGTGAGCAACGCCCACATTCATCCTGCACGAAAACAACAGACACGATATGCTTCATGCAAACATCCAAAGCCATTAAAAACCAAACAAGGTTGCCCTTTAACAGAGACCACACACTTTACAATGAGACATTCGCTATCGCAATTGCAGGCTATAACATTAACCTCTGCGACGATAACCTGTGTGTGGTTTGTTTAGGGGTGTATGCGACAGACCGAGACTAGTGTGTACTTTGAGGTGTCTTAAAAACAGAGCATGTACACCATTCGTGCAGATTTGCCATCCGAACACTATTAGCTCTCCGTGCTAGTGGATTCAAGAGGAGTTCAGTCGCTGCTGAGAAAAGCTGAAGAAAAGGCTCCACGAAAAAGAGCCGTGTTTGAATCACAACTGAAACGAGCAACCAGAACTGTTCAAAGCGCCAGATAAAGTACATTAAATAGTGTAAATAAAGAGCTAATGTCATATGACAGCCACCCACCTTGCGAAGTAACCAGGAAATAGACAGTCAGCGGCTGTGTTTGAAAACCTAGCGAGCTGCCTACGTAGACAGCATCCTAAGCGCGTGCCGGGCAGAGCCGATGACGACGACTAGAAAGCAGCGCACTAGGTTTGAAACACAGCCAAAGACTCTTCACCCTCTGACCTAGCTACTACAACGAGGACTTATTTTAAAACATATTTTACCTATGTATTTATTTTTGTCTGTGTTTTAGTAAGTATTTATATTTAAAATTGTATTCGTTTATTTAGATGTGTCAGCTTGTCAGGAATAAGTCATTTTTTTCAAGTATTTAAATAGTTTTATTCTATATAGATTATCTAACTAGGCTAATATAATTATATATATATATATATATATATATAT
>JAUMHI010000069.1:13081229-13093084 GCA_032359435.1 Enteromius unitaeniatus
ACTAGTCAAAAGTAATAGTCAAAAGATCTGAAGAAGTCTCTTATGTTCACCAAGGCTGCATTTCATTGAAAATTATTAAGTATTTATTGTAATAATCTTCTTATTTATTCCCGTGTTGGCAAATCTGAATTTTTAGTGTCATGTGATTAGGGATGCATGAATGTTTGGCAACTGAAATTGCCAATTCAATGTTCGGCCAAATTACTGAAAATACAGAATAAATTATGCCAAACAATAATGCCATGTTATCAGATATAGTTGATAGCTAGGGTTCAGAGTTCAAACCTGCACTGAAAGTGTTACTAGTCAGCTGCTCAGTACCATTTTAATGCTTTTTTAAAATATGAGAAGGTAATAATAATGATTATTGTAATTATTACAACAGCTCTGTATATACGTTTATTATAACTCTCATACATAGTGCTCAGATTGGGATCTGTAATATTTTCTAAAGATTTGAAAGAATTCTCTTCTGCTCAGCAAGGCTGCATTTATTTGTACAGTAAAAATACACTCCTGATTCAAGAAGGGGGTCTCAAAAACGTAATAATTTTTAGTTAAATTGTGCTTTGTTGGTATAGTTACAAGCATATTTAAGAAATGTTTAATGTTAAGTAAATATTATTAAATTGTTGTTTTGTAATAGATTTTTATTTTATTTGAAAGACTAGGGGAAAAAAACAGTAAAAAGCCTGTTTTGGTTGTTTAATTTATACAATTGTGAAAAGTATTTCATTTTGTTAGGCTTTGGACAAGAATTTTAATTTCGGTGCATCCCTACATGCCTTTTAGAAATGATTTCAATATGCTGATTTGGTGCTTAATTATTATTGAAGCTCATTTATTAATAATGCTACTTCTTATTATTAATACTGACAGCAGTTGTATATACAGTGGTATATATATATATATATATATATACAGAGAGAGAGAAAGAGTGGACTCTGTGATTAATAGAATGTTCAAAAGAACTGTTCATTTTAAAACAAAATATTTTGTACCATTATAAATGTATTTGCTCAATAGGGCTGGCTGTATAGAGAAGTCTTTGCAACTAAACCCCTGCCTAAATTGAAACCAAATCTGGGCGGTATTTGCTATGACTGGGCAGTGAGTATACAATGAAACACAAATGAGCAATTTGGATTGAGCCAAAGCAGGAAAGGAATTTATTATTTCTGGACATTTGATCAGCCATGTAGTCATCTACTCAAATAATGTGCAGTGCTATAAAATCAATCAGTATACCTAGCAAGTGTTTTTACCAAAAATTCAGCATGAACTGATAAATGTTTCTGTTGAAGTTGGGACATTTAAGGCTAAAGTTTTATCTCACTCTAAAAATTCAGCTGTGGTTTTGATAGCATGGATTGAACGCATCATCTCTGATGTACTTCCACATTAAAGAGGTGATGTCACTTTATTCACAAACGTGCAGCATTACTGACCTGGGTGTGTGTGTTCATTTCTTCCTCTCTTTCATAACAGGGACATGCAAGTTCCTTCTTTGGACCAACAATGGGCCGCTACTCCTCTTTCCAGGTGCACATGACTGATGATATTCGCCACATCCAGAGTATGGACACAGGGGTGCTGTTTCTGACCAAAAACAACCTCAAATGCATCACCCGTGGAGGTTTAATTATGTTTGATTATACGTGAGTTGCACATCTACATATACTATAATGATCAATTGAAGATGTAAATGCAGTTATCATGTCCATGACTGCTGTGAGTCGGAAGCCCTAATGCACAAAAACATAATGTCATGGAGAACACAGGCATATCCTGCGAATATTGTAATAAAAGGTTTTATTTGCTCATGAATGCCAATGTGTGGGCGTTCACTTGCTTTTTTTTTTCAGAACGGAGGAGGGTGCTGACATGCACAGTTTGATTCTAACCGATAATAACACATTGTTAATGGGGGGTCTGCAGAACTACGTGGCCGAACTGGACCTCACAACAGTACAAGAAACACAAAAAGTAGGATGATACAATACTACTTCAGTAATACTTTAAAATAAAACTGCACCTGTTTTATCTAGCATTTAAAATAAAAAATAAAACAATAAAGGTACAGAATTAAGTACATTTATAGTTCAGTTTTATAAAATGTACATTTTGTAAACATTAAATGATTTTTATATTATATATATACACACATTTATATCTATATGCATTTATTTATATATATATATATGTATGTGTGTGTGTGTGTGTGTGTATATATATATGTATGTGTGTATGAAGAGTTAATTTGCAAATAATAACCGTTCAAAATGTTTTTTCATTTTGCATTTCAGTTAATCTCATTCAAACTGCAGTTGGGTTATTCTGAATAGGTTAAAAAATGCATAATAATTAGTAATTATATATATTAGTTATTAGATATGTATGTTTTTTTTTTCAAATAAATGTATCATATATATATTATATATAAGTGTATATATATATATGTACTGTATATACAGTGGGTGGGTATGGAAAGTATTTAGACCCACTTCAATTTTTCACTCTTTGTTATATTGCAGCCATTTGCTAAAATCATTTAAGTTCATTTTTTTCCTCATTAATGTACACACAGCACCCCATATTGACTGAAAAACACAGAATTGTTGACATTTTTGCAGATTTATTAAAAAAGAAAAACTAAAATATCACATAGGATTCATTATTCCTCAGTATTTAGTAGAAGCACCCTTTTGATCGAATACAGCCATGAGTCTTTTTGGGAAAGATGCAACAAATTTTTTGGGAACCTCTGCCATTCCACCTTGCAGATCCTCTCCAGTTCTGTCTGGTTGGATGGTAAAGCTGGTGGACAGCCAATTTTAAGTCTCTCCAGTGATGCTCAATTGGGTTTAAGTCAGGGCTCTGGCTGGGCCATTCAAGAACAGTGACGGAGTTGATGAGAAGCCACTCCTTTGTTATTTTAGCTGTGTGCTTAGGGTCATTGTCTTGTTGGAAGGTAAACCTTCAGCCCAGTCTGAGGTCCTGAGCACTCTGGAGAAGGTTTTGGTCCAGGATATCCCTGTACTTGGCTGCATTCATCTTTCCCTCGATTGAAACCAGTCGTCCTGTCCCTGCAGCTGAAAAACACCCCCACGGCATGATGCTGCCACCACCAGATTTACTACTTTCTACAACTTTCTCCCATCTCCCGACTACATCTCTGGAGCTCAGCCACAGTGATCTTTGGGTTCTTCTTTACCTCTCTCACCAAGGGTCTTCTCCCCCGATAACTCAGTTTGGACGGACGGCCAGCTCTAGGAAGGTAGTCTGGTCGTCCCAAACGTCTTCCATGTAAGGATTATGGAGGCCACTGTGCTCTTAGGAACCTTAAGTGCAGCAGAATTGTTTTTGTAACCTTGGCCAAATCTGTGCCTTGCCACAATTCTGTCTCTGAGCTCTTCAGGGAGTTGCTTTGACCTCATGATTCTCATTTGCTCTGACATGCATTGTGAGCTGTAAGGTCTTATATAGACAGGTGTGTGGCTTTCCTAATCAAGTTCAATAAGTATAATCAAACACAGCTGGACTCAAATGAAAGTGTAGAACCATCTCAAGAATGATCATATATAGTTAAATATACGAGTGTCACAGCAAAGGGTATGAATTCTTAAGACCATGTGATATTTTAGATTTTCTTTTTTAATAAATCTGCAAAAATGTCAACAATTTTGTGTTTTTCTGTCAATATGGGGTAAAAACCCCAAAACAGAAAAAAATAGCTTAAATGATTTTAGCAAATGACTGCAATATAACAAAGAGTGAAAAATGTAAGGGGTTCTGAATACTTTCCGTAACCACTCTCTCACTCTCTCTCTCTCTCTAAAAAAAGTCTTAGGCCACTAGTATTTTCAGCAACAAAAAATGGTTTTAAGTCAGTCTCACTGCATTATTACAATTAATGACAAAAAATTATGTTTGGAAATCTAAATTAATATTTCCAACTAACACGCTACCGCAAAAGATAGAAATAACTGACTTAAACCATTTTTTGTTGCTGAAAATACAAGTGGCCTAAGACTTTTGCACATTACAAAGAAAACTATATATTTTTCTATATATAAAGTTTTCTTCTCATTTTTTTGCGTTTATTATTTATGGCTTTTGTGGGATATATTTTAATGGTACATATACACTTGGCTATAATAGATTAGAAGACGTTTCAGTTTTTAAAATGGTCAGAGATCTTTTCCTGACATTTGATTTTCACTATCACTCTAGTTTACTGTTGAGGTTCCTGGAGTCGCCATCATGAGGCAGTCAAATCGCTTCTTCTTTTGTGGTCACACATCTGGCAAGGTGAGTGAAGGAGCAAAGCGAAAGTGGATGTGGAACAAATTGTTTCCTCCTTTTGCTTTTCTAGCAGAATAGAGGGATGTTGTGTGTAAAAAATTTTGCTCTGAGCTAACGTGGGAACATGCTGTAAACATGGGAAGAATACATAGGGCTTTTTGGTTTTGTGCTTTCACACATTCCTAATTTTCTCAGAGGTTGATCACTTTAGTTGGTAGTTTGGAATTTTCAGCTTGTCCACAAAATTAGGTGGAAGAGTGTAATGTGCATGGATCTATCTGTCTCACTATAACAAATTATACTGTGGTTTATCAAAAAACGAGAAGAAAGATTTTAATATTTTGTTAGTAATTGCAGTTAATGTAATTTTCTAGTATATAAATAACATTTATTTAAATTTTTAAATACATTTCTGTATATGTATATATATATATATATATATAAAAATATATATATATTTTTTTAAAAGATGACTAAACATTTTTCATTGGTGGTCATATGCTGCATCTAAACCCATAAATAGCCTATAAAATAGTTTTCTCTTACAAATTTTAACCTTATTTTCTGGTATAGATTTATGGATAAAAAAATAACATTGTGAAATAATTTTTCAAATGCATTCATCTATTTGTCTAACCTTTTACACTATGTAGTAATCAACATTAATATAATCTCTCATTGTCATTTGTGAATTTACTCAATTATTTGTCTTAGGTGTCTCTGCGTGATCTACGCACATTTAAAATGGAGCACGAGTTTGACGCGTTCTCTGGCAGCCTGTCTGACTTCGATGTACACGGTAACCTGTTGGCAGCATGTGGCTTCTCGAGCCGTGGCCTGAATGGCCTGTCATGTGACCGGTTTCTCATGGTCTACGATCTGCGCATGATGAGGGCCATCACCCCACTGCAGGTCCACGTGGATCCCCTTTTCCTCCGCTTCATTCCCACATACACCTCCCGCCTGGCTATCATTTCACAAACAGGTATGATGCACGTATGTATTTACCTAACTGTTGTCACTAACAGAAGAGTTTTAATGGTAATCTGCAGAATAAAATACTACAAAAAACACACGGGATGGTAATCACGTGATTGCCACACCCATGTCAACTGTCCCTGATATGTTAAAATGTTGAGAAATGTTGGGGGATTTTTGTTTGCAACATGCAAAGTATTTTAAGCATTCACTATTGGTCTTCTTTGGATTACCGTTGTTGTTCCCAGCCTCACATTTGATCTAGTTCTTTTCTACTGAAGCTTAATGATGTTATTGCAGTTTGTCAGAAGTCCCACCTTACTTTCATTTCCCCTTTGGTTGTTGTCAAGTTGTCCACACAGATTTTCAGTCGTGGGTCACATGATCCCATCATGCTGAAGGTGCTAAACAGCCTTTCAGACATGCGTTATTTGACTTGAAAATATTCCGACTCAGCATTTTCAGTGCATATAACTGTAATGTGCTGTTTTTTTAAGTAGAAAACGAACAAAATATTTAGATTTTATTAACAAAAAAAGGAAAGGAAAAGTCATTTGATTTAAAGGGTGGATTTCATGTTAAACGTGAAATTGTTATTTAGAAATGAATTATTTATTAATTATTGTTATTAAAAAATGTAAAGAATGCATGAAAATAAAAGGCTTAAGTATGACAATAATTTTTAATAAGATTTTATAATAACATGTATATGCTGTATATAAAAAAACTGGTGAAAAACCGTCTTGCATTAGAAGTTGAATCAGACTTCTGATTTGAAATCAATTCTGTTACTGTCCTGTACTAGTTTATTTACTTAGTTGTTTACTTTTAATACACATATTTACAACATAGCTTTGTTAATTAGTAATTGTAGTCTGGTTTTAAAAAAAAATCTACTATTTCTAACATGCCTTATTATTCTATTATTGATCCTGGTGTGTGACTCTGTGTCTTTGTGTGTGTAGGTCAGTGCCAGTTCTGCGAGCCCACCGGCCTGGCCAGTCTCGCTGATATCTTCCACGTCAATACTGTGGGCCAGCTGCTGATGAGCTTTGATGTGTCCTCAAGCAAACAGGCGCTCTCGTTTGGGGACTCTGGTGGCTGTGTGCACCTTTGGTCCAGCGCACCAGAGGTGTCCTTTAACAGTTACTCCAGAGAGACAGAGTTAGCTCTACCCTGCCTGGTGGACTCCCTGCCCCAGCTGGACTGGAACCATGAGCTCATGCCTCTCTCTCTTCTGCCCATGCCCCTCACCAGTACTGAGCCCCTGCTCTCTGATTGGCCCACCTCCCTCATTGTGCCCAGCCCCAGGTATGACTACATCTTAACATCTTTTCTTCATTCGCTGGTAGTCCAATCACGTTATGAGTCAAAAATAACACAAAACAGAGAAAAACAGAAGCTGATTGCATTGTAAGATGCATTATTCAAATATTTGTTCCTTTGTATACTGCACATTTTGGCAAATATAGAAAGTCACCTGGGCTTTGTATGCATACATACCGTTTGCATATTTTGCACAATATGCATTATATTTTTTGCAGAAAATCTTGATTATACAGGGTTGTATGGTATTCTGCACAGCCCCTGTATTTTAGTGATATTGTGTAATACTGCCCCCTGCAGTATGCCTGCAGTCATTGGTCTCAGCCTCAGACTTCACACCCACTGAACGTCTGATGCACATGGTACACTTTTCTGGAAACACTTCAGCAGTGTCAAAGTCGTCATCTGATTGGTTGAATTTGAGCGTATATTCCAGGGGGCGTGAGTGTCGCGTTTATTTCCGGTCCGCCGGGAAACAAAGCGCAGACGTGTAATTGCGGAAAAAAAACCTGTCGTCTTTACATGAGTGAAAATAAGCATTTATTTAGATCAGTTAAACGTTGGATTCTCAAAAGTATGCGATCCAATATTACTAGTTGTGCGGGACAACTCCTATCTATTTGGGAAGATCGAGTGAAGTACCTAACTCAGAAGGGGATATCATCTGCATTTGCTGGCAAACATGAAACAACAGACGCTGACATCGCAGCGGGCCGATTCAGTATTGTGTTCGGTTCTCCAGAATTGCTTGTGGGTGTTAAAATGTGGAGAGATATGCTTCAAACAGATGTTTACCGCGAGCGTCTTATCTGGATTTTCTGGCTCTCACTTTTTATATTCACTTACACTGTTTTAATATACATTCTAATAACAAATAATATATATGGTGATTAGTAAGTGTAAATGTGTTCTTTTCACTGTCAGACGGGCCCCTCCAGTAGATCCAGAGATTCTTAGGACTATGAAAACTGTGGGCTTTATTGGATACGCCCCCAATCCTAGAACCCGTCCCAGAAACCAGGTACACTCAATAGCTTAGAAACATGTGTAAAAATGGTAAACAACTATCAAGGCAAAAACGTATTCCACATTCTGTACAGTGGAAGTCTTATTTTACAGTAATGTAGCTGATCTAGTGTCTCTGGTGTGTCATTTGACAATGTGTGAGTCATTTCAGTGCAGTAATGCTGTCCAACCAGTAATTTCTTTATGCTTTTTCCAGGTTCCTTATAAGATTAAAGACACAGAACTTGAGTATGACAGCTATAATCAGGTTCCGGAATCTCCAATTGGTCGAGATGAGGAGCCGCATCTTTATATGGTTCCAAAGAAATACCGGAAGGTAGTGATTAGCCATTGTTGTGTATAATCCTATTATCGTTTGTCATTATTATGTACTACTTAAGCTATTTTGGTTTTTCCAAATGTTGGCATGCAGGTTCTTTTTGCATGAGATAATGTTGTTTTTAGAACAAAAACAGAACTGTCTGCATAGTTTAAGACATCTGAGATATTAGGTTTAGACGGTTCTGATTTTTGTCAGGTCACCATTAAATATTCCAAACTGGGACTGGAAGACTTTGATTTTAAGCACTATAACCGGACTTTGTTTGCTGGTTTGGAGCCTCACATACCCAACGCTTACTGCAACTGCATGATCCAGGTGAAAATACACACACATACCATATTTACTGCTTTATAGTTTTATACTAAATATGATATACATAGTATTAAATGTTGGCATATTTGTTCTGATTCATAGTTATACATATTCAAATGTAATTGCCTGATATTTTGCCTGGAATTTTTTTGTGCTCTCTATGCAATTTTTGAGAATGCTCAGCTTTCACTTTGGATGTTCCAGTTTTTTATTAATAGTTAATACTGTGTATGCTGTGACAGGTGCTGTACTTCCTGGAGCCAGTCAGGTGCCTTGTTCAGAATCATTTGTGTCAGAAGGAGTTCTGTCTGGCCTGTGAGCTCGGATTCCTTTTTCACATGCTGGACTTGAGCAGAGGAGACCCCTGCCAGGTACGCTAACATTCAGTTCAATCATAAATCATCCCCAGCTGTATCAAAACCTTCAGAGCTGTCAACCATGCATAGAATATACACGTACACAAAGCACTTGTTTGTTTTCATAACAGGCCAGTAATTTTCTTCGGGCTTTCCGGACAATCCCGGAGGCGTCTGCGTTAGGTTTAATCTTGGCCGACTCTGATGAGCAGACGGGGAAAGCCCGTCTAGGCCGTCTGATCCAGAGCTGGAACCGTTTCATTCTTGCACAGTTGCATCAGGAAACTCTGGAGCAGGAAGGGCCTCAGGCTTACAGAGGAGCTAGCAGCAGGTGTGGAGCATCATACTTAAGGTTCAATCCAGTAATTTACACAAGAACAGAGTACAATTTAGGTTTTGTCTCCACGGCAGCACGCTGGGTTCCTCTGGGGAGTCTGTGATCGGCCGGTTGTTTGGCTGTGAAGTGGAGAACAGCAGCTTGTGTCGCTGTGGAAAGGAGACGGTTCGCTCGTCCTTGACTCTGCTGTTTACCATGCACTACCCGGAGCAGAGCTCTCTAGGTCAGAACCAACAAACATTCACACATGCATAGATCCGGCTTCTTTTATAAACTGAATTGATCGATTAAATGATCTCTTTGGTTTTTGACAGATAAGACGATAGAGGAATATGACTTCGCAGAAATCCTAAAGAAGAGTATATGTCTGGAACAAAGCACACAGGCCTGGTGTGAGAACTGTGAGAAATACCAGCCAACAGTAAGATATTTATTTATATATATCATTCAAAACATTTTAAAAAAGTCAGTTTATTTTTATTTTGAAAGAATTAAGTAGTTTTTCCAAAAAGGATGGATTAAGTCAGAGGCTATTTTAAATTAAGACTGACTTTTGCATTAATAATAATAATTATAATAATAAATATTAAGTTATCACCAAAACAGCCTATTGGGACGATTTCTTGTGACACAGACTTTATCATATATGAAAATAAAATAATTAAAAAAAATTGTAATAATATTTCACAATATTACAGGTTTTAATTTTTTTTTTTTTTATAAAAAAAAAATAAAGTCTTGGTGAGCAGAAGAGACATACTTCAAAAACTCTTTTCAAAAATCTTACCAACCAAAGGCGTAGAAGCACAAAATACTGAATATTTATGTATTTTAGGTGCAGACCAGGAACATTCGCTGTCTGCCTGATGTTCTGGTGATCAACTGTGAGGTGAACAGCCCTAAGGAGGCAGAGTTCTGGAAAGCACAGACCGAGGTTAGACCCATATACCCTCCTGTTGGCAGGATATATAGTCATGCATTCATAGAAATCATAAATCCACCATTATTTGTTGTTCATTCATACATATATATATATATATATATATATACATGTTTTTTTGTTCACAGTATGCGTACAACAAAGCTCTAAAGAAAGAAGCAGCTGAACCTCCCAAACCCAAAGAGCCTTTACCAACAGAATGGTGTTTAGAGTAAGTGTGCTGAGTGTAGAAACGCATCTGTCTGTGTGTTGTTTGTTTAATATAATAGTAATAATAATATATATTATGTACAGGGAAGAGCTGTGCAGTGTGGAGGGCTTGACCTTTGACACTCAAGCAGAGGACATGAGGCACGTGTGGATCCCTCTTAGTCTGAAGATGTGCATCAGTAAGACTCATGGCCTAGAGGTCAGCAGTCTGTCTGAAGGAGAGGAGGTGAGGAACACCAAAGGGTGAACTTCGTTAAACATAAAGATTCGTCATAACTGAAAAGATGACTCTTGTTGGGATGTTGATGTGTCTTGTTACTTTTTATAGCTGACTGAAAGTGAAGAGGCAGAAGGAGCGTCTATCTATGACCTGGTCGTCACTGTGTCTCATATCCAGGATACTCGGACCGGAGGAAACCTGGTAGCACATATCAAAGTGGGCGAGACGTACCATCAAAGGAAAGAGGTGTGAGCCAATCTTTAAAGAACTTGGTAGTTTTTTAACACAATATGACAAACTCTTTTCTGTCTTGCTTTCAGGGCGTAACACACCAGCAGTGGTATCTGTTCAACGATTTTCTGATTGAGCCCATTGACAAGGTAAAAATACCAAACATCAGGCAAATTTCAACATATCCTATTATGAAAAGACACCATGCGTACTACTCGCACAGTATGTTCTGTAAATGCGTCATATGTGACTGAATTGTGTTGCAATATATTTCCATTAGGCGGAATCAGCTCAGTTTGAAGTAAACTGGAAGGTTCCTGCTGTACTTTACTACGTCAAGAGGAACTACCATCCCAAGTATGATTTGCGAAGTACGTGATCATTCATCACACAGAATGTACTTTTGGTCTTCTCACTAAAATGTATCAGTGATATTGCAAACATGTGTGCATACTGTTGTTTTCACAAAAAATATTGAGCAGCACAACTATTTTTTAACAATAAGAGTTTTAAGCATCGAAGTAGCATATTAGAATGACTCACAACTGTATTTTTGGTCAAAGAAACGCAGGCTTGATGAGCGTCTGCTTTAATTATTCTGCATCGTCTCAATTTCCTCCTAGTTAAGAACCCTATCGATGCTAGCGTTCTGCTGACGGAGGCCTCGTTGGCACGGAAACAGAGGAAAAGTCACGCCACCTTCATACCTCTAATGGTGAGCGAGATGCCACAGGCGGCAGACCTTGTTGGATTGGATGCAGAATTTGTCACGCTTAACCAGGTCAGTGGGAAACACTTCAATCTTCTATAATTACATTTGTGGCTTCTTTTGTCCTACCACAAATATTTAATATTTAAGTGTGTTGCTGCTTGAACAGGAAGAGGCAGAACTGCGCAGTGATGGGACCAAGTCCACCATTAAGCCCAGCCAGATGTCTGTTGCTCGGATCACATGCGTGAGAGGCCAGGGACCTAATGAGGGTGTGCCGTTCATTGATGACTACATATCAACACAGGAACAGGTCATACATCAGTAAAATCATCCTATGTATAACTCACATAATAGGGAAACTACCTATCTTAAAATGATCAGGACCTTTAATTACCTCATATAGTGAGAACTGCAGTGCCTTATCAGATGAGATGTATTATTTGTTTAGTGTCACTGTGATATTTTAGAATCATTTAATTGTAAGGTGAATCACAGGGAATAACTACAGCGGGGGAAATAAGTATTTGACACATCAGCATTTTTATCAGTAAGGACATTTCTAAATGGGCTGTTGACACAA
>JAUMHI010000069.1:13094812-13106631 GCA_032359435.1 Enteromius unitaeniatus
TCGTCCTGTCCACTGTGCAGAAAAACACCCCCAGAGCATGATGATTCCAGCCCCATGCTTCACTGTAGGTTTGGTATTATTGGGATGATACTCATCCTTCCTCCAAACACGGCGAATGGAGTTAAGACCAAAAAGTTTACTTTCTACTTTGGTCTCATCTGACCACAGGACTTTCTTTTGGATCATCCAGATGGTCCCTGGTAAACTTCAGACGGGCCTGGACATGGGCTGTCCTTCCTATCAATGCAAGATTTAAAACCATGACGTCTGAGAGTATTACTGATAGTAGCCTTGGAAACAATGGTCCCAGCTCTCTTCACAGCACTGACCAGCTCCTCCCGTGTAGTTTTAGGCTTATTCTTCACTATTCTTAGCATCATTGATACTCCACGAGGAGAGATCTTCCGTGGGGCCCCAGTCCGAGGGGCATTGACAGTCATCATTAGCCTCTTCCATTTTCTGACAATTGCTCCAACAGTTGTTCGTTTTTCACCCAGCTGCTTGGCAATTGCCCCGTAGCTCTGTCCAGCTTTGTGAAGGTCTACAATTTTGTCTCTCGTGTCTTTTGACAGCTCTTTGGTTTTGCCCATGTTGCAATTACGTGTACACTAATCCGGATAAAACCGCTCCGCGTCCACACTATCGTTTCCACAGAGTTGATCATCCACACTGAACCGACTGAAAACGCTTATGTTCCTGTACTGCGCGCGCGTGAACCGTAAGACGATTCGATCTACGTCATTTCCGTATGCCATTTATTTACTTTCCGGCTCTTTGAAACGTCGCGGTAAAATTTCGAGGAAAAGCACCGAGTTTTTTAAACGGACTGACAATGAGCTGGAGCATGTATAAAACGGATATTAATCTTTTATAGGGCTATCAAATTTTTTATTTTATTTTTTTTTTTATTAAGACTTAGGATACAAAATCTCGTAGAGGTAACAGCATGATGGGCTATCAAATTTGAGAGCAGAGAAAACAACTGCTGTAAAATACCGTCCGCCATCTTCATCTTCTTCTTTGGATTTTAACGGCGGCTTGCATCCAAAAGCGTTGCACTACCGCCACCTTCTGACTGAGTCTCCTTTTTTCAAGGATTCAAGGATTTTTATTGTCACACCAGTTCACATTTACATGTTTGTGGTAAATTAGTACTCAGGACCCGGACTAAGTAAATCTAAGAAAAATAAAATAAAATAAAAATAAATAAATATATAAATATAAATATGTGCAAGTAAGATCGGTCCAGAGGGAGGTATTCGTTGTATAAAGTGTTTTAATGATTCTCCGCTGTATTTCCAAATTATTTCATACATAGTTTACATTCTACACATCAAACCAGTATTAAATACTGTTTTTTCTTGATTTGTCACCCCACCTTTCAATACATATTTTATCTGTGTCCCAATCAACCCATATTTTCTTAATTCTTCCATCCTTTTCCTCCTCTGTTCTTCATATTTGCTACATGTTCTATGGTTACAAGTGTCTGACACAATTCACACAAACCAGTGTGCTTCCTTATAATGTATAATGTGCTATTCAGGTTGCTGTGCCAATTCTTTTTTTTCTTAGTATTTTGTTAAAGTTTTTGAAAAAAAAAAACTTTGTACAATGAAAACCAACAAAAAACCAAACATACTTAATAAAATAAAATAATAATAATAAAACAATAATAATGAACAATATGACAAAAATGAATAATGCAAATGGACAGTATAAACTGTTTGATATAGATAATAAACATATATCTACAAGATAATGCAATTCAATAATCTAATATATTTGTATATAATAATATATAATTTTAAAACCAAATCGTATTTAAGCCATTTTTCACTAAATTCCTTATAATAATCAGTTAAGGGGCAAGAGTCTTAGTTTTTTTTTTAAATATGTGATCATAGGTTGCCATGTCTCATAGAATTCATGGGCATTCATTAAATATTTAATTTTCTCTAATTTCAAATATGAAAGCAGGTCACACATCCAGACTGAAGCTTTAGGTGGGACAGTTGATTTCCACTCAAGTAATATTCTTCTCCTAGCTAATAAAGTGGCAAAGGCAATACATTTTTTTTACTGTGCCCAATTCTTAATCCCGTCATCACTGTTTCTTCTCTTCTGGTCCCTCCCCAGTTCCTCTCAGTTCCAACTTTATTTTGAATGCCATACAAATGTCTCCCTTTGATTTCCCTATCCCACTGCTGTTGCCATTCTTTTACAGCTTCTTTCCAAACTACACTTTTCCCTTCAGCCTTTGACATCTTTATGCTTACTTCAATATTATCTTTTTTAGTTGGATGAGCGGAAAACAAGAAGAAATGTGACGTTGCCCGGTACGGTGCAGCCGGGGCCCCACCCTGGAGCCAGGGAATGGCTCCCCTGATCTGAACCTGACTGGTGTTCTGTGGTTGGACTTCTGTGCTAGTCATGGTTTGTCCGTGACGAACACCATGTTCGAGCATAAGGGTGTCCCTTATCAGTACACCTGGTACCAGGGCACCCTAGGGCGGAGGTCAATGATATTCTGGCAAACTGTCCGGCGCCTCAGGAGGGGGAAGCAGTGCCCTGCCAACACTGTATACAGTGGGGGCGGGAATCTGCTGACTTCAACTGGGGATATTGTTGGGCGGTGGAAAGAATACATTGAGGATCTCCTCAATCCCACCAAGGCTTCTTCCGTGGAGGAAGCAGAGGCCGGGGGCCAAGGGGCGGACTCGACCATTACCCGGGCCCAAGTAGCTGAGGTAGTTAAGAAGCTCCTCGGTGGCAAGGCACTGGGAGTGGATGAGATCCGCCCTGAGTACCTTAAGTCTCTGGATACCGTGAGGCTGTCTTGGCTGACACGTCTCTACGGTGTCGTGTGGAGGTTGGGGACAGTGCCTCTGGACTGGCTGACCGGGGCGGTGGTCCCTCTTTTTAAAAAAGGGGATCGGGGGGTGTGTTCCAATTATAGGGGGAATCACACTCCTCAGCCTCCCCGGGAAAGTCTATGGCAGGGTACTAAAGAGGAGAATTCGTCCGATAGTCGAATCTTGGATCCAGGAGGAACAATGCGGCTTTCATCCTGTTCGTGGAACACAGGACCAGCTCTATACCCTCTTTAGGGTACTGGAGGGTTCGTGGCAGTTTGCTCAACCAGTTCACATGTGTTTTGTGGACTTGGAGAAGGCATTCGACCGTTTCCCTCGTGGTGTCCTGTGGGGGGTGCTCTGGGAGTACGGGGTCAGGGGCCCTTTGCTAAGGGCTGTCCGGTCCCTGTATGACCAGAGCAGGAGCTTGGTTCGCATTGACTCCGCTTTGAGCTTGACTCCGGCAGGGCTGCCCTTTGTCACCGGTCCTGTTCATTATTTTTATGGACAGGATTTCTAGGAGCAGGAGGGGGTCCGGTTTGGGGACCACAGGATCGAATCCCTGCTTTGATGTATTGTTAGGTTCTAACATTAATAGGCTATTATAAATACATTATTTACACTTACTGAGCTTCTCCAGTGAGTACCGACAGCAATAATTCAACAATTTTAAGAACCTTCACAGACAAATAAGGTTGCTTGTTCTGAATGCTCTTCGTTAAGTTACATCAGTTTCTCACGAGACTTCACCGGATGTAATTCTGCACGTGCTGAAAACGTTCCATGATGGAAACACTGTTAGAAAATAATTACTCATTACATATACTTAAAGCAAAAACAAAACTCAACGCATAACGATCTCAGAAGAGAAGAAATGTTCTGCTGCTTCGTAAAGCTTTCATCGGCAACTCACTAGACGTTGTGTGGTGGTATATAATTTAAATCTTGTTAAATACAATTTTATTCATCATTTTCTTTAAATATGTGTTATTCTTAGAAACCTATTTTTTCCCTTCACTGGTGAGTTTAAATAATTAATAACTTTTTTTAAAATACCATACCGCGTATTTATTTTCGTTTTTAGTCTATTTATAGAACTCATTGCGACGCAATGTGATTGTTTGTAATAGTTTAAATGGTAAAAAAAAATAAGAGCGAAATCCCACCCTGAAAAGTTGGCCAAAGAGGTCTGACGTCACGTTCCCACAATGCACGCGCCCATCAGCGCTGCTGCTGTGTTTAGAGGGAAAGAAACAGCAGGCCCGAAAATACACACATTATTAAACAAAAAATAAGTTGTCCACTGCGAGTAGTTTTGGAGAATTCGTCGCCATATGGCTGGGAAACTAATTTTTTGTGTGCACCCTTGCGAAATGTAGAACGGAGGAATGCATGTGAGCTACAACTTTAGCGGAGATCAAAAGTTTCTGGTGAGCACAAGACTGTTTTTATGCAAATGTTAGACTGTGAATTTAGGACCGCGTGGACTGTTTGCATTGATGTTCAAGTGTCTGTAACCCTCATGGAGTTTCGTGGGTAGTATTTTTAAACTTTTGAAAGATAAATGTGCGCCATTAACCAACATAAGAGGTTTAAATGTTGCGTGCATGAGCAAACACATTAGCTACGCGTAAGACTGTTAGTGCTCCAGTGTCTTTTATTTGTTTTTATTTTTAACATGGGGAAAGCACAAAAGGATTTGTGTTGATTCGCTCTTTATTGTGGCTCATTTCGATTATAGCATTTAATCGCAGTGTTCTTCAGAGATTTTGCTGAGCGAAACGTGCCGCAGGTTTCTGACCTCGAAACGTGCCAGAATAGACTAAAAGATGAAATCAACAAGGTGCTTTTTTAGGAAATAAAGTATGTAGTTCCAGTCCCATTTAAAACATATATGAAATTTACAGAACTTTTTATTTTTAATCTATTTTATGAAATCAGATTTCACGTACAAGTTTTTAATTATTTCGTGTGTCAGTGCAATAAACTGCTTGCTAAAAATGGGGAAAATGCTGTTACTATGTAATTTGAAATGTGAAATATTCTAAGCTGAAAATAAGCAAAAAAATATTTTTCTGTTATGGTAATTATTCTTTATTTCTACATGAACAAGTTTTATGTTTGAAAGATAATAGATAGTGGAAGCATATTTAGTTCCAGTTGAACGTTTAAAGCGGAGTCAAATTAATGAACTTCAAAAAATACAATTCTTACTATATTAGAACACAATTATATTAACCGAGTAAAATAGTTTGGATCATATTAAAATACTTCATCTGGTTGCCTGAATGATGTCCATCCATTTTCTAAAAGGGAGGGAGTAATAGTGGACGTGCATTTTCCGGAGGTCTGTCAAGATAATGAATGTGCTTTTGTGAGACTTGAAACAGGTAAACAAACCCTTTATAAATGTCACTAACCAATCATCATTGACATCCCCTCAGGGTGTTTTTAAGTTTCTTGTGTTGAAATCTGTTACCATTCAGAGAAGCAGGTTTGTTCGAAGACTGCACTTCTTTGCCATCAAGCTCTCTTTAAGTTTTGCTTTGTTTTTTTGACAATGTCTTCCCATTGTTTTTTTTAAATCTAAAATACATTTCTGACCTTTTTAAAAAATTCAAAAGGGATCTTTTCAGAAATATTCAGTGTTGTTTTTTAAAGAAGACAGTAGAAATTGATGCATTTGTGTCATCCATTAATTTATTTTATATAAAACAATTATATAAACATATACAGGATATAAATGTTTTACCATAATATTGAATTTTTTTACATTGTATATTCCTTAAATATTTGTGGGTGGCAAATGTAACAGCAAAAAAGTTTTAAACTATAATTGCTGTACTTGCAAACTTGTTAAAAGGATTGTTCATAAAATTGTCAGAATTTACTTACTAACATGGCATATCCATATACACTGTGGCTTTATTAGTATTTTACATACACCTTTGCATAAAATAACTTAAAGAGTGAAGATCATTGCTTATACTTTATTAATACTTTATTTTTATTTAGGTGCCAATGCAGTTGTCATTATACAAATAAGTACCATATAATATTAATTAGCATGTACCTAATATATGGTTAGGTTAAGAGTGCACGTTGTTACCAAATCCTCACCTGCTGCAATTTTTGTTTATGTGCAGAACATGCAAAAAAACAATCTTCACTCCCAAGAAAAATCACCGGTTGGAGCTTCTTCTCAGGTACACTGCTATCAAATCCTGTTCTTGGCGATCTACCTGATCAAATGTCTAACGTAAACTTTCCCATTGTGCTCTATTTGTGAACCTTCAATTATAATCACTGATTGTTGGCTTTTCACAGATGTACAGTGACATAGTCCCTGAGAACTACCCATATATGTGAGAAAATGTTTCATGGCAAAGACCACCTAAACAGCCACCTGCAAAACCATGACCCCAACAAGCAGGAGCTGCGGTGCGAGGAATGCGGAAAGCATTACAACACTCGCCTGGGTCTTAGACGCCACGTGGCCACACATACCACCTCCGCCAGCAGTGACCTCACCTGTAAGGTCTGTCGCCAGGCGTTCGAGAGCATGCCGGCACTACTCGAGCACCTGAGTACGCACACAGGCCGGCCACCTCCAGGTACTGTGGTACGAGAAAGAAAGCATCAGTGTGAACGATGCGGCCGGCGCTTCTTCACTCGCAAGGATGTGAGGCGCCACGCGGTGGTGCACACCGGAAGGCGAGACTTCCTGTGCCCACGTTGCGCTCAGCGCTTCGGCCGTCGTGACCACCTCACCCGACACCTGAAGAAAAGCCACGCGCAAGATCTGGAGAGCCTTCCTCCGGTGCCCATTAAAGAGGAGCCCAGTCCTACAGTGTGCTCTGTTGGATCTCCGAAAGATGCAGCGGAGGCGTTTTCCATGGCCATGTTCAACCCTCAAGGCCTTCCGAGCACATCTACCTCAGGGGTCAATCATCACCATCACACGATGGTGTCCGGCCCCCTTTCCAGCCCGATGGGTGTGGGCTGCTACCTTGAGCCAAACAAGCCGCCTCCGCAGCAGTACCAGCAGGCCACCAGATATCAGCCGAGTTCCACTACCTCATATCTGAAAGTGGAGATGGAGAACTTCCTGACTGAACTCCAGTGCGGGCCCATGCCGCCGCAGGCCGCCGTTGCGACTGCTGTCTCCCGGCCCGGGGATCTTCTCCCTGACAGTCTGGCAAGTCAGAGTGCCCATTTCACCCTCAGGAACTCGGCGTTCACCTCAGCTGAGCCACCTACCACCTCCGCCAACATGGACCTCTCGCACCTGTTGGGCTTCCTGCCGTTTGGCCTGCCTCCCTACAGCACTCCCTTGGGATACTCGACCACCACCAACGCTGTGTCCCCAAGCCCTACCTCTCAGCTCTCTGGGCCGCTTACCTCATTTCAGCCACAGTCACTGCATGAGCCTCAGGCTTCAGGGCACTTAAACCAGCTCTCTGGTTTCTCTCCAACTCTACCTCGATTCCATCAGGCCTTCCAGCAATGATGTCGCCCGTGTCCACTATCACCTGCCAGTCAAACGCGACAGCTCTGTTGCGTCACTGCCAAGTAGCTTATAGGTAATGTACTGGAGGCGGTAAAGTTTGTTGGGTGTGTGGTCTTTAAATGGATTCTGTAGAAGTAGATGAAGGGATCACTAGGATAGATGGAGTTTTGCTTTTAGTTTTGGTTAGTTTTAACTTTGTGATTTTTTTTCCTAGAGGGTCTTCAGAGTAACTGTTTTGTAGTGATTAAATGAACTTATAAAATTCATTAAAAAGAAAAAAAACAGAAAAGTTAGCTCAAGAAATACCTCAATATTTTTGTCAAGAAGGAAAATAATGCTATTACAGTGTTCTCCGTTGAATAATGAAGCACTTTTTATCAACGGCACTTCTATGACTAAAGGTGCGGTCACATTTATTATTCTGCGAATCTTCGTTTGCAAAAACTAGTTATTTCAATAGAAATCCACACAGGTACTTTTGCATGAGTGTGAAACACTTCCCTGTGCAAATTTCGCAACCAAGTCACATGGTCATGTAAGTTTATTGCATTTATTGCATAGTTTGGTTTGAAATTGACTTCTGTGTGCGCTGTGTGCTTCATACATCTACACTATTGACCTTTTTTGTCCATGAAAATTCGCTAATGAGACCGCCCCATGAAAGTCAAGTTGAATTGTGTTCTTATATGTACCTCTCAGCTCACGGTCACACAACACAAAAAAACCTACCTCTCTAAGCTGAACTCTTGTCACGAAAAGGATTCAACCATTTGACAAGAAATGAAGCAAATCCTCACGCGATTTGCGTGAAGAACGTTATCTCATTTGATTTTCTTTCTCTTTTTGAATGCTCAGTGGTTTTAGTTATGACATTTTTTTTAAGTCAGGTGATTAATTAGCATTTAATTAATTAGCTTGTGTTGATTTTAGCCTTTAGGTAAAAATGATTAGGCACTGTTGTGTTCATATCCTTAATCCTAATGAAAGGAATCACAGTTATCGTGGAGACTCATCTCCTGTAAATCCCCATCTCTCTCTGTTCGTTCCAGAGTATATTGTGAATGAAATGCAGAATAAAGCATTGATCCATCTGCAATTGAAAATCAATTAAAAGTGAACATCTGTTTAAAATTCCTAAAACGAGAACTAGATGAAATATAACTTTTCTTGTTTAGTAATAAACTTATTTTCGCCCTGAATATTCATGTAAAATTGTTATTCTGATTTTATACAATACTTAGTTCTTACACTACAAAGTTTCACTTCAATGTTTTGCCTGGATTTAGACAAAATTAATCTTAGCACGTACCCAGTTATTGCTGAAAAGCACTTCATGTATCTCTCCATGCTAAACCAGGAGCACTGTCAGAAAAGAAAATGTTTTGTCATGTAAATTTGAATGGTATTTTAGCACTGCTTCACTGTCCATTCTTTTGACTCAGTGTTACATGCACCAGTGGCCTAAGGGAACTGTGATGGCATATGTTGTCAGCTCCATTTTGTTTAGGCCAGCTGAAGGTTTTGAAATCATTTCATGAGTTTTTATTTTATTTAGAAACCATCATGGGCATTTCCTACTTTGGCTGAACTGAAATGAAATTGACCTCAACTCAACTGTGATGTTTAGACTCAGACTGATCTACCTCAGTGAGATGCACACTGTGCACAGCTGTACTGTACCTTTAGTGAGAAATGTAAAGTTTCAATGGCTGTTTAGCTGGAGTAAACAGGTGTTTTACGTCTTTAAAATTCCAAGCATTGGTATTTTTTGGGTTTGTTTTCAGAAACAATTTGAAAGCAAAAGTTGGTGAATGAGAGATTAAGGTGTATGTGGAAGGAAACAATGTTAAGGATGAATTAAGAAATAAAGCATCTTGTAGAATTTGAGAATCTTGTGTGTTTCATTTGTGATTTAACAATAAAACAATAATAATTGCCTTAAATGGGAAATATGAAATTAAAATAACTATTATTTGTAAATGTGGTCATACATTCGTTTACAGGTGTTTATGATTCCATAAAGTCCATTTGATAATGGTTGTATAAACTAACATGTGTTATCTTTAAAAAAAAACCCAATGCAATCACATACTTCACAAAACGTGAATACTGGGATGTCTACTAATAACACTACAAAAGATCAATACCAATAGGTGCTACACAACAATCGTTTTAATAGTTGCAAACCAATTTAGATATGAAAGGTAAAGTGTTTACTATAACAGACAATCGGGTGTACATGACTGCACCACTTTACGATACTTGCATTACGTACAAAACGAGTGAAATCTGTTTTTCCAAACAAAACAAAAAAATCGTTACGTTCAGGCATATACAGGGGCAGCTCATTCTCAGCCAAACAGGAAGTGGAACAGATGTAAATAAGGACCCTAATAGTAAATTAGGCAGCAGTCGAAAACATTGGCGAATTGTTTGAATTAAGTTGATGTATTCTCACAATGAATAGTGTCAATTTACTAAAGTAGTAAGTGATTTCTACTCGCAGTCGGTTTTGTTTGTCGCGTGTCAGATTCA
This sequence comes from Enteromius unitaeniatus, assembly GCA_032359435.1. Lineage (NCBI taxonomy): Eukaryota > Metazoa > Chordata > Actinopteri > Cypriniformes > Cyprinidae > Enteromius > Enteromius unitaeniatus. Next base: position 13,104,713 of record JAUMHI010000069.1, read on the forward strand.
GTCTGGCTCGAGATGGCAGACGAGGCTCTCTTTCAGTTCCTTCACAGTGAAATTATTCAGTATGTCAACAGTGCAGAAACTGGGGAATCGGTAAGAGTCCTAAAAAAACACTGTCATAGAATGGTAGAATGGCTTCAATAAGGCCAGCACACTAATAAAACAAACTGAGAAGGTGCTTGTTGAATTAATGACATGCTTGCTGTGCTTTAGGAGAATGGACGATGTGTTTCTAAACTTGAGAACATGGGGTTTCGTGTGGGACAAGGACTTATTGAGAGGTATCATGGCAGATCTCTTCATTCATAAATCCAAATTTTATTCGTAAATCAAGAAGATCCTCTGATGACATCCTGTAGTCTGATGTTATGTTTGTTGCAGTTTTATTTGTTGTACTGCAGACTGTCAGTGGACCCACATTTAACTATTTTTCTGAATATTTAGACCATTTTAATTAGTGTTGTTTGTTGAGACGATGTGTCTCAGATAAGTTTTTGTTTGCAGGTTTACCAAGGACACGCCACGATTTAAAGATGAGCTTGACGTTATGAAGTTTATCTGCAAAGATTTCTGGACTAGTGTTTTTAAGAAGCAAATCGACAATCTGAGAACAAACCACCAGGTGTGTTCGATGCTATTTTATGTCATCTCAGTTTGTCCCAGTGGTTAGTGTATGCCTTCATTGACTAGTACTAAGAAAATCGTCATGTTCAAATTGTCTTTAGGGTATTTATGTGCTACAAGATAACAAGTTCCGCCTGCTGACACAACTGTCTGCTGGGAAACAGTATTTGGAACACGCTCCAAAGGTAAGCAGCATCAATAACACTAAATGGTGGGTTGAACAAAAATATGAACATACCATAACATGGCTTGAACTAAAACTGCAGAATCAGTATCTTTTGTCATGCCATTTATTTTTCATTTTAAATACCATAATGAGATTTTAATTTGATGGTATTAATATTGTAAATACAGACCGAGAAGGAGGAATATATCATATTTAATAAATAATGTTAGTAATTAAACTAAGGTAATTACTCACGCTCATGTTGTCCAGCTTTAGAACACAAGCGAGTAAAAAAATATATAATTAATTAAAGCTGAAAGTTTTCTGTCTCTCCATTGACAGTCTACACAACTATCATTTTTATGTTTCTAAAAGTTCATTAATAGATTTAATTCTCATTCCTGCAGTTCTTAGCTTTCACCTGTGGACTGGTCAGAGGAGCACTTTCAAACCTTGGTGTGAAAAGTATAGTCACAGCGGAAGTGTCAGTCATGCCTGCTTGTAAGGAGCACATTTTATGCAAAATATATATAATATATACATATATTGGTGAAATAACATTTGATTTTTTTTCATGATATTAGTCTGAATCTTAAAATTAGTGACGTTAGTTCTGTGAATCTGTGCTCTAATTAAATTATTCAATTCTTGTCTTCTGCCATCCCTCCTCTTCTGCATTTTTTTCTTAGGCAAATTCCAGGTGATGATCCAGAAGATGTAACACACTACACAGAAGCATATTGCTTATAACATGTGCATCTTCATTTTATTGCCTTGTCATTTTATATTCCCTTGACCATTTTAGTTTCACTATGATTGTTTTTTATTTGCAATAACTTGTGAACTACTGGCATTAAAAGTGATTTGACATGCAAAGGTCATGCCTTATTGTACTGTATTGTGTTAGTATTTTGACATCCATTATTCTCTGTCCACATTCACTGTGTTTTGATTATTCATTTACACTGATAACATTAAAGCTGAAATCCTAGTACGAGTCTGTCCTTCATTTTCATTTAATTTTAATTGAAAAAATTAATATATGTGTGTGTGTGCCCTGGACCACAAAACCAGTCTTAAGTCGCTGGGGTTTATTTGTAGCAATAGCCAAAAATACATTGCATGGGTCAAA
>JAUMHI010000069.1:13116197-13142546 GCA_032359435.1 Enteromius unitaeniatus
TTATAGTCTGTTTATAAACATACAGTACTGGATATTATTATAAATATTATCTTATAAAGATTACAGGTCCACATGGTATCAGCACCTCTGGCAAGGAAAACCACTGAAGCAGTGGGAGCAGAAAACCACGGTTCAGGTGGAATACAGATTAAAATAACTCCAGCTACAGACAAGAATTCAGTACAGATGAAGAGCCATAACCCTCCTAAAACCTGTTTTAAAGTAATAGGTAAGTAACCTGAATTTTTACTAAATAACAGGAACATTTGTAAATAATTTGAAAGGAAATTAAGTTCAAGGATATGTGTAATTAACAGTGACAGTAAATCGTTTTCAGAAGAGGGTAAAATAACCACTGAATGACAATGAACTGTGCTTGTGTAAATTTGTTTTCAAAGGTTAAAAAGGTGACAGGAGGCCTCTAGTATAGCCTGACCTTAGACATCTGAAGTATCCAGACTATTATAATCCTTTGTCCCTGGCACATTATTGTATCATCCACTCTCCTGCAGCTGTTCCCACTCCAACCCAACATGAAGAGCGATATAGATCAGATATCAACACCATTATCATCTCATAGTGATGGCTGACCAAAGATTCCCATTGATTTAGATGAACTCTTGTCTCAAAAACACAAATAACCATGTCTTTCTGGCTCTTTACAGATGATGTTTCACCTCAGCCTGCACCTTTTGCTCACCGGTTTGTTTCGCTGAAGTCTAACCCTCCACCCAGTGATACCTTCAGTATCCACACCAGAGAAGTCCTGGGAGGGTGAGATGATCCTTTCTGCTTACTGTAACTGTTAGCATTCACTTAAATCCATTTTTTTATCATGTGCAATTATTTATTTAGCAGCTTTGACATTCTTTACTAATCTGTATCATCAGTGGTCGCTTTGGCAAGGTACACAAATGTACAGAGACTAAGACAGGGATGAGGCTTGCTGCTAAAATCATCAACACAAGAAGTGCCAGAGAAAGAGTAAGTAGACTAGATCTGTTTACATATTTAACATTTTACAAATGTAACTGAAAGCATCTGTGCTTTAACTAGAAGTGCCACAATAAACATGTTGAGCTGGGTAGATTACTTAGAAATGTGTACTAAGTATTAGTAATCGAGGTTACTTAGTACTAATGTATTCTGACTACTGTTTAGGTACTTTTTGATTACTTTGTTACTAATTTGTATTAAATGTACCATATTGATTGATAAAAACAAAGAAAGAATATATTCCATCTTGAAATGCATTCAAAATGAGATTAAACCAGTTTCTAAATAGGGCTTATTGTAAGAGCTACAGTGGGTTTGTGAGTTTATTTAAACTCCTGAACACTGAAAATAGAAATATTTTTTTTCTGCAAGTGACACTGAACTGAATACATGCAAATGTTTTTCTGAATGATTAAATATTAATTTCTAAGTAAATTATTATACTACTTATCATTATATTCAAGTAAATATCTCATGCCAGATATGTTTGGCCTGCAAAACTGTTGAGGAATCCTTGCATTAATGAACAAACATGAATGTATTTTGTACCTCCCCATCTCTGCATACATGTTGCTGTAAAACTAGTGCTCTGCTACCACAATTAGTTTTTTATTACCAACGTAACAGTAGCATAATAAACTAGACCTTATTTGAGACAAACATAAAGACTTGGATAGTTATATTGTGACAAAAATCTATGAGAGGTTTTAAGAGACAAACTATGAAAAATAATTTTTTATATGTTCAGATTATGGTTTAATTGTGTTTATCTAGTTGCACTAACATTTAAACATCTTGGGTCAATAGTTTTTTTAAATGTTTTTTTTAAGTCTATTATGCTCACCAAAGCTGCATTGGTTGGTCCAAAATAGGGTAGAAACGGTAATGTGAAATATTACAGTTTAAAACAAGTTGTATTTTTATCTTTAAAATCTTCCTGTGATGCAAAGCTTAATTTTCAACAGCCATTGCTCAGTCTTTATTGTCGCATGAACACAAGCACTCACAAAATGCATAATATTTATCCTGATAAAATGAATTTCTCAAGGTTGTTTCTTTTGCTTTCCAGGACATGGCGGTAAATGAGATCCAGGTCATGAATCAGCTCAGTCACCCCAATATCCTTCAACTTTTTGAAGCCTTTGAGGTTAAGAATCAAGTTGTGCTCATCCTGGAGTAGTGAGTAGTGAGATCCTTATTAAGCAATAAAACACAGTGGGATGAAGTGCATCATGAAATGCCAGATCCTTTTATTCAGTGTGGAAGGAGGTGAGTTGTTTGAGAGGATTGTGGATGAGAGCTGTCTGCTGACTGAGGTGGATGCCATGGTGTATGTAAAACAGATCTGTGAGGGTGTCCAGTACATGCACCAGATGTATGTACTTCACCTGGATCTCAAGGTAAGAGAAACAAAATTGAGTCATGTTGTTCTGTCAGATTTAGGCTAGCGATTTTATTCTTTTATTCTTTATTCACTGAGATTATAAGCCTTGAAGAATGTCAGAGGGAAATGTGTAACAGTTTATCACTTTTTTTTTTTCAGCCAGAGAACATTCTTCTTGTTAATCACTTTAGCCATCAGGTGAAAATTATTGACTTTGGACTAGCGAGGAGGTGGGATATATACTATTGTATTGTACTTGTCAATGCATTTTCACGTGTTCGAATGAAGATTAGTGTTGTCAGCAGTTATTTGCACTGAGATGACATTTGCCATACATACTTTCCAGTGTATTTCTGAATGCGTTAATCCGAGTTCAAATAATATAGCCAAGGCTTATTTTTATGGTTCAATTGACTTTTCTCCTCATCTCTCTTTAGATATAAACCACGGGAAAAGCTCAAAGTTTCCTTCGGAACGCCTGAATTTTTAGCCCCAGAGGTGGTGAACTTTGATTTTGTGTCCTTCCCTACAGATATGTGGACTTTGGGAGTCGTCACATACATGCTGTAAATCACATTAACACGCACTCATTTGAGCAAATTTATATATTTGAATTTAAAATTTGCTGTACCACTCCAAAAGAGACATAAGCAGGCCTTGATTACAAAATCCTTAACTTTGTGATTTCAAAGTGCGATAACGAAGTGATTTCATACAAATTAGTCACAAAGATTGGCTAACATTCCAGTAAATGTACTGGGAGTGACTCCAAGAACATCAAACAAGTCAGTAAAACAGCATCCAGGGTCACTCAGTCAAGTGCTTATTCTAATTAAAGCAATACCGGTGTTGTGGAGTATTCTGGGCCTCCTCCAAAACAAAAAAAGAAACTTGTGTAACCCTGTTGTTAGCTTCATGTTAGATGAATTCTTCTACAAATCAATCAGTCACCTTTATTTATATAGCGCTTTTAACAGTACAGAGTGTCAAAGCCCTGAACCGTATCAAATTGGAGAATAGAAGCAATGTATAAAAATCATATTTGATTTCTGTTGTTTTAGATTAAGTGGCCTCTCTCCTTTTCTGGGTGATGACGACAGCCAGACCCTCAACAATGTGCTTATGGGCAACTGGTAGGTTTATAGCGATTGACTACACAACAGAACACAAGTTAGCTTAATTATAAACAACCGCTAGGAAAAAATCATAGTCAACAAACAGCTCCAAGTGAAATCTGTAGTAAAACAACGCCCACTGTTGGATGGTTGTAGGTACTTTGATGAGGATGCGTTTGAGCACGTGTCTGCTGAGGCTCGGGACTTCGTCTCCAACCTGCTGATCAGAGAAAGGAGGTGACATTAAAAACACTTAGGTTTAAGGCTGATGATACATGGGGCAACTTTTTGAGCAATGGTTCTGGGCAATGTTCCCGTCCAACGGGAAGCAGGTGGGACAGGGCAGAGCTACAGTATGCAGATAGAAATGTGCTCAGTGGAAAAGGGCCCAAGAAACAAAATTGCCATGTAACATCAGACAAGAGACTAATACTAAGTTTAACTTAATAAATTCATTCATCTAAAAAAGGGATAGTGTAATTGTTTACCCCAAAATGTATATTTACTTTAGATTTTGCTCTGAGGCCATCCAAGATATATTACTATATGCATATAATATGCATTACTAGTGCTGTCAAATGATTAATCACATCCAAAGTAAAAGATTATTATATTTCCAAAGAAGTTTGTCGTTTATTTACAGTGGTCGTCTGAGTGCTACACAGTGTCTCAAACACCCGTGGCTCAACAACATCACAGAGAAAGCCAAGAGCAGCAACATTGTGCTCAAGTCTCAAGTGCTCCTCAAGAAGTATATGGCCAGACGAATGTGGAAGGTAAAACAGAGAGAACACACAATGATTTACCACTTTAACACTGTTTTAAAATACTAAATGCTTGCTTTCTGTCTTCATTTCTCATTCATCCTCATCCTTCCACCTGCCTCCTTTGTACAGAAAAACTACATAGCTGTTGCTGCAGCAAACAGGTTTAAGAAGATTGGAAGTTCAGGTTCCTTAACCATGATTGGAATCTGAAAGTGTCCTGCTGACGGCGCTCACTATGTGTGCTCTTTTTTTATCAGGTCTTTGTATTGTGTGCTGCGTTGTCACCCACCTTTCCTATCTGAATTCTCACTGCTAATGTAATTATTTAAATCCATCTGTAACATGTAATTAAACTGATGCACAACTGATTAATCGTGATTAATTGCGTCCAAAATAAAGGTTTTTGTTTATATAATATATATGTGTGTACTTTGTATATTTATTATGTAGCATATACATAAATACAAAAACATGCATGCATATGTTTATGGAAAATGTTATGTTTATATTTTAAAATATGTATATAAAGGCCTATATGAAGGTAAATGCATGTAAATATTTTCAAAGTATATACTGTATGTGTGTGTATTTATATATACATAATGCATTTATTATTTGCGATTAATTAGATGGGATTAATCATTTGACAGCACTGCAAATTGAATTGAATTTCCTTTTAGCATCACATTATTGAACTATAATTGAAGAATCATTCTGGCAGAGAAAACAGAATGTAAGAAAATGTTGTTACTCTTCAACGGAGTACGGCTTGCAGCTGATTATTCATATATGTGTAAGATAGATCGATATATAATAGACAAAGACCAGTGATGTTAAGTACAATACTGGTGACTTTCGTCATGTTTTGTGAGTTAGGGGTTAGACCATATACAGGAAGTAAAAACAGGATGTTCAAAAGAAGTGTTGTATACAGTAATGTAGTGCATAGGAACCTGTCTTTAAAAACACATTCATGTCATTCTTTCGCTGATGAAACACTTCTGCCTTTTTTACTTGCAGTCTATGTAAAGTTATGGGTTAAAGAAACAATACGCCCATTCAAATTTCACGTGTCCAATTTTTTAAATGCTTCTTTAAAACAAAAGGAAACAAAACGCGTGAATTGGTTAAATATTAGTTTCAACTTTGCAGAGCAATACATTTCCATTCACTTCCACACAATCACACGTGGGGGAAAGACTTTGAGACCCCCCACCCCACTCCTTTGTGTCTAAAAACAGAACATCATTGGGCACATCTCAGTGGAATTTCCCTAGTATTGAAATTGCATTATTGCTGATGTCATCTACATGACTGCTGAGCTTACGTAAGAACGAATGCTGGTAATAAAGTCTAAAAGTAATTTATGTTTGTTACAGAATATACATTTTAAGAAGGGCTCTGATGAAATTTAAACAGAATTCCCTTTCCACGACTGCTCAAGGTTGGCCTCCTTCATGATTTATTTCATTCATTCCTGTGTATTAATTTTACAGAACACAGCAATAATGCAAAGAAATTATATCACACTGGGTGTGTAACAGTAAAGATTAAGGAAATGATTTATAATCTTTGCTGGCATCTTCAATATGTCAAATGATATTTGCAAGACTATAATAAAATGATCTCATATTAATTGTAGTTAGTATAACAAACAACATGACTAACACATTTATTAGTGATATTATAAAATAATAGATACGATAATTATGTGATGTCAAATCTAAATATTAAAATATCAAATATACAAGCTGTTTTTGTCTTAATACTGATACGTAATAGTGTAAAACATTTTGTTACCTGATCACACTCATCCATATAATATACTTTAGAAATAAACAGAAACATATATATTTATTATTCTTAACTTGAACGACAGCTGGTCGTGTGATGACATGAGGGAGCGACCTCTTCATCTAGAATCAAAACAGCTGATAAAATGAAAAGTGTTGAGTAAAATCGTTTTAATTCGTAAAAATACTGATTGCACATTTACAATGTGACGCCGTTGCTGTCAATACATTTAACCATTATGTACTATTTGCACTGTTTTAGGCAATTTAATCAGTGGATGGATATGAGCGAGAAGGCATGTTTAAGAGGCATGAATGTCTTCGAAGGTGCCGCATTTCAACATCGGTGGTCCGTTGTTTTTAAGCAAGTCTGAGCACAGTTAGAGTAACGTTGCACCGATGATTTCTTTACTAGGCTGAGCCTCTTGTGCAGTGAGGGGTGGAGTGGACTTAAAGGAGGGGTCACATTTACACAGTCGACTTCTCATATCCGTATGCTGTTTTCTTGAACAGATAGCATCCGATTTTTCACTCTACAGGTGTCCTGCAGGCCAGACTTGACATTTTGACCAAAGGTAAGCGTTTTTATTTCCCACCGATGTTTTTCTCACGGGCGCGCGGTAACTCTCATTTAAAACCTTACGGATACATTTTCGAGTGAACTCAAGATTTAAGATAATGTCTCACTTTCGCTTATAAGGAGCAGTCTACCCGTTGTTTGTTATCTTAAGTAATGAGTTCTTAACTGGAAATCCTCGAAATTACACGCGTGGTGTAATTTAGTTAACCCGGTGAATAGTCGCATTGTTTCATTTCCTTTGCGATGATCTTGTGTCGTAGTTTGAATTTCAAGTCTTTCCTGAAAGAGCGAGGCCCGAGAAGTCAGTCTTGAAAACTTAAGACGTTTTGGTGTTTTTTTTAAACAGTCGGAACCTGTGTTTTATCAGATTTAATATACAATCATGTAAAGCCTTTCTAAAGTTAAGGATTTGGTTAAGAAACAAGTAGTTAGTGGACGAGTTAACGTTACTGTTGAGCGAGGTCATACTCAGAAACTGTATTTACATATTTATAAATGATATATCACTAGATTAGCGAGTTCAGGAACGTGTAACGAAATCCAACTTGACCGTAAAGATATACAATTGATAAAAAACAACACAACTAACTAACACGGCGGTGACTAATAATCTCGTGACTGCAGTCATATGAGGTAATAGCAACAGTTTCACCTTTCTAACAGATTTACTTGGTTCCTTGTTTCTTAAGACATTAGTATTTCTGCGGTTTAATTTTACTTGACTAACTTATTGGTCTGGTTAAAGAGAATGAGGAGTATTATTATATTTGTCCTTAAGGTCCAAACCACAGCCGTTACCTACATTTCTTTTGTGGTTTCATATAGCCTGTGATAATAATAGTAATAAAAACGTGGTTAATGTTTTGTTTGTGTCTTGAGTTACTATCCCGTGATAATTTGTCCTGTAAGAACTAACATCACTCACTGGATGACAAATTATCCAAGTAATTTTGTGATGTTAGCCAGAAGAGCATCTCCTTGTCCATCCTGGAAATTCTTGGAGAAAAAAAATCTGGTCTATGTATCTGTTTATTTACACAGTTGTCTTTTTTATCACTAGGTAATCTTTAAATTTTTTTTTTTAAATTCATCTTTATTCTTGCCCTTTGACATTATTTTAGTTTTTAGTTTTTTTATTTATTTATGTTTTTTTAGCTACTTGAAAAGAATACTTGGCTTTCGGTAACATACAGTTAATTATTAGCCTCATTTAGCTCATGTCAGTACACTGACCTATATATTGTTTCTGTATTTTTAACCTTTTTAGCAGGTATTACGAGCAGTGGGTGTGGACGATTACTTTCATTTACGTGTTTTTACCTGCGTTTTTCCACAGAATAGCATCATGGCTGTAGAAGGTGGAGCAAAATGTATCAAATACCTGCTCTTTTTCTTTAATTTCATCTTCTGGGTGAGTTACAAGATAATACCTGTATTATTTCACATCACATTTTGCATTAGCTGTTGCATGTGTTATAACTGCTGACTGAGTTTATTGTTGGCTTATTGCATGTTATCTGGAGGCTTTATTGTGAAAGATTTATGCGAAACACTTTCCTAATCAGCCTTTTTTACAGGTCATGCTACTTGTCATTGACTTTAGTTCAGTGAATGACTTTGAAGTAAAAAGGAGAAACAAAATGGTCACTTTTTTCTTTACTTCTCATATAAGTCTTGTGATATTCCTCCTCCCACTCTTAAAACCATAGTCACCATGACACACAGTTAAACTGAGTTAAAAAAAAAGTCCTTTTCTAGTGACTCAGAGTAGAAAGCCAAAAAAATTTGCAACATCCAGGAATACGTGTTTCCTGGCTTTGTCAGATGACAGAAATACAGTCATTTACTGTTAGGAGCATACGATCAAAGACCAATCACTCACAAGCAGGGGTTTGTTTACTCAGGAACTGGGCAAACCTTTGCGTTACGTGCCTAAAACTAATGAGAATATTGTGGTGCACTAACTTGTGGATAGACACCATTTCAAGGCGTAAAATGAAAGCGTGCTTAATGTGTTAACACTTCGCTGTTAGTTGACTTTGGGGACTAAAGTGTTTATGGCTGTCCTTCAGCAGCTCGCTGATAATGCAGGCTTCCTTTTAGGTCATGGAAACTAGCACTCACTTTATTCCAGCAAGTTTGTTTGATCACACGGCGCACTGTTTCTCATGCATTCATCTTGTGCTGTTGTTGTTGACATTGCTTGGTGTCTAAGCATTCCCTTGCGTAAAGGTACACAACACACACTCTGTTTAAAGCGTAACCTGAGCTTTTAGTGGTATGTTTTGTAAAAGAAAAAAAAAAGGCATTCTTGCATGTACAGCACTCTATCCTTCAGATACAACGTAGTTGTTAATGGTCATGTATGAGCCGACGGCTTGTTTTTCATTCAAGTGTACTCTGATGGGGATGTACACAAGACCACAAGCTCATTTTAACACCTATATCATATATGCTTTCTGTTAGACGGGCACGCTGAAAATAGTTTCTGTTTCTGTATGACAATATTTTTAATTACATTTGAACATTATTATGTATAACATAATTTAGGTATCTATCTTGATGTTGCAATTGCAGTGCCTCAGTGGATTCACCTCATCTTATTTGAGTTTGAGGGTTTATATAATTATATAAATATAGGATGAGGAGTGTAATTGTAATTTAAATAAATCATTAGTGGCACAAGAAATATTAGTTATGGTGTTCATTGACAGTGTTGGGAGTAACGCATTACAAAAGTAATATATTACAGTAATAAATTACTTTTTGGTGTAACGCAGTAGTGTAAGGCATTACTAATCAAGTTCCAGTAATATTTTACTCGGTACATGTTCAGTAATTCTTGCGTTACAACACACTCTTAGCCGAAATTGTTATTGTTAAAAAAACAGCAAGACACAAGATATTAACATATAAAAGATGCCGGAAGTCAGCTCTATTTTCTGTTCGTGGTCAATTATTATCCATGTGTGCTGTACAGGTTTGTAAGTGAATACTAAATGACAGCTTCTAGTACATACAGTATGTGTAGAGCGATTTATTTAATTCATCTCGCTCTCGCTGGCGTAACCTTGTATGTGTGACTTGGTCAAGTAGGCGTTTTTAGGGCAGAGTTTGCAGGAGTGTCGCGAGGGTACTGGCTCAACAGTGGAAAGAGTGGCAAGAGTTCATCCTCTGTTCCAGGTCTGAGGCTATTAGCTCCATCCGGCTCGCACTGGCCAGTGGTCCGAGCCCGTCTTTTTTTCCTTTTACCAAAACTTATAACAGGAAAATTAACAGAAATTAATCGAAACTCAGCGAAAACAATCTTTAAATACGAAAAGCTTTAAATGACCACTTAACAAAACACAAAAAAGTAGAAAACAAAAACTCTTTCATTCTAATTTTAATAAAGATGACTCAAGGTGCATCAGAGGAGATGGCGGGTTTAAAAACAGTAAATGTGTGGAACTAAAGTAACTTTCCCAGGGAAATTTCATTGTGTCTTTACTGGACATTATATCACATGGAGATTCTTAACTGTAATGTTTGAAAGCAGGAAACAAGGGACCTGATGTGTTATAAAAAAAAAAAAAATGTAAATAGTAGTGAAAAGTTTCTGTTCATTTTAGATTTCTTGATACAAAACAAACATACAGCCATTAACAATTCCAGAGATTTTTAGAATTTATAAAAAAATACTCTTTTGAGCTTTGTACTTACTCTGAAAGTAAAAGAAATGTAAAAGTCTTAAGTCATATGATTGATCTTTCTATTTGTGCCTGCATCATGTGACTTAACGCAGCTAAGTATCAACGTTCTTTGATGCATTCATGTAAAAAAAAAAGGAGAAGAAGAAGCAAAGGCCATCCGGAATATGGGATGATAATAGACAATTAAACACCACTCCTTATTTGGGACATTGTCGTCTGTTTCTTTATGTAATAATGATAGACACTAGTGGCAATTTCAACGTATATCTTTATTTCATTCGGGAGAATTCATCCTCCTGTTGTTTTCTCTTTTTAGAAGTTTTGTTCAGGCACCTGCTGCTACTTATTACCCTCAAATATTTACATGGGTGTTGCTTTGTATGTTAGCCGGATCAGTATAGTCATAAAGGTTGATCTGGGTTGTTGACTTGCTGCGAGACGCCCATACAGCCTTCATTTGTATAGCCGACATAATACGTATTACTAAACATCCTTTACACTTTGCTCAGCTGTGCCGATCAGTCCTACTTTCCTTAAGAGACATTTACACAGTACTTTATCTGTGTGATAATGATAGTGCGTAACTAATTTCATGACTGCTGACAAACTTTACATAGCATGATGAATAGATATTTCAAGCCAAGCCATTACTGTACTGAAACTGGCAAAGACTCTCATTGTTCTAATAACTTACCCACACCTAGTTACAACTCCCTTTTATTTTTCTCTTTATTAACACTAACCTCATTAAGTCAAAATCAGATTTAGGGACCAGAATAATGAAATAAGTTATGGTACCAGTTATTTTCTTTACATCTTTTGCAGAATACAACACATACAAATTAATATTAAACATTAATAACTGAATAGAATAGATAGGGTTACTCTTTGTTTTAAAAGTGGCTTCGCACACAAAGTTTCATCTCTACCTATAGAGAAGTACTGCATTCTTCATATCTCCAAAAAGTCTTTAGTTTTATTATATTTATAAAAGGAAGAGACAGCTTTATGATTCTCCCCTGGTGGTGTGCTGTGTGGGTGGAGCTGTGGCAATTGCCAACAAAACACAGACATGAGACTAAAGCGTGATCTCGCTCTCTCTGATCTGTGCCTGCTCGGGCTTGTGCTTCCGGGAGAAATACCCATATAAGAAGTACCTTCCTCAACCACGTCTTGAAGACAAACAATAAAAAAAAAACTCTTACAAAACTTGTACATACCCGGAAGTAAGATGTTGGCACATAAATACTCGGTCATATGTCCGTTTTTTGAGACTTTGTCCATGCGTAGCATGAGAATCCATCTTATAACAGTGTAAACAACTCTGAATGCATGAAAGTGCGTTAATATTACAGTGCAATAATACATACTGAGAGTATTTTATAAGTCACTGCTTTTCACACTTCCTCTTTCTGTCTTTCCTCCCTAGCTGTGTGGCCTGGCTTTAATAGTTCTGGGGGTATTGGCTAAAGTTTCCATCAACACCATGGCCATCCTTAAAGAAAACTCCGGGGCTCCTCTAGTGCTCATAGTGGTGGGAGTCATCATCTTCTTCATCGCATTCTTTGGCTGCTGTGGAGCCTGGAAGGAGAATCAGTGCATGGTCACCATGGTATGGATAAAAATGTGCATGTAATGAGTTTCCAGTAAATGTAAACCGATCTGCGTTCAGACAGTTTTAATGGGTAGGGTTGCTTCAGCTGTTTGCACTAGGGGCTAAAATTTGTTTGCACCATTTGTTCTTAATGCTAAGTATTAGATAACAATCTCATTGTAAACAAAGTGTTAGTCACCAAATGTGACATTACATTTACCCTTTTATAGCTTTCAAATTTGTAAAGAAGTAGTGTTTCTAATCTATAAGGTTTGTTTTGATCTTATTTTACCTCATGCAGCAGCAAGCTGTCATTTGCTAGATTGCTTTATTTATTTCCCAACATTTTATCCCAAAAAAGATTACATAAATTTAGATTTATTTTTTTGTGCAGTAGTTTTATCTGTTATTCATTTTCTATTTTAATTTAATTACATGTTATATAATATATTTAAATATGTAAATAGATTATGTGTGTAAAAATAATTAGGAGCAATTAATAATACTACTAATAAGAAAAAAAATATAGGGGAAAATGTAAATGATACTGGGGAATAACTGTTAAAACGTTAACATGTAAATGTGTGCAAGTGGACGTGTGGTTGGCTAACTGGAACATGACATTCATATGTGGGGTTTTAGTGGTGTAGCACACTAGTATTAAAGTGCACTGCAGAAGAAATTGAGGTTAACAATAGTCTGCCCAAGCTGTCAGACCAAGAGTCATCAGAAAAGGAATGTCATTCCAGTGTTAAAGCAAAAATCCAGATTTCAATTAAAGGTTACCAAGACCATTTTTTTTTCAATAGATTAACTTTTATAGATGACTTATTCACATCATGAAATCAACGTCCTGCTTCATTAAAGAAAGTCATATTTTCATTTAAAACCCCACAACATTTTTCTGAGATGCTGATTTATGACACACAATTTATGTGGTCTTCACAGGACATCCAGACTTAAAACTGTGGCATGTAGTCTCAGAGAAATTCACTTAACTATAATGCCCTCATATGAGGCTGCAGGGTTTAAGAGGTTAAATATTGGCCAAGTAACTTGGTACACATTTTCATTATTACACTTCATCCAGGCTATATTTCCACTAACTTGCCGCTGATGGTTTTGTTTATATTACTGCAGCATGTTTTTGTTGACATGGTCAACACATGGCGAACGGGTTAAACCAGATTCCTTTTTAAACAGCACTTCAACTGAAGAATACTTGTGTATCTGCGTATTTGACTAAGACTGAAATTAAACAGTTACAATGAACTTGTGCCTCAGAATTTGCCATTGTATGCCTACACAAATACAATACAGCACCTACCATCTCTTAATAAAATCATTCAAATCTTTGAAATGCTATTCCTTCACCTTTATCAGTGACTTTTCCTTTATTCTCTCCTAGTTTGCTGTTATTCTCTCTCTCATTGTCATCACTGAAATTGGAACTGGCATCGCTGCATACGTCCTTCGTGGGAAAGTGAGCACTTTTCTCATTGCCACTTAATTTTTATTCATCTGTTTCCTAGTGCCATTTGGCTAATAATGATTTCTCTGCAGCTGAATGATCTGCTGAATGAAGGCTTTAACAACATGATCAAAGGATACAATGAAACTGAAAAACATGATGCCATGGATGCCATACAGAAAAATGTTAGTAAACCCATACCTCTTACATTTTGGATGTGCTGCTTTTTTAAACAAGGCCTGTGATCCTGCTTCAGTGAGATAATCAATGTATCCTATTTTGCTTGCTCAGTGCCATTGGTGACACTAAACTGACATCCTGTTTTCTTTTGTGCTGTTGTGTGGCTAAATGTCACTTATATAAATACACACATATATATATATATACACATATATGAGGGCTGGGCAAGTTAATGCATTATCACATTAACACGTTAATTATTTACCTTAACAATTATTTTAAAATGCGTTAACACCGTTTTTTATTATGATTATTTCAATGTCCATTCAAGGTCATCACAATCAAGGCTCTGGGCTCTGAGCATAACTTGTTTTTCCATAACAAAAAAACTTGAATGCCCTGTGAATGTGTGAGTGGCAAATATCTATGCTGGTGGATAGTGCCCATTATTTTGAAGCTCCGTAAATCAGATTTATTCGCAAGTACTGCGACGTAAAACCAACCTATACACCTCCGGGGGGGGGTATCACATGTCCTGATACGATAGGTTTTGGTAGCAAAAACATTTCTAGTTTTAAAATTATAACCTAAATAACTGACTGACTTCTGACTCAACCTACGATGTATGAAGTAGTTGCGTCGAGTCATAGGTCAACCAAAAAGCTGGAACACGGCACTCAGTCAGTCAATTTTAAAATAACATGTATTTATATATTGTATTTATGTAATTATATAAATAAAATATATATTGTATGTATTTATTTTTGCATAATAAATATACATCGTACACACATATATAACATAAACAAAAACTGTAATTACGATTAAAGCACTGTAAAGTACAGTACTAATATATTACAATAAGACCAGTTAAATATGAATTTGTACTGTATTTCTTTTAGTTCAAGTGCTGTGGAGGAAACTCATCTGTTGATTGGTTGAATTCAAAATTCGTCGTTAACGGTTCAGTCCCAGACAGCTGCTGTAGAAATATCACTAAGGATTGTGGTGATAAAGCTATACACGATGCCAGCAAAATCTACACAGAGGTAAGACTTCTGTACTGTGGCATTTTTACACAGAATGCCCTCACATCTACAAATTAAAGTTTAAATGTACCTTTTTTTTTGTTGTTGTTAAATAACATTGGTTTAAATTGTTTAGTGGACAGAATATGTGCATTTTAAGCACTTAGGTTTTGTTTTTGTGTTTGTTTAACAGGGATGTCAGCCCGCTCTGGAAAAACTTCTAAAGCAAAGCATCCTGTGGATCGCTGTGGGAGCTCTGGTCATTGCGTTTGTGCAGGTAAGACCTGCAAGATTGGTTTTCCTATTATATGCACATCGCAGCATCCCCTACTTCGTACACTAACCAATCAATTTTCGTTTTTTTTCGTAGATCACAGGCATTGTGTTGTCTTGCATTCTGATGCGAGCCATCCGCAGCGGCTATGAGGTCATGTGATCACATCTAGTGACAACAGTTCATCCATATCAGCCCATCACGTAAAGCTCGTAGAGACTGTTCAGGTGTTTTTAAAACTATTATATAAATGGCAATTACTTTCCCCCTTGCTGTGTAAGTTGGCAGTTACTCATTTTCTTTGAGAATTAAATATCTACGATGTCTGTGCTTCTGAGACTAATCCAGTAATTTGTCTCCCGTTAAGTCTGTGATTTATAATTTAGACATTATTTTTAACTTAATCTGTACTGCAGTGGTATTCCTTTGGGTTATAGGACAACAATCAATTACTGATATGCCAAATTTGATACATTTATAGAACCATTTGTGTCAAAAAAGAATAAATAAAATGTTCTAAACAAGCTTGTCCCGGTCTTAAATATAAAGAAGGTGAATCAGTGCTACCTTGATGAGGGATGCAAACAGAGACCATAAAGTTGAAAGCCTTTTAATCGAAGTTCCAATCTTTTCATATTGCATTGAATATATATACTTTACCACAGAACCAAACAGCATTCCCCTTATGTATAAAAACAAAATAACACAACTCATTTGGCAACATATAAAGATAATGGCATGAACTACACCATGTTTTTACCTGTGTTCTTAAGTAAAAGGCACCTGTTAAAAGGCTGAATAAGAATATTTCAGAACTTGACTACGCTTATTTAGCATAACATAAATGCTATGACCAAACAACCCAGTGCTCACAGCAAACAACTGCTTATTGGATAGGAAAAGGTTCAATATTGTTTCTTTAGAACTCAAAAATAAATAACAGATGTAGGTAAAGTATGTGCTGCGTTATAGAACATAGCTTAATAATATATTAATGAATACACTTTATCTCCATATCTCTACTTTTCAGTACAGGTTTTAAACAAAGGTAGAAAAAGTTTCAAAATTCAATT
This sequence comes from Enteromius unitaeniatus, assembly GCA_032359435.1. NCBI lineage: Eukaryota > Metazoa > Chordata > Actinopteri > Cypriniformes > Cyprinidae > Enteromius > Enteromius unitaeniatus. The sequence continues at coordinate 13,132,145 of JAUMHI010000069.1, forward strand.
CACAAATGACTGCAGGAACAAGTGCTGTTAGTACAATAAACATTCTGAATGATAATGTTTCAATATAAGACCAATGAGGTTTAATTCCAAAGGGATGCATTTGGCTTCAGTGCATTCAGTGTGCTTTTTGTCTCAGATATGGTTAGAACCTCTCTCAGTTTAAATGTACATCATTTATTACACACCCTGTCTGTATGGAAAAAACAAACTCCAATTTCAGAATCCAGATGACATCTTTCAATGACCCTATCTTTTCCTTACTGAATTAAACAAAATGGAATATATCCTAAAGAAACATTTAAACCATGACAGCCCCTTTAGTGAATAATTCCATCATTATGACAGTAACCTGCAACTAAGCCAAAAGTAAAAAAGCTTGTTGTACTATTTGCATTTGCATACACGAGTCTGTTTGTTCCCGCTGTGTTTTGCTTTTGGGTGTGCTGGAGGATGATCAGTCATCAAGTTCCTCCAGAGGTCAGTGGCGTTGGTGTTTAGGGAAGTTTACAGTTAGCAGTACCATACAGTGCAGATAGAGGGAGGTCTCGGACTCTGGTCAAACAGGAAGGGAAGGAAAGGGGATTCCACAATGAATGTGCAACACAGTAACAGTCCAGTCAGTTTCAAAAGAACAACAGTGGTTTCCTCTGTGCTATTTGTTCATGGCGTTTAACACAAATGTTGCCGACCAATTAAGAAACATTTAGGATATTTTAAAAGAAAAGTTTAGGGCACATCTAGGAGACTGTAATGAGGAATGTTAGTATGGTAGTATGCTTTCATCAAGTACTGTTTAAATTTGGGTAAAAAAAAATTTTAAAAATGAAGTTCAGTTTTAAAAAGCAATTACTTTTGGTTCATTCGTGACACTGAATTGTGAGATATAATATCCAGGGCAATATACTCCGTTGTTCACTAGTCATTTTATATAGTCTACAGCGAATTTGCATGCAGAAATGTTGCAATGAAATGTTGTTTAAATATGCAAATAAGCCATTGTCTAATTAAATGGGTGCTAATTTGCATTAATTTCGAAAACAGAAATCTGAACCCTGGTAAAGCCAGGTTACAAATTCTTATTTCATAAGGCTTGTATACCTTTGAGGTATGTTGAGAACTGCAACCACTGTGTGAGCCATTCCCGGCACTGTCCTGGACTGAGGCAGTCTGGATTCAGCCCTCTTACGTAACAAGCCTAGCAGATGTGATATTAAATATTATACAAACTAAATCAAAGAATTATTACAATTTACAAATACTATTACAATGAAAATATTGCTATAGTACTGTATAATAAAAATAATATTTAATGACAGCAATAAAAAATATAATTATTTAAAGTGTTCACTATTACGAAGTTAAAAAAAAAACCAAATAATTATATATTATCATCAAAATATTTTACTAAGTAAAGGCCGCTAATAGAATGGTACAGGCAAAATGAGGAGAGACCTCCGACCTCTCTGAGCTCTGTGTCCTTTAACTGATGCAAGCCTAATCGAACAATGGCTCGGTCAAGCTGCATGAGTTCTAAGGCGTGGCTGTTCAAGCGGTGACCAATCCAGAAGCTTGGGAGGCGGGGCGTCAGAAAGAGCAGAGAACAGAGGTGTCTCTGCAAATATATTTTAAACAAGACTAAGTGCATTTGAAGTTCATTGTTAAAACTAGCTCATTATTTAGAGCTCACCTTCTGATCGGCATAGATTCTACTGATACCCAAAGGAGGTCCAGAGAACAAAGTTCTCACCGCATGAACATCAGACACCACAGGATGGACTCCACTTCGGACCTGCAGACACACATTTACCATTTTTTTATAAATTATGTAATATAAATGTAATTATATAATGAAGTCAAAATCTGTATAAAATAACTGACAAAGACTATGTAAGACTATGACATAACGTAAAATAATGAATCAGCTCAGGCTACCTTACTGCAGAGCTCTGTAAGGCGGCTTTTGAGTCTGCTGTCTTGAACCGATGTTGATGTGCTCTCCATCCCTTTGACTATAGCCCAGTGGTGCTGGGCTCTCTGGTTATGATACACCCCCTGAAACTCCACCAGCTGCTGCGGGGTCCAGAAGTGGCGGATCAGAAGCTGGCGAGGATAGAAGTACCTAGAGGATGCAGGCATATGATCAGCTAGGCACAAGAAGAAAACACTCCTCACACCATTTAATAAGAAGAAGAATACTTTGTATAATAATAAAAACATTTTAATTAGGACCGGGACTAACGCGTTAATTTAGATTAATTAATTACACAAAAAAACGCGTTAAATTTTTTTAAACGCATTTTAATCGCTGATTTTTGCATGTTTCTCACTGGATGAGTTTCGGCGGACTGATTATACTGGAGCACACACTAGCGTTTCTAAAGCTCTGAATAGGGATGTCATGCAGTAAATGCCATCAGGTGCGTGATTTCGCATTGAGCCGTATACACTACACACAGCCACTGTTCACTGACGAGCTGCGCAAAACCACGCTGATAATGAACATGTTCTGCGCAGCTCGTCAGTGAACAGCGGCTGTGTGTAGTATATATACGGCTCAATATTGGTCGGTTGGACTTGGTTGAACAAAAATGAACAATATTTTGTTGCTTAAGCTTATGTATTCAGTCATTATTCAATGGTATACTAAAAATCAATATGAAAAAACTTACTTCTCACTGTTCTCAGGTCAAATATTTATATGCGATTAAAATACGATTCATTTCGATTAATTAATTACAAAGCCTCAAATTAATTAGATTATTTATTGTTATTATTATTAAAAATATTCATTATCTAAAAAAGCAGTTTTTGTCAATTGTCTGACTGTGAATCCAGAATTAAGATTTCTCCCACATCTGATTCTCATAACGAAGAGTGAAGACGAGACAGACACCATCCCACGAGATGGAACACAAACTTCAGCGAGCTTATGCTAGCGCATGCATATGCATTATGGATGTCAACCAAGGGCTGCATGCTGATTTTAGCAGAGACTGAGAATATGAAGAGCAATCTGAGGGGGAGAACCAGAGGGAGACAGACCGGGAAGGATGGACTGTGAGAAAGAGATCGAGACTAGATGAGAAAATGCCAAGAGGGAAAAACACTTCATCTGAGGTGATCTGATCATGATCTGGGAGTCCTGAAACCTGAGGGAGACAACCGGGAAAAGAACTCTAAAGGAAGTGATAGGCTCTTTTTGGCGGTCGGCAGTAGATCAATAATCCTTCACTCACAGTTCTCCAGTAAACACCTGAATCTGAATGGCTCACCTATCATCTAGGCCCTTCATTCATTCAATTATCCTCAAGCTGCATTTATATAACTCAAAACCATATGTTGGATCTTATCGGACATCTTATAAATTGCTAGAAATCTACTTTGGCGTACCAAGCCGAGGCTGGCAAAGCTTCCACTGACGTCTCAGCACTATGTGAAGGGCACGTGGGAGAAAATCATTCTGTACGCCACACGATTTTAGGAGCATGTAGGTGTAGACTGTGTAAGATGGTCTGATGGAAACTGAAAGTGTAGCTACCTAGAGGAAATCATACAAAGTGAGCAGTGGACATCTGTGCTTCTACTATCAGAGCTTCAAGAGAGATTAGTAACAGGGGTATCCCGACTGAAGGAAGTCACTGCAAAAGCCTTCCAAACACAGTTTCAAAAAGTACGAAGAAACATCATGCAGCCTTTTCTGATCCCAAAATCAAAAGATAGAACTAGCAATCACTGGCATCCAGTAGAAAAAAATATGGATGTGTCTACATTATAAGGTTACACAGATTTATGTTAGCATATGTAACATAACAAATTTAAAAAGTTTATTTTTACTATATATATATATATATATATATAGACATAAGATTACATCAACATCAATCTACATCAAGATTATGTCTATATATATATAGACATAATCTTGATTCATTCACTATTTTTAAAATAATTTGGCCTAATGCATATTTTTTATTTATTTATTGGTTATAAAAAATAAAGAGATACCATTCCTGTCTGAACTGGAATTCTCTGTTAGTAATTGTGACACAAATATAAAAAAAACTAATATATATATATATATATATATAAAGTTTCAAAATGAGCGTGCTTTATTTTAATTTAATAATTAATTTTTTCAGATTTTTCAGAAAAATATTTTACGTAATTAACACAGGGGCGTGGCTAGGATTGGTTACCCCACTCACAACTGCTGCTTCTGTCACTTTTTCTCTTGACAATAAGTGCATTTATTAAGTCACAGAATCTCTTTACTACCACATCAAATGGGAGACATTTCAGACGTGCGTTCCTCCTCACTTCAGCGCCAGGAAAACAGTACTGTGCTTGCAGCGTGTGCTCTTCAAATACATGCTCAAAGACACCAGAGCACGCTGTAGGCTGTATCCTTTCATTTCAAAGCACGAAATAAGCTACGTGCATGCAACGTCCTGGTCAGTGAAGTCATGAAGCTTCCAAAGAGACGACTAAAGCTGTCTAACACGCCTGACCTGTAGTGGTTCAGAAAAGGTAAAAAGAGTTGAGAGTAAATAAGATTTGTGTCAGAACTGCGTCACACTCAGCAGCCAAAATAACCTATAATAACCAGCTGCTGCGAACTTAAATTTCTGTATATTTCTGTTGAAGTACACAATTAAATATGTCATTTATTATAATGGGTTATGTGAAGATTGTTTTAAAGTTCACTTAAATTAGTAATTAATTATAAAGTCTAAATACTAAATTGATAGCTCTTGATTACAGTATACTGTAATGTTGAAGACTATAGTCAATTGTTTTTTTTTGTTTTTTTTGAAAGTGGGGACAATTTTTATAAAAACAAGTATTGGTATAGTTTGGTATTGGTATACTAAGTTTTATGTGAAGATTGTTTGGTTTAATGGTTTTATGAAATAGCTTTGTAATGTTGAATGACTATTCAATGATTAAATACCCATTCCAGAAACATCAGAGTAATGCTGGCCTTCAGTCACAAAAAAATTGCTTTCAGTGAGGGAAAAAAAAACAATTCAAAGATTATATGTTGGCATATACAGTATTATTACCTCTCTGTATATAGGATAGATACTGCAATCAATCAATCCATAAAAAATATTTATTAAGCACAATTCCCATGGGAAAAACAAAGGATGTTCATTTGGCTGATACTGAAAACTTTAACTATTTTAATAAATAAACAAATTTCCCCACAGGACACCTGAGTTACCCAAAAATAGTAAGTAATTAGCATTTTTCCACTGAGGCTGAAATAGAGCTTTGTATCTAAAATAAAAGTGTCCATAAAAGTATCAACCAATCTAATCTAATTAAAATTATACTATTTTAGAAATTTTGTTTGTAAAAGTATTTAAAGCTTAGCAGCATGCTACTGTCAAACTCCAGAAATCATTTTTTTTGAGTTTATCTTGCATTTCTTGTGAGCAATTTGTGCGACACACAGTCAAAGTGAGTCCAAATCAATCACTAATTAAGTTCCATTTCATATCAGATGCTGTCTTAGAAGCCATTTACAGGCAGTAGACAGCAAGGCAGCTCACTAGGGTTTTAGGAAGAGCGCTAATGTGTTACCACTATTACATTTGCTATAGACCCCTGAGCCTTAGGGTATGTCCTTAGTCATTACAGAGAGCTTGTGAACATAAATTAACATGGCATGTGAGTGTAAGCCAATATGACAAAGTGAAAACTGCGTCTGGAAGCGTGATCTTCAAGCCCACACAAACACGTAAGAGCCAGCACATGAAGCTCAGGTAGAACAGACAGGTGTGAAAGAGAAGACTGCTGAGGTGACAGTGATGCAGTCCCAGCTGACACCAGGTGCACTCATGCCATAACCTGCCAAGAACAGCTGTCACACCGGGGAGAGAAGTCACCCACGGAAACAGAAAGAGCACTTCCTATTCAAATAACATTCACACTGCCATGACATGGCAGGTGTCACGGAAAGCTGTAAAATAGAGGAAACTGACAATTTCAGGCTTGATGTTATCCGTCTGGATGTGTGAATGTGTGTGTTTAAATCAAGCTGACAGCACCGTCGCCTTAATTCTCTTTTTAAGGTGCAAGAGCTCACATCCCGCTCTTTCATTCTGGCTGTAATGACTTAATGGTGCAGATGTGATTACGGGCCACCCGAGTGATGGCGCCCGGTTTGCCTGAAGGATCCCCATGAGAACGCTCCTGTTCACTGCCAATAATTGCTGAAAAATACAGTTTCTAGAAGTTGGAATCCTTTTTCGGTGACATTTCTAAACGTGGAGTAGGATAGTTAGTCTGTCTAAAAGCTTTAAAAAAAAAAATATTCAGGTAGAAATGAAAGATAAAATAAACAATATATCAAGATCATGACTACATCGGTATTAGTTATTATTAGCATTTTAGAAATCGACTGATAACACAAATTCAGATCAATCAGATCAAAATTGTAAGCAAATTCACCAGTTTTATATAATTCAGCTTTTAAAACAAAATGTGTATTATTAAATACAAAAAGAATTTAATTGTTAGAGTTAGAGTTTTATTTCAGGTACAGTGGCTTTTTAAATTATATTCACACACACACACATTATATATAGATATATATATATACATACATAAAAGTGTAACAATGCAAATAGGTTTTCTGTGAGGGGTAGATTTAGGGTTTAGGGATAAAATATAATTTTTGGAAGTATAAATGTCAATGGTACGTCCCCAAAATTTACAGTGTGCGTGTGTAAATATATATACAGATGAGAACCTGTTATGCAATGCAAGATTACAACTTTCCATACAGTAACAGGACACTTCATTAGAAAGGGCTGTTGCTCACATGGTGGTTTCATATTTCATTGCGTTAACTTAACAGCGAGTGCTGACGTTAGCAGTGGGTGTGCATAAACGATGACCCATAACCTTTCTTTGCTTATTTAACTCTGCAAATGGTGCGCAGCATGACAATGGCGGACTGTAATTGGGCAACAAGACAACTTTTAGGAAATCAAGATGACGAGTGCTGCAGCTAAAGCTGTTTGTTTGCCAGAGAAGGAAATAGCCGAGAGGTTTGGCGCACATCCACTCCTGACCCAGCGTCATACGATGAGCGAGGAATAATTTCAGTGGATTTCTGAAATTCAAACTAAATCCAGATCAGATCGATGCCTGAGACTACGTAACTCGAAACTTTCCCATAGGATCTTCGAGGAGTGACAAAGGCTGTGGATTATGTATCCAGAAGCATGGGCGGTAACTTTCTGCTTGGGTGTCACGACGCTGGTGTGAATGAGAAAGAAATCGACAGGCAGCGAAAGGCCTACCAGATGGGTGTGTTTATGATGAGATCTAACAAGCATGACAGACTGCATCTGTGATTCTGCTCACTGCCAATAATTGCTGAAAAGTGCCAGAGTTTCTAGAAGTTTGAATCACTTTGTGGAGATATTTATAGAGGTGAAGTAAGATGCGTTTGTCTCTCTATGTGCTTCCAGAAAGAAATGGCAAGTAATGCACAATATATCATGATCGTGTCAGTATTGGTTATTTTTAGCATTTCGTAGAATGACCAACACGAGATAAATTAGACCAATACTAGAAGACAACAGAGCAGCTTTTTAAAATAATTTTTAAATTCAAGTATGTATGATGTGTGTATGTATACATATTTAAAATCATCTGAATTTTGAAATAAGTAAAGAAAGAGCATCTTTTCCAATAAACAAATAAATATTTATAAATATAATATAGAATATAATATAAATATAAAATAAATATTAATTTCAGATATTGCTGTTTGTTTCAAGAAATATTTTAAGAAACTATTCACTGTTCACTATTCAAAAAAAAGTTTTTCTTCCTTATTTTAAATACCTATGTTGATATATATATGATAGATATATATATATATATATATTAGTGCTGTCAAATGATTAATCATGATTAATTATATCCAAAATTAAAGTCTTTATTTAAATAATACATGCGTTTATGCTGTGTTTATTTATTATGTTTATATTAAAACACACACGTACGTACAGCATATATTTTGAAAGTATTTACATGTAAATAAATATATATTTAATAACATATTTTCATTAAACATATACATGCATGTGTTTGTATTTATATACTTAATAAATATACACAGTACATACAAATATATTATATTAAAAGAAAAACTTTTATTTTGATGTGAATAATCATGATTAATCCTTTGACAGCACTAATTATATATATATATATATATATATATATATATATATTTATTTATATTTATTTATTTATTTTTTTGTCAAAATATGTATTCGCCGGATATATAAACAAATGATATACAGATTCTATGGGAGTAAAAAAGTAAACAAATAAAGTAAACATAACGCACATCCCAGTAAAATAAAAATACAACACATTTCCCTTACAATGAAAGCGAAGACAAGGAAATCCAAATGTATTCTAAATCCCTCCCTGAGGGTCACACATCACGAAGAGCAAGATATTTTACGATCATATTACATTCATATGAGTCCAGATATGAGCCTGGATGGCTTTCACCCACTATATTTCACACCTGCTATATTTCATGTCTCTATATCAGAAACACATGGTTCATAAAGTGGGTCCTTGTTGGATGGAGTCTTAGTGAAATGGACTTTCCTGGGCTCATGGATCAATACGACTTTAATCTCTGCTGGATGGGGCCACCGGGAGACTGAGTATGGAGAATAAGGGCAGGGTCGGTGTAAATCTCTGCAGTCTGTCAGAGCAGCAGAAGGGCCAAGATGAAATTCAGAAACCTCCAGAATTCCACCACAAACCTCATCAGTACATCCCTGAGAGTTACCAGACAGCTGGGTGTATATTCCTTTGATAGCACATAGATATTACACAAAAACCAGTATAAACAAACTACATGCTAACCAGAGAGGCCACAAACTAATCTAAAACTCAACCTAAAAGCTCAGGGAAATGGGTATTTTTGCCATAAGCCAAGTCTTTTCACCATTATGTATACAATCTGGGAAATACTATGAGAGTTAAGAGAAATACAAATAGCAGAAGAGGGAGAGGTTTAAATGAAATGAATGAATGAAAGAACAAAGAGTCATGAAACCACAAAAGATCTATTCTACTGAGAGGACATTTCACATCCTCAGATCACTGTACTTGCCAGGAACTGGCAAATCGGATAAATGATTCAGACAAGAGCTCACCCCATTTGTATAAAGAAAGGGTACAAAGAAAATGCCACCAGGCTATATAGATTATAAGAAAGCATTGAAACGAGCAGAGACCTTCAAAACAGGTCATGAAGACAAAAGACCAGCACAAAGACTTGCTGAGTGTTGCATCGAAAGTATCACTACAAAACAAAAAAGAGAGAGAGAGAGAGAGAGAGAGCAAGAGAAAGAAAGATGTTTAGGAAAAACACCATTGCAGACCTAAAGGCTAACGCTCTTTATATTGTGGCCTATTAGATACAATTGTATTAATTTTACACTAATGGAACACAAAGCACATGTAACCAATGTTAAATTAAGGGCCAACTGTGCAAAAAATTTAAATCCATCCATTTATGTTACCTTCTTCTTTAATAACCGTTACGATGCTTTAATTTGTTAACAATGAAAGCTGATTTAATTAGAAAAAGGTCAAAGGGTTATGCATTTCCTTATGCAAGTTCCTTAACTAATTTGTAAAGCAAGGCAGAAAAGAAGTCTCCCAGCATCCTTAAGTATTTAAATCATTTTGAGTTTAACCGTTTATGTGGCAGACTACATCTCCACATCCTAAGTCATTAAGTGCTTTGATCGAACATGACTGGTTTCCAACCTCAACAACCTTAATTAGCTGATCACTGAGAAAACCATAGCACACAAAGAAAAAAAAAACATGCTCCGTGCAATTATGTCCTTGGCTGTTGTGCCATCTCTCAGAGAAGATCTTTCAGGAGCTGAGGGGTTTTCTAATGACAGAAAAATCGAAAGAAAATGCAAAAGCAGAAGGTACTTTAAAGGCAAGCAGACCTGCACTTAGAAGGCCTAACCACCATTAAAGACCAAACACTGCCCTTTCGAAAAATACTCCTGAAAACCATCAGAATGAAAGAGCTCAAGAATGAAATCAGAGAAAAATATCCAGTGGCAAATAGGTGAACTCTAAAGATAAAGTTTATTATTATTATTATTAAGGTTACTGACAGCCAGCACCTGCAAAGTTTAAAATAACTTCCACAATAGATAGATAAAGCATGGCTACCAGGCAAGGAGGACAGTACATCAACAAAAACAAACAAAAATTTATTAGTTATATGTCTTACCAGCAATTTTAGTTCTGAATATCGCAAAAACTATAATAGTAAAATAAAATGTATTAGGGCTGTTAAGTCGATTTATCACATCCAAAGTAAAAA
>JAUMHI010000069.1:13152767-13163242 GCA_032359435.1 Enteromius unitaeniatus
ATGTTCAGTGCTGTTTATACATACAAAACCAACAGCACTGAACATAATTTGATCACATGCCCATAGTGTGAATATATATATATATATATATATCTCTCTACATCGCTCTCAAAAATTTCTTGTCTTCATTTTTGAAAATAATTGTTGCCTTAAGTTAAACTCTGGAAAAAGTAAAATTTTTTTTTTTTTTTTTTTTTTGCCCATGACATTTTTTTTCATAAGTGTCTTTACTGTCACTTAGTAATAATATATATATTAACCTTAAACCTATGAACAGAAGTGAACTTAATATAATTAATGAATTGGATAAAGACCAAAAATACAATTCTTGAACGTAGCACATTAATATGGGGTATGCCCCGCTCCTCAACTCTTTAATCTTAATCCATAACTAAACCAGATCAAAATGCAGAGACTAATCCTAGCTTACACACAAGACATGCGGCAACATGACTGACTATAAAGACCCCCTCATGTGCATCTGGTTTTCTTCCTTCCAACAGATGCAGAAATTAGCCAGCATCTCTCACACTTCCATTTGCTCAGTGTTTAATGTTTTGATGTGAGCGTGTCAGTTCATCGTTGGTCACGATGGTCTGTAGAATGGGACAGTACTTGTGGAGCTGACTAGAAATGGGTCACTTGTACCCATCAGCTGTGCTGAAAGGAAAATAATGCAACATAGAATTACATTTTTGTCTCAATCGTCTAGATTTTAATGTGCTCGTTAATAGATGAGATGGCGCAGGAAGTGGTGTAGTTGTTATTGTGTGAGTGTTGTTCTCTGCCCTTTTCCAAGATTGCTGTATACTATTCATGAGGTGCAAATATATTCTGTCCTTCAATTAATTTTCCCCAAGGAGCAATTCTAACAGCCTGTGCTGTGTCTTTTTCTTCTGCCAGCATTTTGCTCATACATCAGAGAGCACCTAACAATGTTTTGTTGTTGTTTACTGGACCAATAATAGTGTAGAAGAATTTTTTTAATATTTCAGTGTTGTAATTTTTATATCATATAATATATACAAAATTTAATTCAAATATGATTGATTGTGGTGGAAATGGAATTATTCACTACTACAATAAACCGTAGTTATTATTATTCTAAAAAGGATAGCGTTCATAAATACTATATTTTATTTACACACTATACTGCCTCTTTTATTATCAATCATCATAATCATTTATCATGTTCGTCATCACTGTTCTTTGTAGTAGTAAATGGCGTTTCCACCACATAATTGGTGATATTTGACTTGACATTTCTCGTAATTTATCATTTTAACCTATTTGAATTATTCCTAATTATGCTTAACACTTTCAACTTTAAATCTCCTAATTGAGTGTCACAATGTTACTTTCCTCATAATTCTGATTTAATCCCCCAGTTTTACAGACGAGGCTTAAGCTGGTCCAAGACTAAACTGCATGTTTGAGCTGTCGTTGTTCTGTGTCATGATGCACACCTGTAATATTTTCTTAAGGCATTTTTGTAAAAAATTCCTTAAATATCTTAATTTTAACTAATGCCTATTCCTGGCTTAAGCGAAGCTCTGTTTGTGAAACTGGGCCAATATGTTAATTTGTATTTCAATTTAATCTAAATTGTCACTTTTAATTTTTTTTTTTGTGCTTTTTACAATTGTTATAAAATTAGTTAAATTTTATCACTTTTTTAAAACTCATTTGTGTACAGGTGTGTGGGTATTCGTATTGCAAAAGTAGCATTAACATCCCAATTTTGATTTATTTTTTTTTTTTTTTGGCTTAAAGTTTTAGTTGTCAAGTTTCAGTATGGCAAAAGTATAAAGGGGGAATAAGACACTTAAGCAATGTTTGGACAAAATGGATTTTTCAAGGTTTTGTTCATCAGTCTTCTATTTACAATATATTCTTCCATCAAATTTCCCCCCTCTCAATCATTTTTTTCTTCCTTTATCAGTGAGCCAGCATTAAACCTTGATTTGACTTTAACAAGATTTTCTCAATTAATGCAGAGCAGTGACGCACTTAAATCAATGTAATGCACTTAAAGCATTCAATATTTGCTTTAAATAGTGCTCTCTCTGTGAAGGTTCCTGAAGCCCAAACAGTAAAATGTTAAGTGAAGGATGCCTAATGGTGTATCATTTACATGCAATGTGATAATTGAAGTGTTTAGAGCTTAGGTTGAGGTTTCTGCACTGTCTGGGTGGTCATCATCTGCGGAAGCACTGTGTGAAAGAGCTGCTCAGCAGGGCTCACCGCACTACAGCTTGAGACTGCATGTATGAAAAGGTTCAGCAAGACATTTCTGACAGAAACCCAGGGGAAGCACAGTCATGCAGAGTGAGTGGGTGGACTACCAGGATGAATTTGATTACATCACTGTTCCTTAAAACTAAAGACCTTGTCTTTATATTGCCATTTAACATGTTATGGTTTTTTTTTTTTATCTTTTTATTAATGTAGTGTATACAAGCTTTCTTGCTTTATCCCTTAGGTAACTAACACCATGGCTACTTGCGTGTCTCTTGCACCACATTGCAAACTCTCAAAACACTTCAGTGTATTATTGTTTCCGTATTGCAGCTAGGCCAATTCTGAACATTTTTCTTAAAATCCTTGTTTCACAGACAGGGCTTAGCCTAAGCCAGGATAAGGCCATAGTTCAATTAGGACGTTTAAATCATTTTAATAAACATGCAGTACTGGTGTATATCTGTAACAAAATAAAGCCACTGACGTATTTAATCAGTTCGAGCTCAGATTTACATTTTAGTCTGAGAGTAGGCCTAAACCTTGTTTGTGTAACTGGGGGGAAATTCTTAATACAGGTCATTTAGAATTTCTTTTGAAAACCTGCATTTCGTCCTCACAAGTAGACTAGAAAACCTAGCCCTCTAACAAATATAGACTTGAATGTAGGAAATGTACAGTAGTCTGTCTACACGGGAAGCGACCGTTGAAGATCATTTGAAACCTGCGTCTAAATAGAATGCAGCACTAGTTTTCTGTTAGGAATTTGTCGGGTCGCGCCCCATGCTGTACAGTAGGTTCTATTGTGTTATGGTGCGTCCGGTGTAGATGTGGTGTTAGTGGTTTTTTTTTTGGTTTTTTTTTTGGAATATGCTAAAACAGTAAAAAAAATTCCAAGTATGGATTAAAAAAAATTTTTTTTAACACTATAAAATGGTAAAAAAAACAACTTTTTAACGTTCAAAAATGCTATGATTAAAATCTGTTTCTCATATGGTGAAAACTGTAAGAAATCTATTTTTAGTAAAATATGATTACATTTAGTTGTTTTTGGAAGTGAAAACGAATTGGTCGTCTTATAGTATAAAGTGCAAAGCTGTCAATTGGCTTGACCAGTATTTTTGACTTTTTTTTGTTTCCCTTCAACAAAGTATATCTACCTCAGATGACTTTAGATATTGGCGCCCAGAAAACATGCAAGCTTTCATCAGAAAATAAAATGTGTAATAATATGCAGCCAGCAACTCGAGCTGTCAATTCTCATAGAAATCTAGTTATGCAATATTTGGTGCGCTGTACAAACATTTGCGCTTTGCACTACTGTGGCAGGGCTTAAAATGCCTTTTGCTGTCAATCACATTTAGACTCATTGGCCTGAACAAAAAGAAAGGAAGGGGGGAAAAAACTCTGTCACTTCCTGTTCCTCACACACCACTGGAGCGATGGGTCGCTCTGTCCTGACTGATGGAAAGGTATTGCAGCTGTTACTCCCAAATGCTGAGTTAAAGTCTGAGGCTCATGGGACGAAAGGGAGCGCTTAAAAGCATTTGCGTTTGTACATGCAAAACAGAGAGAGGCATTCAGAGGGATAGAGAACAAGAGCAACTGAATTAGCAGGGTGAATTAAACAGGATGAGAAAGGTCTGGACATCATGGTGCCTCATGTCACTTATTAAAGCCTCTGTGGGTGTGTGATTAATACCATACTAAAGCATCATTTCATTTAAGCCTATGGTACTAACCTACATTGGTGTTTTTCTCCCACGCTAACAGCTGTGTGACCGAGAAAACTCAATCTTTCACATTTGCAAACTCATAATTAAGCCACAGTCTCTCCAAAGAACTAGAACGTACTACTAAATGAAGCATTTCTGTGAATTGCATGTTGAGTGTCTATGAGATGGTGTGATTTAAACACAGCAAGTTTTACTCCCCGAGTCACACAGTTAGGCTCCAGAGAATCTTTTTTAGGCTGTGTCCCCCGTGGCTTTTTGGCAGACCCTTGATTTTGTATAACGTCTGTCAACGATGAATAAAAATACTGATTACTTGTGGGAGTTAAAGCTGTCATAAATGATCTTAAAAGAAGAGATTTCATAGATGGTGAATGGTTTTGGATTCACCGAGGAGTAGTTTAGGGCATCGTTATAATTATGTTTCTCTGTCGGTATAAGTCTCAGTGATGGCTGGTATAAAGAGTGACTTCCTGAAGGATCACTATAAAAATCAGAAATTATTTCTACCTCCTTGAGCTTTACACAATGGCTTGTTGCATAACAGGTCGAGGCGGTTGCAGCCCACCTAGACCCTTTTTTTTATGCGTTTCACATTTATACTAACATGTATTGTAGAGGTCTCACATTTTTCCTCTCTTTTTACTCTGACATTTCCCCTGTTCCATAGCCTTTCTCCAGCTCTGTCAGTTTGTAATGCCACGTCACTTCTCAGGACCGTACCGCTGTCTGACAGCCACTACCACCGGGAGTGACCTTTTCTTCCATTCCTTTCATCCATGCTACCGCTCGCTCTCCCTCTATCCTTAAAGAAGGGCTGAAGAAACATAAAGCAATCACGGCATCAATCATTCAGTGACTCTCTGGGGAAAATTCATGAGAACCCGCAGCAAGATTCTCTCTTTTTAGTTCCATCATCAAGATATTCTGAGGGAGAAAAATAAGATATGCATTAGATGGCAGAGTCAAACTGCACAGGCTAGAAAAAAGTTTCAATTTTTTATCTCCTAACTTTGAAATATTTAAACACCAGAGGATCATAAAGATATCTACCCATAATATATATTCATCCCAGACCGAAAGAAAATCTGCAATATTATTCACACGTGTACCACATTAATTTGTAAAATGCAATATAGGGCTATTAGTAAACAAACAGAACTTGCAAGAGACTAAAAGTGAATTAAAACTATACACGTATGAAAAACAACAAAATGACTCAAATTAAAATGAAAACAGAAAATATATATTCAAAAGCTGTAGTATCCTAATAATACTAGTAAAAGCAGTATGTTATATTTTAAAATGTAATTTATTCCTGTGATGACAAAGAATCAATACTCAATAGTGTCCCATGATCCTTCAGAATTCATACTAATCTGATGATTTGCTGATCAAAAATGTTTATTTTTATTGTGTTATATATTATATATGTTACATATTTTTTATTTTTGTAACTTGTAAAATGTCTTTACAATTATGCGATTTATATTTGCTAAATAAAATGTGAATAAAAAACGATTTCACCTGGGACTTATAATAGCCTAAACAATGATTAGATTATGCTGTTTATAAGAAACCAGCATCATGGTAAATCAGTGCATTACACACTTCATAAAAAGCACCATGATTTAAAAAAAAGCAGCAGTGGCCGATTACATGTGTGCGGGTGGGATCTTGTGTGCTGAATGTCCTAGGATTGGGGTCAATGATATAGCATTCAACCTTAATCTCTAATTTGGATTATAGTTCCCTGTTCTCCGTTGCATGTATTTCAGCACCATCTGTTTTAAGGTTCTGTAGTATATATCGTAGCATGTTTTCAGCATGATGTCAGTGTGTGTACACATACAGGGGATCAGTATTATCCAACTGATTGAGATGCTGATTGCTAATAAAAATAAAGCCAATCTTTTTCATAAAAGTTTAAATGTAATAAATTAATGTAATTAACAAAGTTATTAACAAGTTCAATGTTTTCATAATTGCACAATTCATTCACCACAATATTTGTGGTTTAAAACTACCGTCGTAAAATTAAACGCACCACTTGTTATATTTTCCTCAGGCTAAAGCTCATGTGGAAAGGCAAGCTGGTGAGCCAGCAGAACGTCAAGTTAAAAAGCTGACATATTTTGGGTCATTCTAATCTTTTTAGCTGCTTGTTAGTGGAAAAACGTATTGTAGCAGTTGTTAACATCAGTCATCTGTCTTAAGCTTCCAAGGACATGAGATGTTAACAGAATGAACATGTTTAATGGCCTTTTCTACCAAATATGAAAAGTAGATTCATAATTTCATCATATTTGTGAGAGATTTAATAGTCCTCCAAAGCTTAGCTGTAAGTGATCTGCACTGTAAGTGTAATGATACCTTTTTATAAGAAAAGATCAATTAATGTGCTTCCAATGTGGAAAAACTAATGTGATGGATAGAAATGAAATTCATTTATTGTCCTTTTCTTCATTTTAATAATTTTTATTTATTTATTTTGTAGGACTCAATTCAGGACTGCTTGGACCTTTTGCAACTGACCCGAGGTAGTCATATATTTTTGTGATTGCTATATCACATCATATATGTGTATATATATATATATAAAATGTCGTCTAGGAACTAAAATGGGACAGTGTTTTTAAAGTTTTCTATTTTCTTTTAATCCATTTTGCATGCAGGCTCATACAATATTTCTTTAACACATTAAGAAATGATTAAATCATTTTAACTGGTCACATGAATCAATTCATCCAATATGAATACAAAACAAATGACAAATTCTTCATTTCAGTCATCCGTCCTGGTTAAATAAATGTGTCCGGTTGTCTATCTCTGCTCTTGTTGCTTCAGGTGTCTTCGTGAAGATGCGTTTTGAACCAAGATGAAGAGAAACAGGATATTCATCACCACACATTTCTGGGTTTTACAAAAAGTTGAATGCTTTGTTCGGTCTTCATTGTTTGCGACGTTAACAGGTTCTGGTCGAAGATGAAATATATAAAATACATTGTTAATCATATGCATGAAAATCATACCAACAGGTGTCCTTTACGGGATATTGCTAGTCTGTGTCAGATTTATGGCACGACTCAGGCGGCGATCATAATTATATCCGCATCTTTGGAAGGTCTTCTGTCCTCCACCAGCAGATTAATCATACTCTCGGACTTGATGAGTAGATTGCACCCGAGGAAAAAGATGCCGAAGATGACGGTCAGCGACAGCACACAGAGAACCGCGATCTGCACCAAACGCATGATGAACTGATCGCGCTCGTCCTGGACCGGGGAGCCGAACCCGTCGCTCGTGATCACCGAGAAGTTGCAGCATCCTCGAACGCTTTCCAGCGGCTGCTTCGCTGTAGAGATCGTCCGGTTCAGCAGTCCGTGAGAAACATTCATGTCGAGCTTTCTGTGGCGTGTGTAACGCGTGTTAATGTTTTAAAACTTCCGGAGGCTCCTGGGTTCGCCAAGGTCACTCGTGCGTTTCCATTGATATAGTTTAAAAGTTAAAAAAAAACTCGGTTTGTGGCAGCTAGTCTGGTTTATGTGTTATATGTGATGGAGTACATCATCCAAGCATCACTGCAGCAGTCTCAGTGAAAGTCTGGAGGAGCGCACTCCGGTATTTTAGTGTGCCTTGGAGCACGCGCACACACTTTCTTCTGAACGCAATGACCACGAGGCGTTTGAAGCAGGGGGGTGTCTTAGGGGTATGTAGCTGTTTTGACAGCATTTTCAAACTACATTTAGTGAGCACGAATTGTTTTCTTCCTCCCCCCCCCTTTTCCAAAAGTTAGTGTATTCGTTATCAAGGAGAAACGGCGAGTTGAGCATCCGTAAGGTAAAACATGGAGTAAATGTCACTTAAACGGAATCCCCCTCCCCTACCGTGTGCCTTTTCAAGTCAAGAAGTGTGAAAAATCCCACACCACCATCATTTCCATCATATATGTTTCGTGGTGGAAAAAAAAGTTTCAGTAGCAAATCTACAACACTGTGCTGTGACGGCTCTGTCGAACTCTGAGCGCTAGATGGCGGTAGTACCCTGCTTTACCACTGGAGCCGACTGGCGTTTGCTGTACCATTACATATAAAAATGAGGATTGAATCAATTATACATTTCTTATACTGCTGCTCAATGAAAGTTTGGCCTTCAGGCTTTTTGTGCTTGCTTTGGTGTTGGCCACACACTTTCACCACAATGCTTTCACATCCACAAAAATGTTTTATTGCATTCACATCCAAAGCAACAAAAATATATGCGCTCACGTGATTTTCAAGTGCACACTTTTTACCCTGCATTCATTCTCGATGAAAAACATCAAATGACAATGAATTCTATCTCTCCTTTTAATTAATTTAATGAAACACATTGTCACACTTATTTAAAGTACCCGTGTATATGCAGCTCTTATAGTTTTACAGGAAGTTATTTAAGCTATTTAAATACTGTTAATGAGAAATGCTTTAATTCTAAATGGCTGAACAGCTTTCGTCAGCCATTCATCTGGCATGAGGATGCTCATCCTCATGCCTAGCTGTTCTCAGAGATGTACCATAAACCTTTTGCTTTTTAGAACACATTTGTAATTGCTGGTTACGATTACTCTCTAAGGACAGGCTGATGATCTTTGCAGATGCATGACAACATTTTAACATCATCAAATTAAAATAATACAACAGCTTATACCTCTACTTTAAATTGACTGGCCAAGGGCCATTCCAAGAGAGCTGATATACAGTCCAGCAGTACTGGAACTTTTCACTGTTAATCTTACTCCACTTGAACATGTTAACAGCATCACAGTTGGGCTGGCAGTGCAAATATTAACCGTGCTTGGCTGCTTTATTATTATTTATTGCTTTTTACCTCAAATAATACATTTTTGTTATTGTTTTATTATTATAATTTTTTTAATACTTTTTGTATTTTACTATAATATTAATATTTGTAATAAAATGATTATTCATTCATTTAATCCGGCCTATAATTATGTTCTTATGAAATGTGACAAAATCAGACTCCTACAATCTTTATCTGACTGTGCTGAGATTGTCATAAACCAAATGTTGCTTTCGAAAAAGGGGGGAAATTATTTGCTGCAACAAAGTTGTTTGAAGTAGAGAACTGGAATATTGATAGCTGGTAATTTAGTCAGGATCATGTTGTTAGCAACTTTTACCGTGGCGCTGGGTTTTTCTCAGGTTCAGGTGAGAGTGATGGTGTCGCTTACTCTTGCCAAGTAGTGTGATAATCCCAGAGAGGCCTGACTTCACGAACATGCACTCCGTCACATCTAAGTGCCGTTATTGATTTCATGTGATGAGAGGTTATTTTTAAACTCAAGGCTAATGTTAGGGACCGGCAATCCCCACCAACGGCACCTTTCTGAAAGCCCAAAATATATCCTCTGGGGAACAACGTGTACACTGAGAGGAATCTACGGCTGTAGTGTGTGGGAGAAATAGATAGAGAGAGAAAGAGTGTGTATAGAATGTGCTCTCATGCCCTCAAAATGACATGCATGAATGGAAAAAGTTGAAAGGAGAATGTAAACGATTTGTTTCTAATTGAAAAAAAAGGAAGCTTTATTTATTTTATTTGCAGCAGAATGGCTGTCAAAGTTGTTTTACTCATTCATTTGCATTTGGTAAAAGAGTAAACTTGCTCAGACAGTTTCATTAAAACAATCCTGCCTATTGTGATTGACAAAACGTAAATTGTGTGAAATGCCATGTTAATACAAACTGAGAATTTGGACTAAATAGCAGTTGAAATGTGCAACATTCCTGTCTGTTCTCACTGTGTCTCGTGGTAAAACTGGTTTTCTAACAACAGCTGTGTTGTAACAATGCTGTTGCTGGGTGAGCAGGCCTCGCTGCACATATTAAAGCATTCCCTACGGGTCATGCCGTTCTAAGAGGGGGGTCCCTACGTGACCAGCTGAGCGTTAATATTTCAGTTTATTTCTGTTTTGCTTTAAAGGTGTCACATCCTAAGGAATGTGATTTTCCTTAATTAAATGCAGGAGCTCAGTATTGTTAAAAATAACTTTTTGTGAATATTTTAATATCAGAATGCATCAGCGCATGCTTGTCCAAGATCGATTTAACATGCTTATTTTTCTTAATGTTGCAGATGATTATTCTTTACTCATTATTATTATTATTTGTTTTGGTTTACATAATCTATATGTGTGTGCTGTGTATATATATAAAGACACACACATACGTCATATATTTAGAGAATATTTACGTGTATATACAGGTCCTTCTAAAAAAATTAGCATATTGTGATCAAGTTCATTATTTTCTGTAATGTACTGATAAACATTAGACTTTCATATATTTTAGAAAAAGTCAACCTTCAAATAATTATGTTCAGTTATGCACTCAACACTTGGTCGGGAATCCTTTTGCAGAAATGTCTGCTTCAGTGCGGCGTGGCATGGAGGCAATCAGCCTGTGGCACTGCTGAGGTGTTATGGAGGCCCAGGATGCTTTG
>JAUMHI010000069.1:13181993-13233078 GCA_032359435.1 Enteromius unitaeniatus
ACACAGACTGCTGGAGTTTGTAGTCCAACTTATTTGTAGTCCTCAAACCCACTATCACTACCTCTACCCCATTACACATATGTTTTGAATCCTAAATAATGCCCGCAATCTCTTAAAATCAAGACTTCCTGTCTGCTTGCATTTACAGGTAAAGTTTACTTAAAAAATAAAAATTTGTAGCAATTACTAATGCTAATTTCACTGTAAATTTGCATGCATTTCTTTAGCTGATTGATTGGCCTTGGCTTTTCCGTGTAATTATTATGCCAAAAATAAATATAGTATTGGCTAGACCTGTTTTGTAACAGGATGGATTTTTGATCCACTAGAGGGCAGTATTTGATCATGTGTATGAAATTCACTACAATCCTTTTTAAGTTAAAGGATGTGTCTAGTACTAATTATATTGTATCACGAATCTGTCCATGAATTTATATATCTATTTTATGTTTTGAAATTGAACATGCTTTATAGACACAGTAAAGTCATAACTGATCGCTGGTCTATGATGAATGAGTACCAGAGAACATAAATCAACTGCTGAAATCTGGAAATTAGCAAACCCTCTCAACAAAATTGCTCATTGTTGAAGAGAAGGTCTAAGTGTGAGATTGTATTTTCCAAATACGTCACAACCTTCAAGTCATCTTTAACATTTTAATAATACTGGGCATGTTTTGTGTGATTTCAGTCCAAGACATCTTGATACCCGTTGTGCCTGTTTTCCGTCTCTCACACAAACGGCATTGTCCCTCTGTGATGATGGCCTCAGAAAGACCTCTTTTGACTGTGCCCACTCACATTCTCTGGGCTGGTGAACTACCCACTCTCTCAAATGTATGTGTGTGTGTGTAATGCTTGTCCAACTGTGTGAGGTTTCATTCTGATTTCTCACGTATGACTTCAGAGGAGTCTCAGTGACAAAACAACCACTTCTATTTGTAAAAACAAGTAAAAGGTACTTGTACTGTACATCACGATAGGGAAGAACATAACATCTTAAATTCTGTTTAATGCCCACATTAACACTGCTCTATCACACACCTTTTTCAGTTTCTTTGGACTAACCTGTGTATTTCTTTTTTTCTAACATCAACGCACTCTTACTTTTTCAGTGATCAGTGTTATGAAATCTGCCTAAAGGACAAAAAATAAATAAAAAAATAAAAACAGTCCTGTACTTAAATGGCATGAGTCATTTATATGGGCCAGGATATGATTCTGACTCTTCTTTGAGGGCTTTTTTTTGTCTGAAGAAACCACCTAGAATACCCTAGCAAATGCCACCACACCACAAATGACTCACAACACCTTTTTACGTGCATAGCGATGATCTAGTGACCAAAACACTGCAACGTTAGCAATGTACAGTACTTACATTATTTACCTTTTCTTTATATTCAAATTTAACATGAGCTACTACTTCACACTTTGTTTAACCTTGTAAAGCCAGAAATATTTCATTCAGAGGTCCTGATAAGTAAAAAAAATAAATAAATCAGATATAGTAAACAAATCATAATTGAGCATCAAGACCTGCAGTGTAAACAAGGCCAAATAGGATACAGGTGGCTTTATAGGGTTAACCTTTCGTGTAGGACACTGGGTGTCACTATGGACTTCCAAATGAGGGGAGGCAGTAAAGGGAGGGGGTGCACGTTGTTTGCATTCCCAGAGCTGAACAGGAAAACAGTCAGGAAGCTGCGCTGAGGCTCAAGCTGAGGGCTCAGCCAGGAAAAGGAGAGGCAGAAAGTGCTTAGAGGGATGCTGCCTCGGCCAACACCTCCACCACTGCGTCTGATTCCACTCCAAAGCCAGGACTAACGCCATCTATGACTCACTCATACAGATTCATGCAGGCTTTATAATTCCTCTTTGTTAGTTTTTTTAATTCTTGCATCGTCCAGCACTCACGTTTCTTTTCCAAGGTACAGCTCATAGACAGCACAACAGTAACACTGTCTCAGAGTTTCCTTGATCCACTCAGGGTTGCTGTCGCCCTTTAGTTGATCTCTTTATGTTTCATAAGAGACTTTTATTTTCATGTATAATTAAAGTCGCACTTTTAGACTTACATGCACTCAAAAACACTCCCCCAGGCGAGACATCAGATGTCTTGAAATGAAACATCATGTCCTGCTCGTTCTGATGTAACTAACCAATGCTGAGGTGACAAACCGCTCCATGTCTAAATCAGACTGGCTGCAGAGATCATGGGAGATCTTCATGCAAACGGAAAAACATGCGGCAGCCAATCAGAAACCACAGAACTTCCTTCTCTCTCCAGATAACCTAACGCCTACGTGGTTCCAGTACGACGGCTGCCACTCACATCCATCCATCTGCCTCTTTCGCTGTCGTCATTATTACTTTTTAAATTCACCATCACCTTTCATGTTTTTAATATCTCACACTTTGACTAATAACACTGTCACTAGTACATCAGCACTGACAGAAATGGGGCTTTTTAGTATTTTTTCACTTTGTCAGTTACAAGGGAATGTATTTGACGTTGCGTAATGTCTAATTTCTGATTTTAGTAAACATCTTTTTTCACCTTATATGACCTTATGCGCCTCATTTAGAAGTCGTATATGCATATTCGCACATAAATAATGTATGACCCACGTGTTTATTTTTAGTAAGTCTTGTAATATGCTCATACACGCTGCATTTATCTGATCAGCATACAGAAAAAACTGTAATATTGGGAAATAGTTATCAAATTGAGAATATCTATTTTAATATATTTTAAAACTGCTTTTGAGTACAAATCAGAATTTTCAGCAGCTATGATCGTTCAGAAATCCATTCATTTAAAATCCTTAATTTAAAAAAGTAGTCAACAAACATTAGAATTTTTTTCAGTATCAGTTTCTGATTTGTTTTGTGTTACTGATTGGCGGATTGAAGCATGTCTTTATTAAGATTGTCTGATAGTGAGTTTAGTCAAAAAAAGAGAGCAGTGTGATTAGAGGCAGCTGGTCAGAATGACATACTTCATCTGGAATTTACTCTGGGAAACAGACAGAAACGACGTACAGTATCTCCAAGTTCCATTGCTCTCTTCCTCTCGGTCTTGGAACGCGGGGATCGCTGGGTCTCCTGGAAAACCCTGATGAATCAACATCCCCACCTCCTGATAAACACGCTCACCAGTGTTACAGAATTGACCCGCAGAGCCAAGCTGTTCAAACACAACAACAACAACAGCAACATTCAGTTACTGGGACCTGGCTGCACAATGTGTTCCACTCGTGCTCCAGTGTTTTTGGACAACGGGTGTAGGAACAACAAAGAATAAAAATCTATCAGTTCTAAAATCCATTCATGCAGGGCAAGGCCATATTATTTCAGTTTTACAGTGCACCTTAGTTTTAGCACACGTTTCCTTGTAGTGTTGAAATGGAAAGCTTTTACTACTAATGCGTTTGCTTATTTCTTTTAAGTAGAGACACTATCATTCATTTTGCACAAACAGACGTACACACATACACAATCTTCTTTCTGGTCTCAACGAGGCGATATGCAACTTTGATCTCTCTTAGAGAGAAAATAGACAGGACACAACAGAGTCACCAAAATAAACCCTGCTCACGTGAAAAGATTACCAGTATGTGAATTCTAAAACCACTTTTGAGGCATTTCCATTTCTGTATTTACATTATTTATTACACTTTTGACTCATCCCTTACACCTTAACTCACCCTTAAACCTACATTCCACCAAACCGGTCCCTTACCCATATCTCACCTCAACAGCAGTAAAAGTGTTTTGCAACACTATATGAGCACAATAAGTACATAGTACTTATTTTTTGATGTAAGTACAGTAAGTAAAGTAAGTAGTTAAGTCCATCTAATATAAAGTGTGACCCTGCGACCTGTTTACACTGAAATCAACTAAATTTGCAGAACCGTGTAGTTCACAAACTGACCTCTAAAAGAAAAACATCAGCAACATGTACTTTTGTGCATTCGTTGAGGAAATGTTCAGTCGTTTTTAAAAATAAACTTATCACTGCTTGTTATGGCAAATAGCCTCACCAGCTTCCTGCAACAACCTGCTTTCCCTTCCTGTCTGTTTCTTTGGGGGCCTTCTATAAAAAGCTTTAGTAGCAAAATCCCAATTGTAGAATAGATTCCCATCTATGTAACCAAGTATTGCTACATGTATTTTCCATGTATTAGGTCAGATAGCTTTCCTGTCTCAAAGGCTTTCATAGAAATTACAATCAATGTAATCTTTTAACCAGGTGCACACTGATTTACCAGCACCAGACAAACATTAGTCGTGAGAGGAAAACGGTTGTAATGGCAGGCAGATGGTGTCCACTTGAGAGCCAACGTCTACTCTGATAACCACTATCGGAGGTTCTGTCATCATATAACCGCTGTAAATGAGGAACAAACTCTGTGGCTGAAATACAGGATGGAGTGTAATTTAGATAGTCTTCTGTTTCAGTACCTCACAACGGTCTCCATGTATCCCCCCCCCAAACACACACACACCCAATCCTAATAAGTGTATTGGTTCACAGAAGCGTTTCCCATTTTGTTAGCAGGGCTCCAAACTCGCCTCACTGGGTTCAGCTGAAACGCAGCTGTCTATATTACTCCGGTTCTTAAGCTCTGCTATCAGCAGACATGTTATAGTTTGGCTGACTCTTTTGTTTAACTATTCCATAAGGAAAGACAGGCTGAAGAGATGGAGGGAAGAAATAACGTTCATTAACGGACATTTATGCACCTGTTACAGCCCGAGGCTCTGAAATGCATGTGCACTGTACATGTGGGAGACTGGATGTTTGCGATGTGTGTGAAAACTATTATGAATCATGTATCACTTAAAATTTGAAAAACATAATTTTCTGTTAATTAGCCAACTAATGATCTATTCTCTGGCATAAACAAAGCCACGCAGATGCTTGTTTTGAATGTGTGCACTTCCATTATTTACTCACCTGCCATGGCAGGCAACGTCATATTAAACCCTGCAAACAGAGGGAATATTGTCTCAACTAGGCAATAAACTGGAAGTACTACTACCTCAGTGTGTGGATGGAAATAGTGAGTCAGTTCAGAACTTGGATAGACATTAGGAAAGTGCTTTATGTTGTTTCTAACTTCAACAACATTTCCTTTGGAGATTAATAAGATTAATGCATTTCACAGACAAAACACTTCTTTTAGACTGATACTGCACTGTTTAGTTTAATTACTTTACATATTTGAAATAAAATGCAATTAAAGTAATGCTTAACTTTTCCAAACTAGCTCCCAATGATATTATATATTGTTTGTACTGTAAAATCACTTTTTACTACTATTTAAATTAGACTGCATTCCACTAGGCTATATAAAAGCAAAAGATCCAACTAAAGGGTTATTGTATATAAATTCCAATGATATTGTTGGTATTTATTGTGGTAGAAAAAGAAAATTAGTGATGCATTAACTTGTCTGGTTTCATTCAGGGAACTTTTCAGATGGAACAGGGATTTTCATTTGATTTCAATCTGTAATTGTAAATATTGTCCGGTGAATCCCCTTCAAATAGGACTAAAAGATTACGCAAAAAACTTTTCTTTCTCTGGAAAGAATTGTACAGTCTTTTTTTTCACCAGGCAGCATTGCATTGTGATGCATTTCCTGCACAATTTCTTTACCACATCCTGTCTACACATGTGACTTGTATCTGCACTGTCTCACAACCATACTCACGCTCTGTGATCAAGCCAAGATGTCACATACATCAATCCATTCAACTTCCTTAGCAACATGGACCAAAATACACTTATTGATTGCTACAACAGGCAACTCTTTTGCACATGCTCACTGCAAAGAGATTTTATGATTGTTGCTGTCTCTATTAATATTTAACACTATTTGTAAAACACAGACGGCTTTTTATATGAGAACTTATAATATACCTTTTACTGTAGATATGCAAAGATATGCATAGACAGGTTCTGATGTCATACATGTGATTAGTGGTTTGGGAGGATGTTGTATGAAAATCTACAACTTACACTGTTAAAACACTTAAGACCTGACCAAGAAGCCCTAAAATAGCCTTTAAACCCACATGTCATTGACTTCCTGTCACAACGGACACTGAACTAACATCTCACACTGATCAAGGTCAGTTTCGCCCGTACACATTTAACCTTGACTCATTTAATAAAATATGTTTGAAAAAGCTAGCAGAAGCACCAAGATGTTCCAGACAGAAAAGAAGTAACCAGTTAAATTAAAAGTATGAATAAAAGTTGCTAAGATAACCAAATAGCAAAGGCAAAACATGGCAGCATACAGTGATGTTGGCATACATTTGTGTTCCGTTTCTCATTTTTAATAGCAGTTTTATGCTTTAGATATCAGGGCCAATAGTTGTGCTCGTTTTCCAAATAAGTCTGTCCACAGCAAAACTTTCTCAATTTATGTAAAGACTGTATATTTTGTGGTTTAAGTCCAAACTATTTAATAATATTCCAGTGACGTGCAAGCTTCACTAGAATATTGTAATGCAAAGAGCAAGCTCAACTCATTTCGGCCTCTTCTTCCTCCTCAAGTTATTATATAACAAACTGTAATGAAAAACATGCACATGGACACAGCCTGTTTTGTGTGATACTAGGAAACACAGAATTAGAGACGCGGTCATGCTGTCAGAGCACAGAAAACAGGAATATCGTCATTGGTGCAGTCTCTCCAGTTTTGCATGTCAGTTGTAACGTCTGGGGACGAAAGTCGTTGTGCATGAACTGAAGTGATTGTCTCCAAAACGTTCTCTTTGTAAACACAAAAATATGTTGTTTTTGCTGTCGGTGCAGGCCTAAGCAGTTGACGTCTGGCACTGTTACTTGCCATCTTAGCAACCACAAACTCAGCAAACACCGCTCTGTAGTGTAAAATAGATTTTCTGAATATATGTGGCTTCATTTATTGATGCCATGTAAATTGCCTATTTATCTGCGAAGGTTTTGTGTTACATTTCCATCGGAATCACAACAAGTGCCTAAGCACGCACACATTTGATCCTGCGTTCGTCCAACGTCGGTGATGAACTCTAAGTAAAGGGGGCGTGCCAGCAGTTAATAATTTGCATAGGATACGCCCAAACATCTCCATATAAGGGCTTTCCGGACAACTTAATCGCTCTACCTCAGGCTTGATTTCGCTTAAGTTAAATCAGTTTGATTTCTACATGTTTTAAATGTGGTTTGAATTAAAGATAAATTTAGGCCGGAAGCTGAATTATCATAATGCTCGCACACAGTTTTTACGCAAAATACGTGTATACACCCCCACAAATCCCATCATGATACTAGGTTGAGGGTGGCTGGTTTGGCATGGCTACAACATGCAGAGGTGGAAAGTAACTAATTAAAAATACTGGAGAGGGGTTGTTCACCCGGCCCCTCCTCCTCAGACTTGACGCACACTCAGGTTGCCATGATTGACGACACCAACATGAACGAACGCACATGACAATGAAGTGAATGAAATGCACTGTATTTTCTGCCAAGCAGGCGACCTGGATGCCGAAAAACTACTGACTTCGTGATTGGGAGATAGATGGAGGGTGGTGTTTCAGCCCAAAACAAAACATGACAACATAAACATCAGTTAAGGGCTGCTTTTTAAACGAGAATATCCAGGCTGTACTACTGCTGTCAGCGATATGAGTACTTTTAATTAACATGATTTCTTAATGCCTGTTGAACATAACAGAGACCTTTTATGATTATTACAATACATTTCTCACATACGGTACCTTTAAAAACCTATTTTGCCTTATTATGTGTTTGTATAAACCAATCCTAAAATTGTCATAAGGAAAAGTCAATTAGAAGACATAAGAAAAAATAAAGCATATAAATTAGACAATTTAAAAGCTTTTGTTGGTTTTTTTTTTTTGTGTACAGCTACACCCTATAATTGTCAAACATGACAATTTATGAGATTAATATCATGTTTTGCTCCAAAAAGTTTGCTCCAGCTTGCTTCTGTGTTTCCAAAATTTTTTTATCACAGTGAAGATAAATAAAAAGTGAGAGAAAAAAACACCCACACGTATATATATTTAATACAATTTTAGGTAACACTTTATATGAAGCCTGTATTTATACATACATTTTAAAGGCATTATAAAAAAAACTGTTATAACATCTCATGATTAATTATAAAAACAATTATAATATATGTATATAATATTTACATATTTGTAGTTACAACTTGTTATAAGAGTTATAAGAGTATGATTATTTATAACACACAATGAACACCATATTAAATATACTTCATTATAATGGATCATAATATTCATATTATGTCATTCATGTCATATCTTGACATTGTTAGGATTAGGATCTGCACAGTGCCTTACAGCATCTTGTGAGTGGCTAGGTGCTGAGTGTTATTTGAGTGTTTCCTGTGAGGTTTATTTTTAAGGCTAATGTGAGCTAGCTAATACCTTCATCTGAAAAATGACATGTAGTTGCAGAGTTACTTATCAACAGAATAAAATTCAAACAAATGTGTCATTACACATTCATGTAATCTGAGAGATCTTATGGCTGTTTGAGATTGTTATTATTATTACTTATAAGTAGTATTTGTTAGCTTTAAGTAAAGTAACATTAGTAAAAGGGCAAGATGCAAGACTTATTATGCATTATGCATTATATATTCTTTCATTATAATGCCGTAAGAACACCCTTTTAATGCATTATAAATACAGGCTTCATAGAAAGTGTTTGCAAATTTTATATTGTGATGCAAGCTATGTCAGTTAGTGTTGCATTGCAGCTGTATGTTTATTGTCTTCATCAGTCAAAGCATCTCTATCTGCAAGTTACTCAGCTTTAGTGATATCTGATGCATTTGTCCATATAAAGGATTTCCTGGCTCTCACTTGTGAAACAGATATTAAGGTACATGGGTGTTAAGATTAGAGTTAACCCTGCTCCATAAAGCTCACATTGTCTCATTTTGGGTAAAAATAGAGAAACAATACCAAAGTACTTTGCAATGCAGTAACTTTCAGCAGACTTCTACTTGAGTCATATTATTCTTTTGTACTTTTGCTTGTACTGAAGTAAATTATTCCAAAAGAAGCAATATTTTTACTTAAGAACAATTTCTTAGTTCTCCTTCCACCACTGACAGTATGTGGTTGCTTAATTGCTGTAAATGGTTTTTAGCTTGTCTTTTTGATTTGTTTAGTGTTTGTCTTGTGGCCCAAGTACAGGCGTCATCTTTCAAGCATTTAAAACTGATATTCTGGCAGACAGAAATGCTTCATGTTGCTTTGTTCATCCTCACACAAACCCCTCTGTCATCTTTGAGATTTTGCATAATAACCATGGTTTTATTTGTAATAATAAAACCTACAGTAGCTAGACTAGTTAAACTATGGCAACCAAATTAACAATGGTTTTGCTATATTTACCATAGTTCAAGCATGGTATTTGTGGTAAAACTGTGGTTATGCAACTGGTAATCAGTCATGGTTACTACACTTTTACTGTAATACTACTATATATACTTTTATTTAATTAACTATAAAAACTGTAGTAATGCTAATTTAGCAAACATCATTAATAAGATATGAATATGCATATTAACAAACTTGAGTGCCCCATCTCTACCAAGCTCCCATCTCTCCTGCCGTGCTAATTTCACACGGCCACCTCTGTCAGCCCATTGTTTTCCCCCAAGCATTAAAAGGCCCATTCATGGCTTTGCTTTGGGTCTTGTTGTCTTCTTACTAATTATGCATTCAGACTTTTTTTTTTTACTAGTGTCGTCATGGCATGAAACGACTTGAGCCTTCGAAATCTGCTTAAAAACCCAATTACGTCTTCAGCTGACAAGTTACCCACACACCCATTTCTGTAACTGAAGACAAAACAATGGCTAATCAAGACACAGGGAACTAAACAGTACTGACACTAGCAACCATCCAAAGAGCTTCTGACGTAACTGGCACCGGCTGTGAAGGCAGACAAAAGGGAAACGACGTAAAGAGAGCAAGAGAAAATAGAAGGGGGAGTATTTCATGACCTGGAAGGTCAGGCTGTACACTGGGGTGATGATGCGGTTTGTGTCTTGTCAAAGCACCATGGGGGAATGTGTTTGTGTGTGCAAGCGGAGGGCCAGGGTTCAGCTCTGACCTTAAGCAAGAGAATTGAGGCTTGTGGCCTGGAATCCTGGGGTCACTCTTTAGATGCACATTCCAATGCATATTCCTAACAGCAATCCGCACATTCCCTACAATGAATTCGTTTGACATCACTGAAGGTCTCTTAGAGTCCAGCATTAGAGGAAAGCAAGAGATCTCTTTTATACTCCAAATCACAAGTCTCTGCCCCTGGACGATGTTGCTTTTGAGGTTAGGAAAGCACATTAGGGTGTAGTCTTTTGTATGAGCTGCCGGTATCGTAAGTGCAAAGACAAATATTTTGGAAAGAAATCAAAGACATCTGCACAATAAGAGTACTTGTGCTCAAACGGCAGGGAGTTTAGTGTGAAGTGGACTTCAGGGAAAATAACCTAAGAATACATATTAAATGGAAAAAAGTACTTACTAGAGAAACTATGAGGGAAAAATACCATCCTTTTATTTTCAATCGACATTTTCACAAAACAAAACAAAAAAAAATGATAAAAAGTTATTTACACATACATGCCAAGAAGGCACTTCTTAAATATCCTTCAGGACCAAAGTATTTTCAAGTATATAAAAAAAATCCTTCATTTTGTACATCTTCAATGAACAATTACAAAAAAGGAAAAACAACCACAAAAATAAACATTAAATAAATAACTTAAACAAAATATGTACAAACATTTGCTTCTTGATTTAGATGCAAAATGTGCACCAGGAAATAGAGTTAGACCATGTTAATAAACTAGTTAATTGACTTGACAAAGTGATTAAGACACGCTGGTCCACATTTTTGGGTCTTGTTAACGGTTCTATTATTTGTTACAGAATTTTAAAGAAGTGACAAACAGACATACACATTCTCAGCATTTTAGACTCGTCTGAATACTTATGAAATAATATTTAAGTTTAAACCAATCTTTAGCTAATGTTTTGTATTCAGATGCATTTGCCACACTTAAAATGATCACTAACATGACCAAACAGGCTCTCAATCTTTCTCAGAAAACGAGATGCAAACACTGTTTTATCATCACCAGACATTCTTTGGTTTATCTTTGCGTCTACTTTTGGTCTTCAGTTTCCTTTTTCTATCGTTTTAAACGTTTAGTCTTTGGCTAAGGCAGTCTTTGAGTTCTCAGTTCGCTTTTGTTTCTCACAGTTTGCTTTCTTCCTCTTCCAGTGGTCGGTTGAGTCCGGGAATGTACTTCAACAGCCTCCGCCTGAAGCTCTTCTGTTTGGGTTTGCGCTGCAGTGTGCTGAACCCTCCGCACTGCTGTTTCTCTCCGTTAGGCACCGAGGACGACGGCGGGCCCCTCAGGTAACTGCGTGTGCTGGCGCTGCGGGTCAGGGTGGTCTTAGCAGTAGTGAAGAGCTCGCTGGCGGGACGAATGAGGCGTGGACGGCCGCTTTGAGTCTTCTCTTGGTTTGAGTCGAGCTCATCGTTGCTGGAGCGCTCTCTCTGGAAGATGCAGGTTTGGTAGAGGGGGTCATCCTCATTTGTGGCAGCACTAAGATGGCTGACGCTGCTGCTTGTACTCTCAGTGCCACGTAACGCGCGCATGGCAGCAGGGCTCGGAGCTCCCAGACTACCGTATAAACCGGCTGACTCCAGAGACTCGTACACAGCCACATCACTCATGACGATGCCTGCGAGATTAAAAAAATAGCAAAATTAATCTTTGGAAGTGCTCCATTATGGATTTTTAAGAGTGACCTTTTATGCAGTGTTGAACACAGCTCTAAGTGAATGAAAACATCCTACAAAGTTACATTTGAAATTACATCATGGATAAAGTTATTGGCTACCAAAAGAAATAATCAAATCAATGAAGTCCAGGGCCGTTTCATGTTGATATCAACATGAAACAGTAGCATATTTCCTGCCCACTTGCTGTTTTTTTCACTTTGGGGTGCGTCTCAATAACTCCCTAGCTCATGAATTGGTAGATCCCAAACTCAATGCACGTTGGGACACTGATCACTCGAATTCCATGTGATTACATCAGTGGAATTAGTAAACAACATGCAGGACCAATCAAATGGTAAGGGAGCATAGTGAGCACCGATGCTCCTTCGTTTTTGCGGTGCATTGTGGGATTTTTCAGGCAGCGAACATTCCAGTACACTAGAAGGATTTCGCGATTGAGACAGCCATTAAAATGGCAGACTCTCTGATCAGTGCCCTTACTACTGAACAAGGGAGCTGATTGAGACGCACCCTTGCTCTGAATTAAAACGCAAATACATTCTTTGACACTAGGTGCTAGGTAGCGGTTTCCCTGGTAACTGTATACAAAGCAGCGCTGAGCTCTCAGGCTCGTTTACACTAGTGCGTTTAAAACGGCCCTGCCTATCTTTTACACAAATCCCCCGTTTCCATGGTCGAAAAGAGAGACTTTTGAGCGCATTTTAGTTTAAAAACATCGGGGTAGCGTTTCACTGTGAACAGAGCAAAACGGAGACTATTGAGAAAGATGGTGCTGCTGGCCAGTGTCCTTGACGGCTTCCCATTTCCCAAGCACACAGACGCATCCGCCATTTAATTAATAGAAAATCTCTCTATACAAATCTGTACCTACACCAATGTGACTGATGGTTTCTGAAACGTAGCAGAAACGCTAATGTTTACACTACACAACAAAAACAGAACGTTTTCATCCTAAAACCAGTTTTAAAACTAAAATGCACTAGTGTAAATGGCATTACAGGGACAATGAAATGAATGACTCCAATCGGACCAATCACAGGGGATTAGCGCCACGGAAAGGAGGGAATCGTTGAGTAAATAGTTTCATCGAGCAAGTGGGGTACAAATAAATGTTTTATTGACCTCGCATGATTGTCAACCTGTTATTGGGGACCCCCAAAACCAAAATATGAAGTCTTCTGTTGGTATGCCGAGGCATTTAGTTTGATCTTTAATCACACAGGCTTCTAAATTAGTTTTTCTTCATTAACCACATTCTTAAAACGTCTATCACAAATTTGTGCCAAAAGGAAGCGTTTTGTGTGACACAAATACATGCAGAAGTGTGCCTGGTGTAAAGATCGCTAACATGTGTTAACTCACCATGCACAAGCCGCTGCTCCTGCACCATTAGAGATCTGTATTCATCCCATTTCTCATGCAAGGTTTGCTGGGGAGACAAAAAGACACAGTAAGAGTTATTCATTTCACGTGTCACTCGGCTGGTTTGTCTCCCCCCCCCCCCCCCAATCATCCTTATCACA
This sequence comes from Enteromius unitaeniatus, assembly GCA_032359435.1. Classification (NCBI taxonomy): domain Eukaryota; kingdom Metazoa; phylum Chordata; class Actinopteri; order Cypriniformes; family Cyprinidae; genus Enteromius; species Enteromius unitaeniatus. The sequence goes on from JAUMHI010000069.1 coordinate 13,195,401, forward strand.
GAGGAGGAAGCGTGTGGTCAGGGAGGTCAGACAGTTCTCAGTTCTCTATTGCTACTTCTCAAATCAACCAAACATCAAATTCATTGCAGAGTTCTTTGTTGCGTGGGTCCATTTTTAAAATAAATTACTTTCACCAAATACAATTTTTTTTTTTTTATTCTATAATTAAGTTTAGGCATCACAACATTATGATTTAAATTGTTAAAAGTGGTTAGTAATTATAAGGCGATTAAAAAAAAAAAAAAAATAATAAAATAGCAGTGTTATTGAATTAAGGTTTTTAAATATTAACCTTAAGTGAGCCAGGAATATTTTAGTATTACGTATACAATACAAAAGTTTATTAAACATTTAATTGTAAAATATTTAAATCCGTTTATTTAACTTATACAAAATTTAAGTTAATCAAATCTTACATTTGAAATAAAAGTTTAAATAGTTTCATTTCAAATGAATAAAAATAAGTTTAATGTAGCTGTAACAACTAACATTGTCTGACATCTGGATTTGATTTTTAGCCCTTTTAACCCTGACAAAAGCCTTTGTCACTTCTGTGGTATGAGTTAAACTTTTTGGTGCAATCAAATGAAACCATATTATAGTTGTCATTTTTATGGCCTAGGCTTTTTCTTTCATATATGAGAATGTCCTAAGGAATGTAAAAATGTGCCTTGCTTCTTTTCGGACGGTGCTATGTCAGCTGTACTGTGGTATGTGAAGATTAAGACTGGCCTGTCACTGGAACAGGTGGACTGTGAGAGGAAACAGGTGTGGTCAGCGCTAGTGCTCGGTGCCAGACCGGGGCAGCTGTGTTTAAGCCGGGCTTACATTACACTGCTTGTAAACGTCTACATATACAAGACAACAAGCATGTACATATGGTTTGAGAGACTTACCTTTAGATACTGTAGCCTGGCTTCCAATTCTGCTTTTCGTATAGCGTCACTATAGACGGTTTCTAGCCTAGACACAGGAACAAAACACAGTGTTGCATGACAAAGTCACTTCCTATACTGTGTGCGGTATTACACTTCAAAGCCTCAATCTATTAAACACAGCAATTAAACAAAGTCAAAGAGCCGTTTAAAACGGACCACAATGCCTGTCTGAAAATGAGCTTAGTGGTAATACAAAACTCCTTCCCCAAACGTATATAATTTCAAGACCGGCATTGGTGATATGGATATGAACCTCTTTTTAACGGGTTGCTGTAAACTCTCTCATTCACAGCATAACACCATGTTTCAAAGTGGAAATAATTGGGTTAAAAGCCGTGGAGAGGGAAGGCATGAACTTCTTTGCATTCATGTGGTTTACATCACTGGTCTCCACACTTTATAAATGGAGGTTCATTTTCACTGGACTTTTATCTTTTATTACACAGGAAATAAAAAAAGGGTTGTGTGGTTCCAATCAAGTAACAGCAGATCTAATTTTTCATTGCTAATCAAAAAAGACCACAGGTACGCTTGGAACAATTTACTTTCAATTTAAGCTTTTAAAGCTTATATTCTACTTTGAGGAAAGAGAGTGACAATTTCGCTTCTTTAGAAAATCAGGCATGAGAACAGTAAGTATCTAAATACCTAATGCTGTTGCCTGATGATTTAATGAGCTGGACGATTTCTTTATGGCGAAAGCCTTCCACAGAAGTGTCATTCACGCTGGCAATCGTGTCTCCTACAAATCCAAGAAAAAGTGTTAGAACGAGAATAGATATGATTGGACATTGTGTAAGTAACATTTGTGTACTGTGTTTGGCCTTAAATGGATATTTTTCTGGATTTTAAAACCTGACCTATTCAAGTAAATTTATGAGACCCCAATTTTACACATGAAAGTGAGCAGTGACACATTGATCACATTCAATTTCTTACAAAAACCCATGAAACGGCTTCTGAACATTTGGAATATAATGCGCAAATTGCATTGACTGCCTTTATGGTGCTTGTTTTACCCTTTTTAGAGCTTGGTATGCACAGGCATCATCTATTTTCATTGTATAGAAAAAGCAGCATGAACACTCTAAACCCAAACCTCTCCGTCTCTGTGAAGACAGGTTATACAGGTTATAAAGATTTTTCATGTTTAAAGTTTTTTCTCCATTAGATAGATCAACCTGATCCATTTTTGATATATATGGGTTTAGATGTGTCCTCTATTCTTATTAGAGGGTTTGTTTAATGAGCTTTATAAAATGTGTTTAGGGACACATCTGCTAGAGAGTGGCTGGATTGCGCTCATCAATACGTAGTGAAACAATTCCTTTTCTCCTTGGAGAATTTGGGGTTTTCTTGTCAATAAGGATGAGGTCATGTGCTTTTGAGAGGCAGGCCAAAACAGACAATAGTGCAAAGCATGCAGGGAATGCAGGAACCGAAACCAACACACAGCAAAGCTGAGTAGGAGTTCCTCTTTACATCTGATCTGACATCAGTTCATTTAGGAGTTGTGATTGTTATATTTTGTACTTTGGGGAAGATCAACTGATCTCAAAACAGAGCAAACATGCATTTTAGATGCAGAACTGTTTGTTCTTTTTTGAAATTATAGAAAAGAATGCAGATTCCACATACAGTATACAGTTTCTGGAAAGCGCTAACAACTCGTATAAGCCTGAATAGGGCATTACAGGACAATCACAGATGTATTTTTAGAAAAGCATTTACTTGTCTAGCAAGTTTCTACAAGGACTAAAACTACCACAAAATGCATAAAAAATGTTTTTTTTTTACTTTTAGCAAAGTAGAATACTAGCAAAGTATTAGTAAAATATTTGTGTAGTATTAGTAATATATTTTCATTTATACCAAATAAAAGATTTAAGTCTGGTATAGTAAGAACTTGCTTAAAAAACAAAAAGAAGGAAACAACATTCAGAGTAAAAAAAAAAAAAAAAAAGATACCCTTATATAAATATGCGGCCCACAAAAAAATGCCACGGAGTGACTTGATCCGGTATCCGGTTTTACAGTTTGAAAGTTTATGTGGGTGCTGCTCTGTGAATTTTGCTCTTGCTTAAACAGCAGGGCTACCACTCAACTGTCATGGTGTTGACAGGTTGACAAGATCTCCAAGATTAGCAAGCCTTCTGAAATATTACTTCTATTCACACAGACTCATTTTACTACAAAACAGGATATTCAAGAACTAGAAGAAAACTGATCTTTATGCTTTAAAACGCTCCTGTGAACCCGAGGACCACTCTGAATATTCTAGCCTCTGTGTCAAATGCCGGTTTAGAGCGGGAATTACTGCGCAAATATAAAGGGTGGTGTTAATGTGAGCACACTTACCGACTTTAAGGCCTGCGAGTTGGGCGGGACTGTCTTCGTGGACTTTGCAAACAAAGGTGCACATCTCCACTGAGTTCTCACTCTGGTGATGCAGCCCATATGTCTGTTGACACACACAATAAAAAAAAAATGTAAAAAAAAGACTGTAAACAAAAGAAGCCTCGTCTGTAGAGGGCAATGTTATTTGTAGGTCTGCAATCAGATTATACTAAAGTAAACACAGTGAGTCATATGCCAGCAAGGTGTGCCATTTTCTTGTAAGCTGTGGGTTATTGTTCGACGTAGCATTGCTAAATCATGTCTGATAGTGTTTCCACAGTGGCTTAACACTATAATGTGCTCAATGACTAGAATGTTGACCTGAGAGGCTTCACAAAGACTGACTGACAGACTCAATGGCTCAAAGGATGCTGAAAGTGAGGGATGGCTCCAGGTGGTTTACTCGCATGCAAACATCCTTGACAAACAAGCCACACTGAAACTGGGCCATTTTTTGTTGTTGTTTCGATGTTTAAACTGTAAATGCAGTTCATCACCACTAAACCACACAAAGCCATCTGGCTGAGGCTTACAAAAATGTGTGGCTATTCAGCACTTTATATTTTAGCACCATTTCTGAGAGTTACCAACAGATAAAACCAGTTTACTTAGTGTCAAAATCATTTTTACTTCTTTAATGTGGAAATGTCTAAAAAATAAATCAATAAACCAAGTATTTCATTCAGTTAAAATACTATGCTTTTCTGAAGTAAAGCAAGTTACATTTACTTTGATATTATCCTTCCAACAATATAATATATTGAGTGACTCTACATGGGACAAGTGCTTTGCAAAATAGATGGATAATACAATTTAACAAATTGATGGATGCTTGATAATATAATGTATATAAATTGTATAATATAATAATTGTAATTAGTCACATCCAAAATATTTTTTTATAGGTTTACATTATGTGTATTAATATATATATATATATATATATACAAACACAGAATGCATGTTTTGAATATATTTAAATGTATATTTATATTCATACAATTTATATTCCTAATATTAAATTTATCTCAAAAAATTACATGCAGGTGTTTATTTTATATATGCGTGTGTGTGTGGGGGCGGGTTTATGAGGACACAAATTTGTATAATGACATAGGTATGACATATGTATTACAATATGTAGGTGTTTTATGAGGACATTTTCATTGTCCCCGTAATTCAAAAGGCTTAAAAAAATAAAATATTACTAAATGGTGTTTTTTTGAAAATCTAATAATGCACACAGCTTCCTGTAAGGGGCATGTTTAGGCGTAGGGTAGTTGTAGGGCTATACCACATACAGTATGTCCAATATAAAAACCATTACGCCTATGGAGAGTCCCCACAAATCACATATACATATACATATACACACACGTACGTGTATCTAAAACAAAAAATTATTTTGGAAAGCATAACATTGAAATTAGTTAAATTTTGTTAAATTCTTAGTTATTTTATTAATTATTAGTTAAATTATATAAAATGCTATTAAAAGCGTTTCTATTTTAGATTTTAATAGTAGCAATAAAATGTACCTCATGCAGGTAAAAACCTGTGCAGTTATCCATTTAGAAAAAAAATAGCTCAAGTCTGTTGAAGGACTAGCAACTGATCTGTATAAAACTGTTATGGATATAAAGAGGGTATAACATACTACAGTGGTGTGAGATATTTCAGAGAATGAATACTAGGAGTTACAAATACCATGCAGTTCTACACAGTAAGAGAAGTTTAAAATGGAACAGGAAGAAACTTAGTGACACTGTCGCTATGCAAAACATCAGCTTCTGTTTCCATTTTAACTGTAATCAGTAGCTCATGTAGAAACGCACATGCTGATATACTCGAGGCATTTGCATGTTGGTACCTTTAGTATCAGTGGTACTTTGGTTTATGGATGTGTGCAGATTCAAATGAGCATCTGACTTTGCTGTTAGTTTCCTGACGTGCGTGGAGCCCAAAATGTTTGCTGTGGCGCACAATGTTTTCATCAGTCACCGCAGAAACGCGTTGTGGCTCCAAGATGCTCTCACGATGTTCACTTTCACAATGAATGACAATTTCTTGAGTGTAACATGTGTAGGAACACCTCATTTCAATAGCTTTGAGGATGACTGATGTTGCTGCTCACTTCCCATACAGAAACCCAAAGCTGTTGTTGAGGTTAACAGCTTCATGAGCCGAATATACTGTTAAACCTCATTCTGTCAAATAGAAAAGGTGAATCTGACTAAACTTTGGGTGACTTTTCAAAAAGGAGGTCTTAAAGGAATGGTTTACTCAAAAAGGACTGTTCTGTCATCATTTACACAACTCTGTTTTGTTACAGACCTCAATGACTGACATTATTCAGCAGAGCACAAAAAGAGATGCTTCAAAGAATGATCACGCTGCTCTTTAACGTTACAATGAAAGTGAATGGGGAATGGTACTGTCAGCTGCCAAAAAACAAACAAACGCATATGAAGAGTTTTAATAGTTTATAGTTAATAGTAAGAGTTTTAACGCATAAGAACAGTTAACTCTGTTTTAATGTGGTAGTTCATTTTTTTGTGTGCATGTTATTTTTTAACCTAGTTAAAAAAAACAAAACAATAATAATACATATAAAATGTTTTTTTATCATTGTGCATTCTAATCAAATTTGTGTATATATATATATATATATATATATATATATATAAAAAACAAAAAAAGCCTGATGTTTCAAATATTAGGAGGGTGTCACTTTAAGAAAAACCTCTATAGTGTTAAATACCCATTGCCATATTGTATGGTCTGAACTCCCAAAAAACAAAACCACACACATTTACGAATATCTCTGAAACATGAATCATTGGAATCAAATCACACAAGTATTTTCAAATGTTTGGAATCATTCCGTTTCCTTCCTCTTCCCACACACTCCAACCGCTTACGAGAAGCGGACACACCGAGCACCTCAGGAGATGCAAAGTACAGACATATTTACATAGTAGATACAGCCAACCATATCCCTGCTGCTCAGACACTTTGAAAACAATGTTGTCTACAGCACGCCATCCTAGAAAACTATTTGTTTCTTGATATGTCGCCTCTCATGTGACAGAAACCTGATGTCATGTCCTGTACTAGAGGACAAAGCAGGAAAGGAGGGGTCCTCCATCCTGCATCTGAACTATAATGCATTACTAAATATAAACTAGCTATCTGGTACATATGTCAAAACAAATGACATACTCTTTGAACCGGGATAAATAATTAGGAATGCAGGGTTCATAATCGGTTCCACATTGAGGAACTTTGATGAAGTGTACACCGTGAGGAACAAATTGCAGAGAAAACAAGCAGGTTCTTATACCAAAAGGTTTTTCGGATTCTGTCACAACTACAACTGGATTACACATGGATAAACCTTAGCGAATACTTGTTTCTGTCAAAATGAGGTCAAATAAACACTGGTGACTGAACTATTTAACCACCAATTGATCCTTCATCTGAAGTCTTACTGAGCAGCCCACCCACATGTACAAGCGAAGCCACCTTAGAAAGGTTGTACGTAATTTATCACCATTTCAGACTCCTTGAATGAATTCAAAGAGACGGTTTTAAATCCCTCTTACCTGGATCTCAAAGCCAAAGGCCTCTTCCTCTTTCTTCATCAGGATCACGATGTTTCTAAAAGCAATAACCAAAATATATTCGGTTTATACGGGCAAAAAAAGGCTGTTGCACAGTGACGGCTTTAGTAAAGTGACGTTCGAGCAGATTTTTCTCAATCTATGAGCTTGACTGATGGTCAGTGCTTACAGGAACATGGATGATGCAAGACACACAGAGGAAGTGCATAATCAACCGCATGATACTGCTGTTTTGGAGGATATGTCTGTGTGGCGTAATGAGGAATGTTTGAAAAAGAACAAAAAACAAAAGATTCAGATGTCACACCCAGAACAGCTCATTTTCAAACAATGTTTTCAATGTGCTTTCGGTTTCATGTCTATGTTTTTACAGTTCTCAATTACAGCCGCCTCAGGGTATGACTATCATATAGGTGCATTTTGAACTGGAGAAGACTTCTGCTTGGAAAATAGTAGTTGTAAAGTCATTTGAGCAATCGGGATTCAGACATGTCCATTATGAATACCATGACATGACAAGAGTCCTGTGTTACTGGAAGCACTCATACATCATTAGACAATCATGAATTATGCATACGCATATACTAAACAATAAAGAGATGCATACAGTGAAGAAAGATCGCATCCGACCATCTGGCCGATCCATATCGCACTCCCTTTTATTCATTCAGTCTTCCAAAAAGGTCAGTTTATATAAAGCTATAATTGCAGTTGTTTAAGGGCGGATATATTTATTCCATGACACCTTGGAAAAAGCGTGAATGACTAGGGTCTGACGTTTCTGTAACTGTCGCAATAAATAGAGCGTTTTTTAAGGAAGTAACAATGACGCATATAAACACCAATCAAATCTGTGTAGGTGGAAAAATCTTACCTTTGTGGTTCTGGAGAGTGTGAGAGGGGCTTCCATTTTTGCAGCCCACCATTCTGTTTAGCAAGATGAAGAGAAAAATAGAAAGACAACAAGAGAGGGGAAAAAATTATGAGTGTTTGCAACCTTTGGAATATCTGCCCTTGTGCATTCAGAATTCCCCTCTGATTGACAGGTCTTTCCCAAAGTCTGAGTGTTAATTTCATGTTGTTTAACAGCTCAGACGTCAATCATAGATACAGCAGAACCTGAAATGCATTTTCCATTTCTATCACGTTTTCTCTGCCTGCTTTTGTTTCTGATCTTATTTTATCTCCAGACTTCGGTACACTTATCTAAGATCTAGGCCAGGTTGGCGAATCCAAGTTGTCAACAGCACTGATGTTCTTGCGGATAATGTTGCAAACCCAACCTAAAGACATAAGAATTCATTCATATTACACCCGCTCTTACAGACGCCCATTCAAATCGGGCTGTACCTCAACCCCAACAACTTCAGCTTCCCACAAAGTGCACTTTGTGCACAAACCCTCCAAAACTAGTAAAACGTTGCCTTTCTTTATTTTCATACACATTGAGAATTGTCGTAGAGTCCCCCCTCAATGACTTCATTTATTTCCATGTAACTAAGAGGGTCCCAAGGGGCCAGTTGGATGGGGTAGCAAAGCTCTCAGCCACACAATACCCAGTTGTGGCCCAGCGTTCACGCAAAGTGTAGGAGTCCACATACAGAGAACTGTTCATAAACCTACCCTGCCCTACAATCCAAAGCTTGTCATGTAGTACTCCACTGTGAGTAAGCTTTGTTTAAGACTCATTTCTGCAAATTGAAATGTTGCAGATCAGAGTAAACCAGCTATGAGGGAGACATTGCGTTTGACCTTAAATGACAAAAGTTGCTATCATTCTTCCTTAATTTAGATCATTTAAATATTTTCCCCTAAACCTAAAAGATTTCTATTTGTAAACAGCAGCACATTTATAGTCCATCCAAATATGAAAATTGCCAACCCACCCTCAGTGACAAAACATTGGATTTCATTAACATGGATACAAACAGTAAACAAATACACAGAACTGAAACTACAAAACAAAACCTTGAAGATAAAATTAAAACTACCCTAAATGAAAAACTAAAACAAAATACTGAGACAAAAGAAAGAGTAAATGAATGACTGTATTGTCATTTCTGGGTGAGCTTTGATACCTTTGAGAGTATCAGAGTCATAACACATACTAGATTAGATGTAGTTTTGCCACCAGATCATATCAGATCTATTTGAATATCCAAAGGCATTTCATTACACTGTCCCCAACACAAATGAACTGACTCCTGGTCACTCAGGCTTTTCAATTCTGCAATAAATTCTGTTCCACACCACAAAGCTCATAGATGGACAATTCAGAGAGGCCTTCACTGCCCCAAACACTTGGTCAGGATCCATAAAAATGGCTTGGCTGGCCACACAGGAGGTAAACTGTAAAAGAGCAGGCCCAGAATTCAGCAGGGACACATACGAGCTGTTTACAGTTACTCAAAGGAGTTGGAGGAGTCAGACCTGCATGTGGGTGGTCTAAAGACACCGGGAAACACTTTACACCATGAGTGACCATGACACACACTTCAGTGCGTCTCAACCCAAGGGCCGGAAGCAAGCAGGCTCACATCTGTACGGTCAAAACCCAAGAGAGAAATCGCTTTTGCCAAAGTGTAGTACACTGTAAAATTGACCAGCAGATTAATGCCTCTCTTTAGATTTGGAAGGAAGCGTACAAGACTTTGGATTAGGCAGGGTCTATACCATCTATGTAAGAGCCAGATGCGTTGCACGAAAAATAATGATTCATAGTCATGCAGAAATGAACAAGTATAGCCACTTCTAATATTCTGCATGACTGCTCACATGTACACATTCAAATGAACCTCTTGAGAGGAACCATCACATGCTGAGGGTCACAGATGCACACTGATAGACAGGTGTGAATGAGCACAGGTCAAAATTCTTCACATGCCAAGCAAAGTGTGGCAACTGCTTGAGCCATCGTCTAATTGAGTCTAGCTACCTTAATTGGTGCCATGCAACAGTGGTTCTTAATCTTTGAGTACTGCACATTTGCAAACTCTCATACCAAGTTCAGAGCATCAAACAATGGGCTGATGATACGGATCAGGTGTGTTAATAAGAGAACTCCAAAATGTCCAGTTCAAGGCTACTCCAAGACCAGGTTTGAGAAACACCATCTTATAAAGTAACATCCAATAATGGTGGCATATAAAGGTTAAAAAGAGAAGAGGAACTTAACTCGTGTGCTTTCAGATTAATCAAACTTGAGGGTTGCATGCAACTGCTGGTTCTAATCAACGCAAACGCATCACAGGATTGTTGTTTCTGTGCTTAATTAAGAGCAGACAACTCTAAACAATATATTCAAGATGTTGATGCACAGAGGGCAGATATAAAATGCTGAAACATGTGTAATATAACTTGAAAAGCTTTGACTCCAGTAGCTGATAGTATGACTGATGAAGTGCAAGTTCTATTTTAACTCAGTACAACGACAGCTTCAACAGGCCTCGCATGTTTTGAGAGACCAGATAAAACCTGTTTAAGCATCAGGATTTCCTAAATAAGCATCTTCACTCATTTCTGGGTATAGTAATATCTTGACTGAGTCAATATTGCGTTAAAAACAGATGCTTTATTGGTCTTATCTGGTTTTAGATGGTCTCCCAACCTGACAAGTGCATTAAAAACTATTGTTGGTTAACCCATTGTTAGGCTGGATTTAAAACTTTTTTTTCTCCAGAAAGGCATCAATATAAAGCACATGTATAACTAATTGTATTCATTAAATGTTTCGTACACGTAAACACTTAGGAGTCAAATTCAGCAAACTGAATGTCAAGTTTTAAAAGAAATGCTCAAACCTTTTTAAAGGTCCTCGGTAGGGTCCCTCCAGAGTAAGCGAGGGTCTTATAGTTATAAACCTCAGTGGAGTTTGAGGGTCCTCGGTCCACGGTCCCACAGCTGTCCGATTTGGAGGACGTGAAGTAGATCTCCCCGCTGTCCGGCTCGCTCGAGTTCAGCTTCTTTACGCGTCGGAAAGTCATATTTTTCATAGTCCGCGTGTCACTCGATAAGAAAGCAACAGTACATAAAAAGAAAATCCAGAGATGAAAAGTACTGAGTGTGGGTGAAGAGCCACCCACTCGCCACCAGCCAGCACTCTGACTTATGCAATAACCCCCAGCTCTAGCTCAGTATCAACAGCAGCATCTGCGGACAGACTCGCGTTAGAAACGCACATGTGAAGGAAATACTTGAGAGGGGGGCGGAGCCACACAATTGGCGCGATGCGATTGGTCGTCGTGGCAAGACGCGACATAGAGAGAGCATTGAAACTGTTTTGCATTTATAAATACTGTTATAGGGTTATAAACAGCATTATTTAGTAGACACTATTACTTACAAAAAGTACTATGCGTTCGACTGGTACACAAAAAAGATTAAATAAACACTTGTACGATTGTAAATAATGTATTATTATTATTACTATTTGTAGTAGTAGTAGTAGTTATATGCTAACTATACTTTGTATTAATAATGAACTTTATTTAGCTCCTCTTTTTAGGATTGTTGCACAATAAATAAAATGCCAGAGTTCTATATGTGAGTTGATAAAACTTCAATAGCCATATTTTCAGGTACATGTTTTTACTGTTTGGATATTAAAGTAACTTTTAGCCACAGCATTCAGCGGTTCACTCGAAAACCACGTTGTCCTTTTGTGAACAGATTCTTTAAAAAGATTCGATTCAACAAAACAACCCATCCACGAAACTAAATCAGACATCGCCAGAATATATCTTTTGAGCTCATTTTAATGATATGTATTATTAATTGGGGTTATCATGAGTAATCACTTGCTAGTTTGGAAAAAAAGGTACATCACAAATACGATATAATAAATGAATGAATAAGTGCTTACTTTCAGTAATTTAGAAATGGTTTATGAAAACACGAAACCTGGCTGATCGGGCAAGTGTAAAATGAATTAAACTGATAGCGCCCTCTAGTGCTTTTCTAACTAAACACCTCAAGAATGTTGAGGCAAATTATGAAACCTTTATCAAAACAAAGACATACGCTGCAAAGAGTTTAACATTGAAATGTTTATTCAGACAAATTCACAAAATGGAGAGAGTCTACATTCTCAGGAGTGACACAAAATTAAAATGCCTGCCAGAGTGCAATAAAACCTTTAGGATTTTGCCCTTTGAGTTATCAGAAGGAAAAACAATAGATTGACAGCTGTGTTGAAGTATGAAATGTTACAAAATCAGTTTTACACAACTGACTCAATACATTCTTAATACAATGAAAGGAACCTAATAAAATGAGTTAATATACTGTTGGTTTCATTTGGATGTTTTATCTAAACATTACACCTACTATTTTAGGTGTTTACTTTATAACAGCAAATAAATTATATGTCTCATAAAGCTCTTCAGATTTTAATTTGCTAAAAGCTAGACATTGTTCTGGTAAAGATCCCACTAGTCATTCTTTAACCTGGAGTAACCTGACATTCATGATTGGTAAATTAGTGAAAAGGAGGAAAAATCTAAAGGAATAACTAAAAGCAGTGTGCAGAGTTTGCAAATATCTATCTCTAATATTTAAAGCACCTATACAGTCACTGCGCATCAAACCTTGATTCATACACTGGATGCTTTGGAGTGATGCGTATTTTTTTAATGTATATCTACACAACCTTTAACAAATATCTGTTTACTTGGAATGAACTGTGCATCACAGCAAAAAATGCATGAGCTACTGTTTAAGAGCACTACATTACTTTAAAGAGAGCGCATTTAAAGTTACGATGGTCTAGCAAAGAGTTTGAACCTCATGTAAGTATAATCTCCTATAAAAACACACAAGGATTTGAGTAAACGCTAAAATCTTATTAAGCATTTGCTGCAAAATTTACATACACTGTCATAAGCAGAGTCCTTGTTAATGCACACAGAGTATCGAAGCGAACTGAATCCTCAGGTGTAGGTACACTCTATTTCAGGTTGAAAAAGCCCGATTTGGCTTGGGGGCCCATCAGCATACTGGCTTGGTTTTTGTGTGTGATTTGAATCTGAAGATGAATAAAAAAAAAACAGGAAACAATACATTAAGTTAAATCTCTGACATTTGTTTACACTGAAATGAAAGGAATTATTCACTACTCGTACACGTTTGTACTCTCATTCTGACGGCACCCATTTACACCAGTAATGCTAAACTTCTCAAAATCTTTTCAGATGACGATAACAATCTTGGATGATGTTTTATAGTTGAATTAATTTTTGAATGTATTTTTTAAATCATTCACTAAACATTAGGCGATTAAATAGCTTTTTTTATATCCTGTTTTAGAAACAGCACTTATGATATGTAAAAACTGTTTAATGGAGTTTATTAGTAGATTTGTAGACACAAAAAATGTAATAAGACTTGAGGTGGTTGAGTTGAGTGAATGAATCAAATGATTCAACAAACAAAAAGACTTATTACTACTACAATGCAGCCAGCAGGGAATGGGGACACTAAACAAATATGATCTGAATCTTTTTAATAAATAGATTCAAAAGAGTCACCTGCATGAGTCAAATTAAAATGCTTAGAAATGCAGTATGGTGGGTACTTACGGTACAAGGTGGCTGCATCCACGGTTCCCCATCAATCTGCATGGGTAAAGCCTTCTTTGTCCTATAAATGAGTGTACATTTTTGAATAAAACAATTAGGTGTATTTTCAAAACCAAAATAAGCAGTGAGTCATATAATGGGCAATTGCTTGGGTGACTGACTAAGCTCACATTCACATTATATGACTCGATAGTGGTCAACAGTGTTAAATTGTCCATCCCCATTTAATGACAAAAGAATTAATGGACTTTTGAAGAAAAAAGCCGACAAACGAGTATGCAAATGCACGTAGACTAGACAGTTGAACATGTCTAAGCATGTCACGACTTGTTTGTGCCAGTATGAGTTTGTTTAAAGACAATTGCTGACATGTAGGCGTTTTACTCACCTGATGGTAATCTGAGATGTTTTGGCGAGTCGGACTGCGCTCTTCATCCCTGTGTATATCCGTCCCATCTCAATGGCTCCTTCCAGTCCTACCAGCTCCACGCGTTTGTCGCTCATGTCTGTTTGGAGAGAGTCTGTTGAGTTTTTTTTGATAATCTTCATGTTAAAGGTTTCTCCCCACATTGAAGAAAACCTACCTTGTGGGCTCACTTTTAAGACTTCAGGGTCTACTATGACTTCGGGCAAATCATGCTCCGCTCTGTCACTTTTTTTGGCTTCACCCCACAGGTTAGAGCCACCGTGCATGCTGGGAATGTTGAGGACGGCGATGCCTTCCAGTGAAAGACTACTGAGATCCAGCTGGCTCCCGCAACACTGGATAAGTCCAGACAGAAGTGCTGGGGTCAGTTCTGTTTTGTTTTTCATATTCAAAATGATTTCTAGCTGAATACTTCTATTGTGCATAAGCAGATTTTTAAGTAATGAATTGCATTTGCTTCATATCCTGAATGAATGCCCCTGATCTGGTAGATTGAAATGTTCCTGGCTTGAGCTCTGGCAGAAGACTAATACCAGAAGCAGGTTAATAACAGGTGTTAGCACTCTAATGCCCTCACTGTGCTCATGCTTTTAAGTTGATGCCTTTTGATGGGCTTTCAACACAAAGAAAGATGGAGCAAGCGTAGCTGGATGATCAATAACCTCTTTGAACTTAGATGGGAGTGTGATCCTTTTTTTGCAAGGCTTTTTTTTCTTACCTCAATGGTGAGACACTCCTTGAGTTTTTTACAAGATGCTGAGATCGTCTCGGATGTGGCAAATTCAAAATACCACAGTTTGTTCTTCATTCTATAAGAAAGAACATATGCATGAAAATGAAGCCACTAATCATTTTCTTGATGGTGTTTATAATTTATGCTTTTGATAATTAAATTGAATATTGAGCAAGCTGTTTTTTAAAAACAGCAACAACAAAACTATTACATATAACCAATATAAATAAGTTTGCAGTTAGTAAGATTTTTAAATGTTTTTGAAAGACGTCTCTTATGCTTACCAAGACTGCAAATATTTACTCAAAAATACAGTAAAAACAGTAATATTGTGAAATATCACTACAATAAAAAAAATTCTATTTCGATATATTTTTAAAATATATTTTATTTCCTTTGATTCCAAAGTTTAATCTTTTGTGTCACATGATCCTGCAGGATTTTGCAGGATTCTTGGGATAAAAACAAAGATCAAAAGAACAGCATTTATTTGTCATTTAGATATCTTTTGAAACAATGTATTTCACTGCCACTGTAAAAATATATAGCAAATAATAATAGCAACAAAATAATATTAATATTTGGTTTTCTATTATATTATCTTTATTACAGTTATAATTGATCTTTTTTTCCCTTCCAGTAATGAAATTCAAAAACAATTTTTAAATTCCAGGAAATAATAAGCAAAATGTAATTATTATTATTTTTTAAAGAAAACCATTGGATTTCTTTCAAACAACCAATCTACATTTACAATAGTTTTCATTCAATTTTAAAAATGATATTAATCAAAGTTTCTTACAAATCTGTTTCACTGTACATTATAATGAACACTAGAAATACACCTTGTTTACACCAAGTTATTGTCTTATATCATGAATGTTAAAATGAGGTGATTTTGATTTTGTCTCAGTGTGCAACATGCCCACCTGCTGTTAAACTTCTGCGGGTGTTTCTCCCTCATGGTGTGGAAGCGGTGAGCAATGGAGGCGTCCTGTTCCACAAACAATCAATACAGTGAGAATAATAAATATACTAGGAGCTAAATAACAACGTTTTTCAAACAACATTATTTACAGATAGAAACAAAATAAAATGAGAGGATTAAAACTATATAAAAGTGAATATAATCAAGGTCGTAAATCAGCTGAATGCAGTACTGTATGTATCGTACCACTCCAATGGAGAAGTAGTTGTTGATGATTTCGTAGGGCACAGGGTCACCTCTCTCCTGACTGTCCTCCAGGGTCACCTGTATGCTCCAGCGATCCATCTGAACCACTGAACTGCCCTCAATGTCCTTCAGGATTCGGCCCAGATCCATACCATCGTAACCTATAACATTATAACAGAGAGAAACACTAAATGTATACATAAAAGCACAAGTTTTAAGCTCAGCTTCTGTATATACATAACTATATATACATAAAAGCACACGTTTCAAGTTGCCCTAACCTCCTCCCCATCGAAGACAGCGAGCAAGATCATTTCCTGTGCCAAGAGGAAGCACGGCCACCGGGGGGCGCATTGGCAAGTTGGCTTTGTCTTTAAGAGGAATTGAAAAGAACATTTGGTTGAAAGTGAACAGAGCTAAACATACATATGCTCTTTTGTTTTGCTTTGAGCAGCACACAATGTATCTTTGATTTAGTTTCCAACCTATAGCATCAAGGATCCAGCCAACTGTGCCGTCACCTCCACAAACTAATATTCTATAGTCCGGCAGATCTTTGAAGAAGCATAACCTGATTTGGAAATGAAAGATTACAATTACAATCTCTTTTTTTACAAACTTCTGTTAAAGTATTTACGCCAAAATATTACCATCCATATCTATGAATTGCAAAATGTGGCTCATGCACCATGCATTTTTCAATCTTAATCAATTTTTAATAGTTTGTTGCACAAGTTCAGTCAAGTGGATCCAGGGCATGAAATAGTAGTGAAATCCTTACCCTGGTCCTGGTCCACCATTGGAAAGGTTATAAACCTGCCGAGGATTCAACAAGTACTGGAATTTCCGAAGGACTCTGTAAGATTGTACATTTTGTGAGTAAATATTCTGATTTAAAATAGTCTTATCTAAAACATACAGGTAATTAGACAACAAGTGATGGATGGATAGATGGAAGAAGGAAGGAGGTTCTCACCTCTCCCCCTGTTTACCGCCACTTTTAGGATTCACAAACACCAAAAGAGGATGAGTGTCAGGAACTGGGTTTATCTGTTTGGGTAGAGAAAGTTGTGTGTTAGTTTCATTTGGTACCTCTTGTCTCTGCCTGGGAAAGATTAAACATAAAAGACTGTCTAGGCCATGTCTTACCTGTAGTACCTGTCCATCAGGTGTAGTGTTGTGGTCACTGTCATCACTTGCAAATGCACAGCCATTCTTTATGCAGTTCGGCCTCTCCTATGTGAGGAAACAAAAACAAAATAAGATATAAGGGAGAATGAAATCAATATTCATTTCTGCTTTGTCTTCTATTTGAGCAGACCTCTAATCTTTTATCCAGTTAAACCATCTAATCAACAACAAAATGGTATTGTTGTGCTTTTATAGTGAGTCATGGAACTTTGTTGGCTATATTTGTCCTCTAATAAACATCATGTGACTCTGGAACACAAAACCATTCATAAGGGTATTTTTTTTTTAAATGAGCTTTATACATCACCTGAAACCTGAATAAATAAGCTTTCCATTGATGTATGGTTTGTGAGCATAGGACAATATTTGTGGCTGAGATTTGAAAATCTGGAATCTGAGGCTTCATCAAAATCAAAATAGAGTAAATCATTATATATATATATATATATATTATTGACGTTAATTTGCATTACCTTGATGATCGGATAAATGGCCCACGGTGGCAAGATATGATCTCTGAAAGGACCACAATCACATTCAAAGGGTTCCTGGGTTGCACACTCATCATGTCTCTAGAATACGAAAGTAAAAATCAATGAAAAACTATGAACCAGTGTGATGTTTTTGATATTTTATCAATTATGATTCTTAAACACATTTCTTTTTTACCTAATGCTGCTATATCCAGTAATAATCAACGGTATATTGCAGCTTTTCAGAAAGTCTCAGGCTTACCATGGTGTGACACCAGACACATCGTTTCCCAGTGAGACCGTGCAAGCTCTTTATCTTCTTCTGACACCGGTCACACTTCCCAGAATCACAGTTTCCACTCACCCAGTCATGGACTGCAATCTGCATGCAAGCAAATTAGATGCACATATGCTATTTACATTTCCAGTGCCCACTTGATGGCAGTACTGAAGAAAACAGCTTATAGAAGGTTTTTAATGACTACATTTTTGGAAAGTGTATAGAAGGTGCTTAAAGTTAGCTCTGTCTGCCCTGGGCTAAGTAAGGTATACAACAGAGGATCTCAGTTAGACGCTTGGAACAATAAGAAATAAGAAAAGTGATCTTTTTAAATAATAAATGTAGCCCATTTTTACATTATTTAAAGGATATGCACTTATTAAAATATGTTTTTGAAATTTATATTACATAGTTTTACCTTTTTCGTTAATTATTATTCCGTCACTTTAAAAAAAATATAATTTTAAAAATAATACATAACATATACAGGTAGAATTAAAAGCAGTTTGTGCATTTTTCATGCTGTATGCACTAACCTTTTACATTATATTTATCTGTATTCATTTAAATTCAATAAAAAAAATTAAATAAAGGTGTTCTTACCCCTGTCTCTTTCTTTGACATCACATATGTGCGGGTGCAAGGAGACGGGTTTTTATTTGCACACCGACCATGGACTGTGTATTTGCAGCCTGTGTACGATAGCACATGATTGTGACACCTGAACTGAATCAGAACTAAACAAGGTTATACATAACTACATAGCTTGACAAATAAACCACAATACTTATTGGCACACTGGATTTCTGGAATATATCTAGGAAATTTTAGCAGTTTAATTGTTACAATTAAATATTTTTTTGGCAGTCTAAAAATACAGATTACATTTGCAAAGCAATCTGTAAACCTTTCTTGTAAATTACCCAGAATTCCACTCACAGGTGCAGCAGAGACCTTGCTTGCGCAGCCCCAGAAGCATATTCTGACAGACGTTGCAGTACACAGGCTTGTTGAAATGTTTCATCCTCCACAGGTGCTGGCCATCTCTTTGGGTCATCTGGAAAAAGCAACACGTCATGTTAGAAAACATCTTTTTTTTCCTCTTTACAATCTGTTTCTGTCAAATGTAATGTTTGTTGTGAGTTTAAATGTTTGTCTTAAATGGACAGTTCATCCAAAATGTAACATTTTGTCTGAATTCACTCACTCCATTGCCTTTTCAAACAAGCATGAACAAATGAAGGTGTTTTATGTAAGTTTTTGACCCTTCTTAAGCCAAAAAAATAACAATATACTGATATTAAGAAATGTGTTGTGTTTACATAGCAGTCTCTCTGAAAAATAATGCTATAGCTAATAGGCCTACTCTGAAATTTGCATTTCGGGGGAAAATGACTTTGTTTTTGCAGTACATATTTCAACCGCTAGCTGCCAATCTTACGTAATGCACCTTTAAACGTCTAGTTAGGCAGTAAATATTAGTAATAGTAATATTTCAACGGGCAATTTGTTTCCATACGATTGGGAATTTTGCATTACAACGAAAGATATCCAGATTGATTTTAAGTTAGTTGTATAAAACATTTGTGCATTGGCAAACTAAACGTCTTGCTTTTCAAAGTTACACGTGCACTGTGCAACTATTTACACAATAATAAATTCTGCTAATGTCAATGCACCGCAATTTATGAACCACTTGTAATTCAAGAAGAAATCAGTTTGATTTTTGAACTGGATCGATTGATTTGATTAAAATAATCGGCATGTTCATTCACAGCTTTGGTTCTTAAGTTGAACTCACTGACTCAGTTGCAGTTCACAAAAAAGGTAAACTCTGAATCATCCCACAATGATACTGTGTGACTTAAGAAGATTTAAAATACATCAGCTGAATCACTGAACTAGTTTTTGGTGTGGTTTTTTTTTCGCCATTTTTGGGAAAAACAAACAAACAAAGACTATGCCCTCTTTTGTAATGAGGAAAAACATGTGAGGATTCAAAGAAATTCTCCTCCTATATTTCACACAGTAAATAACAGCAAGTATGAAACAACATTAAATGGTGACATATTTTTTTGGACAAAAACATTCTATAAATAGGAAATGTAATCATCTATTAAAGAAACGACATAGGCGTAAAAATGACGACATAAGCATAATACTAATCGGTGGAAAGTGTTTTTGAACCACTCTCAGTGACTCACAAGTGTGTCGTTTTCTTGTTTATTTCTCATTGCTTCCTTATCTTACACCCACTGGCTATTCTTTATGAATTCAGTGGCCGGCTGGAGGTGGTTAGGGTGGGCTGAGGACATTGACTCATGCAGTCACATCAGAGATTTATTAATAATCCCAAATATTATTGGTTTGGATGACTCAGGCGGGAACTTCGGGCGGCTGAACAGGAGGTCAGAAACTGTAGCCCACACAGCCATTCTGTAACTGGGCCTGATGGCTCAGCATAGCCCCCTTGTACCACTTGGGCAGGTGGAAATAGCACACAGGGAAGTCCCTGGCTTTGAGTAGCTCTGGCTTGCAAATGCAAGTTTAGGCTGATTCATGTGATTGAAAAAAACTACATGACAGAACAAACATTTGCTGTAACGGACTGTGACCGCTGGTGGGAACAACGAAATTCTTGTAGTTGTAACTTCCGCACTGACTTTGCCTATGTGGTTTAACTGTGAATCATACTTATTAGTGTTAAAAGCACATTTCTGGTGTGAGAGTGGCACTGACTTTGCATTTAAAGGTTGAATTGTAATTAGTCATGGAAAAAAGTTGTTGTTAACCCTGTAGCTAATCTCCAGGTCATGCACTAGCACAGTATGGACACAAGAGTATTGGGAGGTATGTTGCCCCTCTGGAGGAGTGGGAAGCCAGCTACTGCTCTAGTGTTACTTGCTGGATGCTAGCTTGAGCTTGCATTCTGAAGCTGCCAAGTGGCTTGTGTGAATAGATGCATGTCAGGGATATTCTGAGCGCATGCCTTCTTCAGATGCATGCTGATTTTAACGAGATGTCATGTAAAGTAGTTCTTATGCATGACATGCTAATGAGATGCAAGGGATGGTTTGCAAAAACTTCACAAGTTTATTTGCATCTTACTGCTGGTGTGCACATGCCTTCTGGTTGTGAACCACCACAGACACATTTAAATTCATTGAAAATGTATATGGGTTTACCACTGACAAATTGAAAGTTTTTAATCTGGTCCCCCTATGATGTGTGGACACAGTTTTGCTTGTTAAAAATAAAAATGCAAGTAGAAATAGAAATTTTAAATTAATCCAATAATTTTTTTAAAATAATAGTTATACAATCACGTGCATAATCAATAATAGTTACATAATCACGTCAAATAAAATTAAATATTTTTTTATTGGTTAAAAATATCAGGTTTCCATTTTAATATATTAAAAATATAACTGAATCCTGTGAAATCATACTTATATGTGACCCTGGACCACAAAACCAAATAAAAAATAAATGAATGAAATAAAACTGTAATATACTTCTGGTTGTGTACACACATATGTAGTATTGTTGGAAGTGTCACTGTTACTTGCAGTAGTGCAAAGTCAGCAAGCTTTTGGTATGCTATATTGAGGTTGAGCCAGACAACAGAAGGACAGAGTGCAATAAATATACTAAATTTTAATGTTTTCTTATTGCTTCAGAGCAGTGTAATCTGAGGTACACTCCAAAAATAGCAGCTCTGACACTGCATCTAAAAATGTAAGAATCTATGCTTGTGTTTTCTTACCTTCAGTCCTAGTAAAACCAGCAGTGGGACATTATTCATTCCCCCCTCCACCCATTCCTGTAATGACACCGTTCCACTGCTATCTGCGTCAATCGCCGTCATCATATCCTTCAGCACCTGAGAACAAGAACATTGTGCAATGAGAAAGTATATGTTTTTGTATTAATGTGTTTCTGTTGTAACTTGTACAGTATATGAAGTAACTACTGTATATCATCACTTTATTTAAATCATGAGGAGCAACATTATGCAAAATTTTGCCCCATAACAAGTTGACTCATGTCAAAGGAGGAGGAATGTCTCTTCAGCAAGGTGTGGTTAAGATGGAAAATATCTTGTTGAACGCACATCGGCATTTCACTTCTTCTCTGCAAATATCACACACACACAACTCACAGGCCTCAGTTCGGACACATCCCAACCGAGGTAATCTGCTGCGTGCATCATCTGGGCAATAATGCGGTCCACTTCCTGTCCAGAAACATGACTGGTTAGAGATATTACTGAAAAATGTCATTTGAGCAGGATGATTCAGTTTTGTTACATAACGAGAAATTGGAAGTAGATTATATTTCTGGCTAAGACCACCCACCGAACTGTCCAGGACACCATTGCCATCTCTGTCATACAGCCTGAAGGCAACTGTGAAGGGAGAAAACATGGAGATGTACTGCAAAGATGGCAACAATCATTATGGATATTCAAAGTGACAAAACAATTTATATTTACATTCAAGTTTGTCCCTGGGCTGCCCATCTTCCAGAAGAGAGAAATAACAGGACACATCCTTTAAAAAGACTTCCCCTACGAACGAAAGCAAAAATAGCCTTACACAGAATTGAACAAACAAAAATAAACGGGTTGATAAAGGTCAATAAATAAATATGATTCCCTGCTATGAAACAAAATTGGTTGATTCACTTACAGATTTGCGTGCATGCATGTACACTAATATTATTTCATACTTTTGAAAGCAGTCTCTTATCCAAAGCTCATTTATTTGGTGGAAAATACAATAAAAAAGACACAATTAACCACAATTAATCCAAAATAAAAGTTTCGGTTTACATTATATATGTGTGTACTGTGTATATTTATTATGTATAAGCAAAGACACACAAATACAGCATATATTTCATGTAGTAACATGTACATGTATATACATATATGATAAATAAACATAACATATTTTTCTTAAATACATACATGCGCATGTATTTATATATACATAATAAAATACACAGTACCCACACATATAATATCTAAACAAACTTTTATTTTGAACGTAGTTATTTGTTTGACAGTACTATCAATTTTAATATAAACATGAATTTTCAGAAGCAGAAATAATTCTAGTTTGCTGATTCACTGCTCAAGAAATACCTTCTTATTATCATCAATGCTGAAAACAGCTGTGATGCTTAATATTTTTGTGTGAAGCATTATACCTCATTTTATGATTATTTCATCAATAGAAAAAGTTTTAAACAACAGCATTTATTTGACATATATCTTGGATCATTCTAAATGTCTAAAAAAGTTTCAACTCAATAATAAAACAAAAAACAGTAGACATATACAATCATGACCCACTGTTTTCATCTGATTTTGCCGACTCTGAGTTCTGGAAGGATCGGAACAGCCGCTGGCACAGATCCATTGGGAAGTCCTCCACCTCTAAATATGTCTTCAGGAAGAGGCGGAAACCTTCCTCATCGATGCACTAAAGACAAATTATTGTGTACAATAAAGGATGAGTGTGGTGCATTACTGACTGCTACGCATTCAAGGAACACAAAACACACACACTAACACGTTTTTTTAATATATCATTGGGCTTTTTAATAACATCTATTTTGGTATCTATTTTCAGAACGTACACATTATTGGAAACTAATACAGCCATAAAATTATCTGGAACCTTCTCAAGGGGGTGCAACAGAGATCCAATTAGATTCTGCACTACAAACCTAATCCTAGTTCTATTAACAGTGCCTGATACTCCTGTCCTAGATTTCAAAAGAGTTAATAAGAGAAAAAAAAGCACAGCAAGTTTTATTCAAACTTCAAAGGCCTCAGGATACTGCTGTTCTGTCTGGAGTAAAAAGAGGAAAATAGAGAAATATAAGATATGTTACTCCTCCCATACTAACATACATAAGACTTCTATGACATCATTCGTGGTTTATTTTGCTTTAGTCACCCAGCACAAGCAAAATATAAAGCGTAGAGTGAGACAAACAGAAGCATTGATTTACAGTGTTTTTTAGAGCATAGTCAGCTGAAAGACTAGTGCACATATCAGGTATACGGACTAAATCTTTGCAACATGAGCATGTCTGAATAGCAAATCTTTTTTAAGAGCTAGAATCCCACGACTTCAGAGTAATCTCTTTACATTTTACACGAAGCTTCCTGTTGGATAACTATTACAATTGTGTTTGGAAGTTTGTAACCTTGTAAAGGAAAGTAGGCAGAAATAAGTTTTTGTTTTTAATGGAACAGTGTACCTTTCTAATATCTAATATATATTTGTAGATGTAATTTTTTAATGTATGTGTCATTTTTATATGCGTTTCATATTTGTATGACATACCTTTATTGAGTTTTCCAAGGTTTTCCAAATGGGTTTGCATCATATTTAATACAACCGGCTTTTGTGATAAAATTCGGATGCTGTGACGTAAACCAATAAGATCTTTATAACTATAACAGATTCTTACATAAAATTAATATGAGGAGAGCAAATCATACGCAATGCAAAATAATGATGATTGAGATACAAATGAACTTCTTTATGTGCAAATAAACATTCTTCAAAAGCCTGTTTAAATGTATATTTCAAACGTGATACAATAGCTCTATAAGGTTAAATCATGCAGCTTGTTGAAGAGATGTGCTTTTAGACAATTGTTTACCTGCAAGCTGAAAAAAAAAAAAATCCCCCTGATTTGCATCATAACTACTTTGGGATCAGCTCTTTTGTCTCGGGTCACCAGAATACTCTAGTGCATGCATAGCAATGCTCTAAAAATCACAGAGAATAGGAACCCAGATAAAATGTCTTGGCAACCACCCACTAGAGCTTCACATAATGGCAGTGAGTTTTGTGTGGGACACGCTGATAAAAATCTGTGCACATGGCACTCACTGACTAAGCAGGTACACGTTACATGAATCGTCCAGCGGATGAGCTCAGATATGCTTAACCAGACGTGAAGTGATTCACATTAAAGAGATGGATAGATCTGTTCATGGGTAATTGGACTAAGACGCTGTAAAAGCAGAGAGCTGACAGTTGGCCTCTGGCAGCCTGTTCACTCACCTCTCCGTGTCTGTACTTGGCTAACCTGCCATCTGCATTGAATTCCTTCAACACATCTTTTACTTTTACACTGCAGTCTGCAAAGAGATAGACAGGGCGAGTGGGAGGAAGCAAAGAAAGAGAGGAAGAGGAAAAAAAGAAGAGATAAGTTGACATTTTGGCACAAAGAAACACAGACATTACAATGAACTGTATCTGCCTGCATCAACTCTGCATGAAAGACAGGCTCAGCTGGAACTCAGTACACACTTTACTGGATAAAACTCCACTAATCATGCTTGAGACACATTGATGGAGGAACCAGGGGTCAAGGTTTGGCTGCATAACAAGACCCTGTTGTCCTGCTGGACAAATACTGCAATTACATGATATGAAAAATGTCTTTCTTCATTAATGGCCATTCAGAATAGCGGGACTGTATTTCATCTTATTCATGGACATGTCCTGGTCTTGCCCCTTCCTAATATGTTATATACATACTCCTTTTCAGATTATCCTCAGCAAGAACAACATAAAACAGGACAAGGATTTATGATGACCATCTGAATTTTGACAAAATTATTCTAAATTGCAAATAAATTGTGTCACATTTAGATTTAAATCCTAAATATAATATAGTATATGCTTTACCAGTGCACAACTCATTTTGAAGAGCTTTAAAAAAAGAAATAGATCAATATCCACATGGAATATTTTATTTACCTTTACACTGATCAGATGCTTTTATAAAAAAAAAATATTAAGGCATATGTGTCCAAGATATATATGCAATTTGTGTTTTCTCTGGGAACTGAACCCAAGATCAATTGAAATAGAGAAACACTTATTTCCTAAAGGCCTAGTTCACCCAAAAATGAAAATTCTGTCATTAATTACTTACCCTCATGTCGTTCCAAACCCATAAGACCTTTGTTCATCTTCAGAACACAAATTAAGATATTTTTGATGATATAAGAGAGCCACCTGACCCTCTATAGACAGGAACACAACTGAAATGATCCAGATCCAGAAACGTAATAAAAACACCAGTTAAACAGTCCATGTGACATCAGTGGATCAACTTCAGATATTCAACGCTAGGGTAATACTTCTTTTGCGCAAAGAAAACAACAATGTCATAATTTACCGCAAAATGCATTCATGCACTGTCAGAAAAAAAGTTAGGCGGAGAGTGAACCAACTCCAGGGTAAGGCTAAAAACAGCCAAATGTATTAAACATCGTATACCCGTCTTTTTTGACAAGAACCAATCCTTGGTGTCATGTAGGCTAATAATAATACACGTTTAATGGGACAGAAGTTATATTGAACGTGATTACAATTTAATTAACAAAATAATAAAAATAATAATTATAAATAGATTTTTTTATAACGTTTCATTTCCATGGTTATTCAAACAGCAAATAAATTATATTTGTGATATTATCACTAACTTTGATCTATCGCAAACACTCTCAAAAATAAATAAATACAATAAATAATAGCGCAAATGATAATAAAAAAAGTCTTCGATTGCGCAATTACGGTTATAACCAACAATTGACGCTCCACCGATTAACCCTTAACCAACACGATTATTTTAAATTAGACTAAATTAGAATTACAATTACTAATCTGTTTTTCATGGACTCCTCTTACAAAAGCAAACACCAGGATTCAGAGCAGAGAGAAAGAAAAAAAAACATTATAAAGGATAAATATAGGCCTAAAGGAGGATTATAATTTTACTTAAATAATAAATCAATAACCAAAACTGAAAGAACAAAAGAAAAACTGCACGTAGCCTAGTATGCAGAGTTTTGTTTCATTTCTGTGCTCTACAAAAGGAGACGACAGAAAGCAACCTCATCTTTAAAAGAAGTATCCTTGTTTGTAATGTTAGAAGAAAAAAGGGATTGTGTACGGCTGTACTGTGCGTGAGCGCTCAGACTGCCAGAGATCGGCCCGCAAACATTTCAGCAGGACCCTAAACTTTGGCTTTATGTTGTGATTATTTTACATTACATTTTTATTTGTTGAACTGAATTTATTATTACTATTATTACTGTACAGTATAAAATAGGGGTGGGTGATATCACTAGTATCACAAAAACATTATCTAGCCTAAAATAAGGAAAACCCATGCACAGTCACGGGGAAGAGTAAATAATGTTATTCTGCTTTTATTGCACAAAAAAAGTATTCTCGTAGCATCGTAAAAGTGAACTTCATCCACTGATGTCTGTTTTACCGATGTTTTTACTACGTTTCTCATCAAAATATCATATTTTGTGTTTCGAAGATGAACGAAGGTCTTATGGGTTTGGATCGACATGAGGGTGAGTAATTAATGACAGCATTTTCATTTTGAGGTGAACTTAACCCTTTAAAAAGTGCTAGTTTTTCATTCTAAAAGATTGTAATGTTGCTTAAAGCAAAATACAAATGATTTTAATATTTTATCCAATATATTAAAACATAGCCTATATGGTAAGGACATGAAAAAGTAGCGTATGCATGGTGTTTACAAACATTTACAAAGAAATGGAAACTAACACTCTGTATTAAACATGAAATTTGAAAGTAATTTCATAAATGATGTGTTTATGTCTTTCATAAACACATCATTTTAGTGACACTATCAACATCTAAACGATGTCAATAAGTCAGTCTTTCCTAATACTGGTTGTCCATGTATAAAATACTTAAGCAAATGCATGCATGTAAAACTGTAAGTAAACTGGGCTCACAGATGTCTTGGATGCACACGACTGGCATGTTTTTTTGACCCTGGGAATAAAGTGTCATTTCGCACTTAAGGACTAAGAGTGAGTCATGGTTTGTAATGA
The DNA here is from genome assembly GCA_032359435.1 of Enteromius unitaeniatus. Classification (NCBI taxonomy): domain Eukaryota; kingdom Metazoa; phylum Chordata; class Actinopteri; order Cypriniformes; family Cyprinidae; genus Enteromius; species Enteromius unitaeniatus. Next base: position 13,223,131 of record JAUMHI010000069.1, read on the forward strand.
GGCCGAGCGTTTAGTGAGAGTGGGAGGGATGTGTGGGCATCACAGACTTACAGTCAATGTACTGCTGAAGCTGGATGAAGTCTACCGGCCTCAGCTCTCTGTCATCCGACTCGCCCGGGTCTGACATCACGCCAGAGCCTCTGAATAACACTGAAAGAGAAAACTCGTTGAAAGGAAAGCACACTGATGAAAGACTTTTCATGCATTAAGGTGTTTTTATGCACTTAAAGTGAAAGGAAACCCACAATATAACCACATGCATTAAGATACTGATGGAAAAAAAAGGTTTAGGCCTAGACACAATTATACAAAAACAAGCATGAACACTGTTGTCATTCTCGTAACACACCCTGTGGCACATTCCATAAATGCTTTGACAATGACAAAATTCATCAATGTTGCAGTTTTGTGCGAATATTCTAATGCTATGTGATAGTAAAATAATCCATGAACATGGAGAACCATTTTATAAAAGTTCACTTTTTGTTCTTCTGTTGTCAAAAATGATATTTAGGCCTATTCTTACAGGCTGAGCAAAGACTAAAAATGTGTCTGAATAAATTGCTATTCATCAATGATCAGAAAAATATGTCCTGTTTAGTCACACCAAACAAGAGTTCTGCATCTGTTCTATATGTGACCCTGGACCAGAAGACACAAAGCCAGTCTATATTTGTACAGTAGCAACATCAATACATTGTATGGGTCAAAATGACAGATTTTTCTTTTTGTTTTTGCAAAAAATCATTAGGATATTAAGGAAAGATCATGTTACATGAATATTTTTTAGTACATTTCCTACTGTAAATATGTCAAAACTTAATTTTTGATATTGTCCTATCCTAATAAACCAGCATTTGGTGCAAATACTGTAAATTAAATTAACTTGACATTAGAATTGAAGACCAGCAATAATTTTTTTACATTTTGATTACATAATAATGGCAATAAATACATGTCAAAGCTGAGCTGCTAATGGTGGATATTTGATGAATTACAAATTTAAGTATTTTCTATGTATGAACTGTTTATGTAATTACATATATGTTTTTTTGTAGTTTGTGTTGTCCCTTATCAGTGGAAAATCATCACAAATAAAAAGGATTCATGCCAATATTGTCCAAAACCACACTTTTCTAGGGCCTTTCCAAACTTTTGGAGAGCAGTGTACATCAATGAAAAATTTAAAAAATGGACACCTATGACTGGTCACATATGTTATATGTTAAAATTCTTGATACTGCACAGATTTAAATTATATTTACACTACTGTTGACTACTATTTACACACACACACACACACACACACACACACACATATACATATATATATATATATATGTATATATTTATTTTTTGGAATTTAAAATTTTTGGAAGTAACAAACACTTTTACTTCGCAGAAAAGCGTTACATTACAGTTACATAATATTAACAATATGATGAGTTTTTTTAATAAATGTTTTTGTACTTTTGAACTTTCTATTTATCAAGGAAATATGAAAAATATGTAATCTTGGTTGCCACAACAATATTGTCATAAGAGATGTTTCTTGAGCAGCAAATCAGCATATTAGAATGATTTCTGAAGAATAATGTGGCACTGCAGACTTGAGTAATGATGCTGAAAATTCAGCTTCGCACAGCAGGAATAAATTACATTCTAAAATATATTAAAACAGAAAACAGCTATTTTCAATTCTAATAACATTACAGCCTAAGTGAGCATAAGAGATTTCTTTAAAAAAAAAAACAGGAAATATATTTTATTGTTTTATGAAAATAATAGTGTATTTAAATGATTGTTTCTGTATTAAAAATACAAACACTGGTTTAGACACTATTATGAATGCCAGCCTGGCTATGTAAAACAGCATGTCACATCATCAATCATCCAATTACATAGTGAAGTGACTGCAACATACTCAAGAAAGCAAAACTATGCGAGCAGAAAAAGCAACGCTGCTCACAGGACACATGACTAACAAAAAGGCTGTGTTACCAGTAAAAAGAATCATCTTGTGGTTGGAGGACGCCAGTGAAAAGTGGAAACATATTCCTATTTTATTTACCGAAAGAATAAAGAGTATGACTGTACACAACATGCAAAACATTCAGTGTCAGCTGACAAGATTGTCAGAGAGTCTATAGCATTGTTTTAAGGACCTGAGGCTAAATGAGACACAATATCTCCTTAAGAGTGTGTGTATTATATAGAAACCTCATGTTTCTGGGTCTCATCTGTAATGGAAAATGGATCAGTACTCTCATTAAGGAAAAAGACAGTCTAGGGAGATCAGAATGCTCGGCTAAAGTTTTTTTTCTTCCTGTGCACATTCATTAAGGTGTCTTTAAACTTTTCAAACAAGCCAAACAGCTTTGAAGGAGAATAAATGGGTGACCTATTTAAAGCAAATCTTCGTCCAGAGATCTATTTTTTAGCAACTAAGAATAGTATCAGAAGTAAAAGTTTCATAACAGTGACTCTGCGTGTGTCTGTAAACACAGAAAACTAGCCACGTATTTAAAACCAACAAACAAACATATGCAAAGCTCTAGTCTGAACAATAGGAGGAGTACTATAACCCAACCTCTTTATACACTTTAAAGGTGGTTTATATTCTTCCTCAAATGATAAAGAGCTCAAAAACTCTGATGTGAAGGAAAAGGCAGCGAGAATGAAGCCCGTACACCCACTCCTCTCGTGATGTGAGCTAACAAAGGGTCACACCGTTCTCACTTAATTCCCTCAAAAGGTTAGTGTCGTTGCCTAGGAACTTTGTATGTGTGGCCTACTCCGTGTATATGTGGGTGGGTGTATGTGTGTGTGAGAAGAGAGAGAAAGTTGGGAAAACAGAAGCAATACTTTTCTGTCAACAGCGGAAGCTTGACAGACTATTTTACATACACACTGCAGTCTCATCAATCATTTTGGAATGATAGAAGAAATATTTTAAACGTCACAATATTTATGTATTTGAAATCACATTGAGGATAAAAATCGCTCGCTAGCAAATAATCATCTGCGGTGCATGTTTTTCAATCCAACGAGAATTGAGTCACGTGTGAACTGAAACTAGTTGAAAAAAGTTGCAATTTCAATAAAAATGTATATACCTCATGAAGACATGTCACAATCATTTATATACTGACATGAAATTTGAAATAAAACAAAAACAAATTAGAATTTGAGTTTTATAATAGGTAAGTACACCTATTAGAAGTAGTATATTTCCTAGTAGTACTTTTCTCATAAAATCTCAATACTGTAATACAATTTAAAAAAAAATGTACTTTACATAAATCATTAAGTAAAGTCAGTATGAATTAAATGCAGCATCCAATGTTACTTTTGTGATATATACTCATACTTAACATATACTCATTATATACTATCTTTTGCATTTCAATAGACAATAAGGGGATGGGAAAATAATATCACAACAAAACTCTTATTGGGTCTTAAACAGGCTTCACTTCCTTTATAAGAAATATAACAATAGCAGGGCTGTCAATAGATTACAATTTTCAGTCTTGACACCATTTTTGTCATCACACCAACAGGATGGTCATATTTGATACTGACAGTCTTGCTTCGCACCAGCTTTAACAGTCAACTGCTGCTGGCTGCGGGTCTCTCTCTCTCTCTCGCTGCCTGTCTCTGTCTTTCTCAATCTCTAATTGTTTGGGTTGAGCACAGAAGCGTGGTAATTTGATTCTGGGCTTCCTCATCACTTATTTGCATGCATAGCTCTCTGTTTTATGGAGGGAGACAAATCTCTGCTTCACCAAACACTTAGTCCAGTAAAACACAGCGCTAAGGGCTCTTTGTGGCTCGTCTCAAAGTACGCCATTTTTGAGACCACTCACAAAAACAATGCAAAATAAAACATCACACTTTAAGACTATAAACGGTTTTCATTTATTCAGAAACAGCTGCCTGTCAGATGCACATTCATTCATGCCAATGTGTCCATTAGCACAGGTGGATCATTTGTTTTTCCCATTACAGATGAGGGTTCACTTGGATATCATTATTGATTACATTGAGGTCTTTTTTTAAAAAAAATTTTATAATGATTGCCCAGACAACCAATTTTTATAATATTATAAATATAAACAAATGATGTCCTTTATTTATTTATTCATTTAGCAGTATAACATGCTGTAAAATGTAGAATAATCTGCTCCTTATCATGAAATAAATATATTCGAAGCTGTATATTACTGTTTGCCCTTCTATTCTAATATTCCACTTGGCAGCCCCCACAAGTACATGAGAGAGTTATGTGTATCTTTAGATGGCAATCTTTATCTCATCCTAAACCTTGCAGGTAAAATGTCAGCAGAATTACAGAAATGTCAGCAACATTAAGGAAGTAGTGGGTGTTTGTAGTAGTTAGTTTCATGTTGCTGAGAGATTCCCCTGTATTGTGCATTGTGGCATGCTTCTGTCTTCCTGTGTTTGGAACTGTGTTTGTCAGTCTTGCAGTGAGACAGTATTCCATCACTCTTTTTAAAATTTGAAGAATGTTGTATAAACTAGCTCTACAAGCTCTGTTTGCAGGTAAAGAACTACTACTGAAAGAAAACATTCAACATTGCTAAATGAATGAATTGCAGCTTCCCTTAGAGCAGTAAATCACCCAGCCTCTTTCACTATCTCACCTAATAAGTTGCATTTCCAACCCACTTTACCAGAAAAGCTGGACTTAGAACACAACATTGAGCAGACAGAGGTGCGGTGCTTAATTATCATGCTAGATAAAAACAGTGAGGTTACAAGCCTGTTCTACCCATCTAATATAAGCTGTTCACGTATTATTTGCCTTTACAATGCCTTTTTAAACTATTTATAGAAACAATACTTTCTAAAGCTTTGTGCTGTTTGTACAAGCTGTCGTCTTTTGTCAAGTAAAACTGCTGTTTTACTGCAAGTGTTTATATATCCCAGTGTTCCTTACCCAGAGGAATATCTGATTGCTCTAAGGTTGCTCTTTCACAAGTCAGAAGATCCTTCCTTGTAGTTTTCCACATATAACTATAACTATATATATATATAGTTAATTGTAATTAAAAATATTCAAAATAAAAGTTTTTGTTTACATAATATATGTATGTTTTGGTGTTTATTATATATATTTAAAATATTTACATGTATATACACTATATATATTATTTTGAATTCTATATAAATATATTAAATATAAACATAATTTATTTGCAAAAATAGAACATAATAAAATAAAATATTTTAATTAAAATATTAGGCTTTTTATATCACTGCAATACATAATTATTATTATTGTATTTATAATATAATAAATATAATACATTTATCATACATTTTTGCATTTTTTGTTGTAATTTAATGATAATATTGTGATATTATTAGTGGTTTTTTTTATATATATATATATATCTGGCATCAGTATTGGTTGTGATGAAGACATATAATTTTCATCATGGGTTTCCCTTCTGGCTCTAATGGAAAATGTTAGTTTTGCTGGTTATGAGCTGCTGCTCTTTATTAGATTAAGTGAAATCAAATCATTTTAGCTTTTCCAAGGAAACACAATGTACATCTGGTCAGTAAGAAGAATTGCCAATCCTGGTGGCTCTGGAAAGAGTTTCCCCATCAGCTGTGTGGCCTCAAACCGTTGCCAAGGGTGATCAGAATGAGGAAGGGAGGAGGGGAGAGACAGATGAGGGGGAGGAAACCCAGGCAGCCATTGCGGGTCTTCCCCTGCTGGCCCGCTCCACCTACGCGTGCTTCTCAGTGCACACAACCTTCAAACAGACTGCTTTGCATTCCACCTGCTGATGTAAGGGTGAATCATTCACCTCAACAAATGCAGATGTTTTTTGTCTCTTGGGGCAGTATAGCATGCATTTATCCACCTCATACATGTCAAACATAATATACTGTATGCAACAACTGGAGAAGTGGAAATAATTAATTCCCTCCCCTCCCGAGCAGCTCACGATCATTTTTTGTGCACTAAATTACAAAAAGACTTAGCTTTGAACACTGAGCTTACGAAACAAATGGCAGGCAAAGTTCAAGACGTGCCATAAAACAGGCCACAAACTGTAAAGCAGTACGAGTCACACCTCATCTGAGAACAGCTGCTGTGCTTAGCTTCTTTCTTGTGTTCTACAAGTTGCATTTCAATGGAAAAAAAGCATCACTGACTATGTAAGTTGTGGCAGGACGACTTTTTCTTAAAAGCATAGGGGCCTCATCGGCGCAGGAAACCCTTTCAAAGTCACTCACTACCCGCAGGCACGCCTGAGCTTGCACAGCAGCCGTGCACGCCGTCCTCCTCCAGCCTGCTGCGCGGTCTGTGCAAAGGCACATGCTGGAGGAGACACATGTTAGAAACGCACTTACACCCACACAGAGAGAGCACTACAGACAGCAGACTCACAGCAACTGTTGCACTAGTCTCCTTCCTACACAGAGCAATATCAAGAGTCAAAGCCACGGGCGAAGCCATTTAGATTTCATTACCATGTACATCAGAGGGCATGAGAAATCAGACTGTCTGCAGCTGAAACAGACTCGACTGAGAAATTAGAGGATGCAATTATATCATTTATTACTGCATTTATGTATTTATCTAAACTACATCGAAACACAACAAAATCAGCCACTAGAAAACTATTATCTCCACAAGGTTTCGTTGCACAATGAACACATTCAGGGCTGAGATTAGATTTTATTTTATTTTTTTCAAATAAAAATTCATTTGAAAAAAATAACAATTGTTATATTTCTTAAATTAATGTAATAAAATATTTCATTCTAAATTAATTTTTAAAAAATTACGATACTAACATTTTTGGGAGTGCCAGTGTTTCACAGCACAACAGTGACAGTGTCTTTCAAAACATTCGAGAAACCAACTCACGATTGTGTCAGAATCACTCACTTAATGAATCATTCGGAGTGTTTAATTCATTAAATGACTTCTTGACTGAACAATTAATCACTTTTTATTGTAAGAAAAGGGATTCTTCATTAAGAACTAGGAACAAATACTAATGTGCTTGCTTTATCAGTACATTTGTGAGACTTGATTTGATTTGACTATTTTATTCTTATAAATCTGTACCATTCTAAATGGTGGTGTTTTCCAAACCACTGAATGGAAATATGACAATGCACAAGCTGCTTGGTTTAGCAATATCCAGTTTTTGTTCCCTCACTCATTAGAGATTAAGTACTTACGGTCTGCCCTGGTAAAAGTGAGGAACTTTGTGGTAAAGTGAATATCGACCCACATTCCATTCACAAAGCAAGACCTTTGTTTGTTTCTGTTGTATCGCGATTGAGCTTTAGGAAAGGCAGGCTATTCCTGAGTCCAGTTTTCACTGCTTGACTCATGACTTAAAAGCAGGAGATTAATGGGAAGACAGTAAACCAACCTTGTGATTTTCTAGCCAAGCCCATAAGGCCAGAGATTCCTCAGAGAATGAGTTACCATTATCAGGTAAGCTAAGCCAAGAGCTCAGGAGAGAATGTGGGACTAAATTAGGACTTTTAATTTCTTTAGGGACATCCACAAATTTAGTATAGGCAAATGAGTCAGAGAAACAAAACCGCGAAAACTAAAATATAAGCATATTATACGACGGCTATGTTTTGGTCACGACAGCAGAAACAAGAGTGGAAAAACAAGAATGACTGACTTCGTAAGTAAATTGGTAAAGGGTATAAATGGAGTGCAGTGGAACTGAAAGAACAATTCCAAACCCTTTGCTTCTACTGTTGTGAGTTGTGACTCAAGTTGTGACCTGAAAAAAATGCTTCCAGTCAGTTACAAATATGATGCCTGTCAAACTGGAAGAGTTGAAATCTCTTATGGTGATGAAACAGGATGAACTTAAATTACATAATCAGTTCACACTAAACAGAACAATAGAAGAGAAGTGCTGAATTACTAAAGCAGTCTAGATTTTAGCAGGCTTTTAGATAGTCAGCAAGCTAGCGAAGTGATAACAGTAAACTAAACAATTCCAGACAAAAATTCAGGGAATGCAACGCAAGTGTTTAATCAGATGAGATAAATGAGTCAAATAACACATTGATACATAAGAAGCAGAAAAGGTCATATTTAGTGTCATGGTACACTGCTGAATAAATCATCTTAAACCAGGTTACATTATCTTGGAATTTTTTTGGCTGGTCAGACTAGGAGATGACCTTAAAGACAGGTTAGACTACTCAAGAAACCAGTTAGAATTTCCTAAACCACCTAAGAGCAGCAAAACATCTTAAACTGAATACCCAGCTTTGTATTCAATGAAGTGCATTGGGGAACCAAGCCTTTGTGTTTTTAAACAGCAAAAACCACCTTTTACTACTTTTTAAATTTCCATGAACTTAACAGCATGACTCAGGATTAAAAAAAAACAAACAACAAACATCTAACAAGAACTTCGAAGCAAAGAGGAAAACCACCGAAATGCCGTCAACTGGCACAATTAAAAATAGACTGGCCTGAGCGTTATAAAACATGACTGACAATCGTGTCTCAAAATCTACTGAGCTGTCTATCTTTAGCTCACCAAAATAGCTAAACATAATCATTTTCAATACGTTGGGATGAGTTAACAAACATTTATTTGGAACGGCGTGCTAAAACAACTGCAACAATGTAAAACAACGATGTTTCCTGCACTACTATTCACCGCAATACTACTTCTGAATGTACAATCCGAAACAACAGTAGTCCGATTCCCTGATTAATGACTCATATGAGCCGATTCTTTTAAATGATTCAAAAACATACAGTGCGACAAATGTGGACTCCTCTCCAAAGCATGAATCTTTTGAACCGATTTTTTTGTAAATCACTTATGGATCAGTAGCAACATTACTTAACGTTACTGAACCGCAATCTAATCATTTCATCATCATGTTATCATCACGAGCAATTGACTGTTGTGACAACTACATTTGAGATACACATGCTGAATTTATTTAATACAAATTAAGCACGAATTGAAATGTTATCATCACATTTTGTTGGTTTAATATTTGTACTTAATATTTAGAACCAGTTATCGTAACTTACAGCATTTGTGCTGCCTCTAAAAAGACAGACGATAACAACACCGTTCGCAATAATATTGTATTTATTTCTATGAATTGTTTGCATCAGAAACCTGGAATTGTTTTATTATTTACTAACAACTGTTGAGTGCATTAACTATAATATTTAAAAATACAAAAAAGAAAGAACAGAATTCTAAAAGGAACCGTTATGGAAATGGAACCGAACTCGTCAAGATGATTCAAATTTAGAATTATTCCATTCCAAACGATTCCCGTCGTTCTGGGCATCGTTACAACGTTCGAACACGCTTTTTGGACAGTCAGAGGTTTTGAGACGCAACCTTATGAGTCTCTACCGTGAGAAGTCTTGCATAGAAACTACTTGCGACACATTACAAAATCACTGTTGCTGTTTAAACGGTAGTCACTTCTCTAAAACTCACTAATTTCACCACAAAAATAAATAAGCGTTGGTTACCTTAATCTCTTGAGGTCTGCAGCACCCGGCTGGGGATTCTGTCTTATCTCTAAAACAGACACCAGGAGCAAAATCGCCAGTGTCAGACGGACTTCGAAAACTGCTTCAGCGCTTAGAAAATGAATAAACAAGTGACGACGGAGGCAGAAACAGCTTCGTCTGTGCGAAAGCGTTTAGCTGTGTTTGTCCGGTGGAGAACTGACAGTGAAGTGAACACGCCTAACTGTGAGTGACACTCCCATAGAGTCACAGCACCGCCCGCGCTCATCAGTCTGAGCTGAGGGATGCACTTTGATCAGATCCTCTGTGTGTGTATGAACTGTTTCTCATCCAGCACACCAACTCTAGTAACAGACAGATAGATAGATAGACAGACAGATAGAAAGATAGATAGATAGATAGATAGA
>JAUMHI010000069.1:13240753-13253253 GCA_032359435.1 Enteromius unitaeniatus
AAAAAAAAAACTACTCACAGAGCACAGTGCAGTGGGGTGAAGGGGTTTCCCTCCTGGATACTACATGGTTTAAGTTCAAGTAAAACATCCAAACAGTCTTCATGACCTGTTTCACAAATAGAGCAAGTCACCTCTTTAACGTATGACAGTTTTAGCAATGTGAACGAGCTGTTGAGGCTCAAAAGGTCTAAGCTCCTACCGTGATAGGCTGCCCAGTGTGCGGGTGTGTAGCCATGGCGGTCTGTGATTGGGTCGTGGGGATGGGAGTGGTCAGCAGCGGAAAGAAGATTGGAGAGAATGTCAGCATGGCCGCAAGAGGCGGCCAGATGGACCGCGGTTCGCCCCTGGAAATCTCTGCTGAGGACTGAGACGTTGTGGGACAGCAGGGCGGTTATACAGTCCTCCCGACCCATCACCGCCTACAAGGACAGCCCTGGTTACAAACCTCCCACTAAGAGAACTAGAGAAAAAGCTTTGCTAATGATTTCAGAATCTCACCCCTCTGTGTAAGGCTGTTCTTCCTCTCATGTCTCTCATATCAGGGCAAGCTCCTCTCTCCAGCAGCAGATGCACACAGTCAGTGTGCCCCCCCAGAACTGCCAGCATTAGTGGAGTTCTTTCAAGAGAGAGGGAAACAGTGAGAATACCAACAACTGTGTTGACGGAATACAGTTTTGATTTGACAGCATTGTATGGGAACATTTTAATAACAATTACAATCTCTTCTCCAAAATGGAAGTGCTATGCATGGCTTTGGGTTGTTTTTTATTTTATTTAAAAAGTGACTTGTGTGTGAATTATATATTTTGACACTTAATTGTCATATTAATAACTGAGATTAACAAATTGTCTTTTTGTTTAAATCCCTGAAATATATTTAGAAAAGTATTTCTGTAAAAAGAAAAAACAATGCACATGTTGTGACATCAATAGCTTTTACTTTAAATATTTATTAAATACCCGTTTCTGTTAAGTTTTTTGGAATCCAGACAACAGTATTAGTATATTTGCATACAACAATAATTTATATTTCACTGCAGTATGGTCCAGTAACAGGCTTAAGACATCATTTCACCTAAAAATACTTTTTATATTATAGAACTTATGGTTATCTTATGAAATTTACAACTAAATGTTTAAATAAATCAAATAATCAAGTACAATTCTAAATGCATAAATAAATAAATAAATATATTATATATATATATAAAAAAATACAATACTTTTTATAAGTTCATTCCAATACTCTAAGGCCCGGTTTCACAAATAGGGCTTCGCTTAAGCCAGGACTAGGCATTCGTTAAATTAAGATATTTACGCAACTTTTACAAAAATGCCTTATAAGAAAATATTACAGGTGAGCATCTTAACACAGAACAATGACACTGACATGTTTTAAAATATGTGAGAGCAAGATATTTTCATCTGAGACAGCTCAAACATGCAATTTAGTCTGGGACTAGCTTAAGCCTTGAAAACTGGAGGTAAAATTGCTAGGTTATTGATTTATTTTAACTCCAAGTGCTGGGTTCAGCTTATTGGGCCATTTCATTGGATTATTTTTAATATTTGTTACCTAGGCGCTGGGTAGTTTATCCTGCAACCAAGTTGCTGGGTTATTTTGACCAAGCATGTATTCTACCTAATATTTACCCAGCACTGGGTTGCCAATTAACCAAAGATGGGTTGTCCTTATAGTAAATCATTAGATTCAAATAGATGATGCAGGAAGTCATGCGTTTACTTAAAATGAATGCTGTGAACATGAGCATTGATGATGATTAAAAAAAAAAAACAAAAACAAAAAGAGCCGTCGGCTCATACATACTGTCCCTCTGCATCTGTAACATTAACAAGGTCGGCTCCCCCCTCACTACAGAGCAGCATCCGCAGACATTCTGAGTGGCCATTGGCAGCTTTCATTCAAAAAAAAAAAAAAAAAAAAAATCAACTTCAAAATCTCCATAAAGATAAGATTCACAAGCCAGTTTGCGCACATGTACTCTCTGTACCTGCAACATGAAGAGGGCCCCATTTGCTGCGGTTCTCTGTGAGCAGGCAAGATGCTGATTGGCAGAGCAGCAGCTCTACACAGCGAGCATGTCCTCTTTGAGAGGCCACATACAGCACAGAGCGCCCCACCGGGTCACAGGCATCCACATACACTCCAGACTCAATTAACACGGTGACACATTCCCAGTGACCTGACTCCACCTGGAAAGTAGTTTCTTTTAAAATTGTCTCATATATAAATTTGGGGAGGGGGGAATCAACAGGGAGCAGTATTACAGAGTATCTGCTGATTTATATTGCTGCTGTTTTTTGTTTTTTTTACATTTGGTACATACCGCCAAGTGTAGCGGGCTGACAGACCCGTTGCTCTCCTTGTCTCCTAGCATGTTGAAGCACATCTCCAAAAGCTACAGAATCAAGAACAAAATACAATGCATGTATCAATTCTTTTGCTGTAAAAAAAAAAAAAAAACATTAAAATCACAGTGGACAATACTAGAGTGAAAGGTCAATCTCACCAGCTCCAGGTTTTGTTTGTTGCCATGGGCTGCAGCGTAATGCACAGCACTGTATCCTTTAGTGTTGCACAGAGATGGATCAGCGCCATTATCCAACAAATGCTCCACACACCTGAAAGTATCAAAACACATGAGACTCAAAACAACTTTCTTCATAGTTACACTAATATTCAAAAATTTGGGGCATGTAAGATTTTCTATTCTATTTTGATTTTAATTACTGCGATGTAAAAAAATTTAAGTATTGTAACATTTTAAAAAGATATTTATTATTCCCTCAGTCTTTATTGTTGCATGATTCTTCTCAACAGACTCCTTAATGGACCACTAGGGCTCTGCACACCCCAAGCACTAAGCTGTTCAAAAAGACAGCTGACATTTTACACACCAACGACTCCCTTCCAGATGGTCATGTGACACATATGTAACATAAGTGTCAAGCATATAGATATATATAATGTAATTATTATTTAAATAATTAAAGTGGGGAAAAAAAACAAATGAACTGCTCAGGTACAGAACTTACATAGCCCCCCCCCCAAAAAAAAAAAAACTTACAGGAAGGATTCCTTCTCCCCATCCTCTTGGTTCTGATGGGTGCTGGCATGGGGTCGGTCCGTTCTGAGGAAGACGAAAGAAATCAGTAATGCTGTGTACACCATGCACTGTTTTATTAAATAGATGCAAGAAGATGTGTGGGTGTGTGTGAGTGCATTTCACCTGCAGAAAGCAGTAGATGCAGCTGAATAGTGTAAAGGTGTACAGCCAGAGCGGTCACGCTCATTGACCTCCGCCCCCGCTCCTACCAGAACCACCACACACTGATACCTCCCATTAGCAGCCGCATAGTGCAAAGGAGTCCTGACGGAGAGACATCAGTTTAAGTATTCAAACAACAAAAGATCCAGCATGCTTAATGCCAAAATCCTTAATATTAAAAATAAGACATTGCACGGAATACACTGAAAAAAACATTCAGCCAAAATAATTCTTAAAACAGTACCTTCCAAACTTGTCCTTCTTATTCATGTCAGCTCCACTGCTTAAGAGCAGATTGAGACATTCAACATTCCTGAACGAAAAGAATAAAGACTATGTATAAAGATTTGAAACATCTTTTACAATTACATTCAGATGCAGGCCGTTAAGTCAGATCAGCAAAATGACCTTGGTTGGCATTAGTGTGCATAAAATGCTGTTATATGGGACACCTGACATAAAGTGGGCCAGTGGCTTTTTAAATAGCCCGCTCTAAGTAGAGCTGCAGTCTCACCCTCCAGAGGCAGCAGCGTGTAGACAGGTCCTCCCAAAGTTGTCTGGGGTGTTGATGTCAAATCCGGCTGAGAGCACGTGTTCTTTACTCATTGACAACACAATGCTGTAGAGCTGACCTGCAAAGGTTAATGCAATGCTAGTTAGAGGAATCCACTGGCAGCAAAGCGCTCATGTGAAAAGCAGTCAATTTCACTGATTTAAGACTTCAGTCAATCACTAATAAAGCAGCATGTGATTTGACATTTTTGTGAAGTAACATGTACATAAATATAACAACTATTTAGTACCATATTATTTCAGTCACAGCACTTCCCTAAGGGACAAAACCATTTTTCATTTGGCCCTTGCTGTAATTGGTCACTGTATATGGAGAAATTGTGTGTACCTGAGGAAAGTAGCTTACGACAACAGTCAGAGGACCCGTAAAGCACAGCTAAGTGTAGAGGAAACATCCCATGAATCCCTTGTCTGTACAAAGAGGACAAATAAGCAAGTTATTTCATTACACATACCACAAGCAGATAACATGCAAACTGAGAAGAGATTAGTATCAGATTCCTATTAAATGCAAATTCCTTGGACATTTACAAGGAAGAAGGGTAGACTGTGCCATTTTTTAAATAAACTGTCAGAAATACAAGGAGAAATGAGATGCACACGAAACAAATACACTCAATTAAATGTGAGCTTGTCTGCTATTAACAGATTTTTTTGGGTCACATTTTCATGAAAAAGCAAGGAAACTTGTAATATTATGAATTTTTTATTGCAGTGATACTATCTTAAACAACTTGCAACATTAAATTATTATTTTTGCTCTTTCTTGAGCCAGTGACATGCTTTAGCCAAATGTTGATGATGTTAACTAAAACTATATAATTTGAAAAAACGTGCATTTTTTGGTAAATCGCAATAAAACTAAAATATAATTATTATATGAAAACCTGAAAATGCTAGAAATGTAAATTCTTGGCAACTAACAGAACAAGTTAAACTACTCCCTAAAGAGAGAGTACAAAATTACAAACCATTTTGCATAAATGTAATTTACGGTCATGTGCCACAGAATTTGTTTTAGTATGATGATTTAGTAGATGACTCTACTCCACGCACTCACACACACACACACACACAAAGAAAAAAACTAAAACACCTAAAGTCTCTTTCAATGAACATGTATGTACCTGGCTGTGTCAGCACCGTTTGTCATTAAGGTGCTGATAAGCAGCTCGTGGCCATACTTAGCAGCAACATGAAGAGGAGTATTGCCATATCTGTCCACACAATCTATCTCCCCACCTGAGGAGACAATAAGTGGGGTTAAAAATACTACAAAGGGAACTGGAAATTGAATGAAAAAGAAAAGTAACTAACCATTCTGAATGAGGATCTGAGAGCGAGTGAAACGTCCATGAATGGCTGCCATGTGCAAAGGGCTTTTCCCCTCTTTACTCTGTAGATAAGAAAAGAAATAAAGCGACATCTTAAAACATTGAGAAAGCAAGCATACAACACTTCATCTCGAATGCATTTAGATAATCCAATCAGAGTAATGTGTTAATAAACCACTCCCGTTTCCCCATCCAGACCTGCATGTTGACATCAGCACCGTTGTTGACCAGCAGCTCCAGGCAGAGAGCTCCGTTAGTGGACACGGCAGCTAGGTGCAGGGGCGTGTAGCCGCGGTGGTTGGGCTGGTTGACGTTGGCCCCACGGTTGACCAGCTCGTTGGCTACGGCCTCCTGTCCCGTGTAGCAGGCCACATGGAGAGCAGTGTTTCCAAAGGCATTAGGCTCATCAATCTGAGAAACAGTTTTCATTGGGAACAAAAATACAGTGTAAACCAAGGATCAACCATCTTTCATTTCCAGGAAAATAGATAAAACATTTTGATGACTTCTTTTTGGCCTAAAATGTGTTCTTTCAAAAAACTTCATGTGTAAAAACAGGTCACATTGCAATCATTTTTGACCCATGCCCTAGTGACGAACAGCCGCTAGGGAACAATTATCTGGGTTAGAAAAGGTCATGTCCAAATGTGTAATGTTTAAATATGTCTGCCAACTTCATTTTTCTGATGCTTTATCTTATATTGCCAATATTTTGAATTAATTAAAGACCAAGTGTTAAAATGATTCAGCAACCAGACACTTTCTCAAGAAAGAGAAGAAATGGGAAAAAGCTCAACGTCAAGCCCTGGTGCTGACCTCGGCTCCATTGCGTAACAGGTACTTGACCACATCGACGTGGCCACTGGCAGCAGCAGCGTGGAGAGGGGTGTATCCTCGCTTATCCTTACAGCTCTTATCAGAGCCCTGAGACACCAGCAGCTTAACCACCTCCAGATGTCCTGAAAGAAACAAAGAGGTAAGTATTACCGCTTACTTCCAGGAATCCCCACTAAGTAGCTAATGATGTTGAAACCAATCAATTGCTTTTTAGCAACAGAAAACACCTACAGCACTTCAGAAAGATAAATGCTTACCAAGGTAAGCTGCCCAATGAATGGGCTGCCTGTCCTTCTTGTCACTGGCACTCAGATTGGCTCCCTTGTTCAGCAGCAATTTAACCATCTAGTTGGCAGTAATAGAACAAAGTCACATTGTGTCGGGTTAAAAAAAAAAACATCGGTGCATAAGAGGCACCAATGAGAACTTAAAAAAAAAAAGTGGAAGTTAAAAGGACAAGTATTTCAGTACCAAGTTAACTGCTTTTTTTTAATTGTAATAATTAATTTTTTGTGCCATTAAAGGAATTAAAGCAATAATCAACCTGACATTACACACACACACACAAAAAAAAAAGTTTAGTGTAACCTAAATTAATATACAAATAAATTATTAATTTTCAATCCTTGAAGGCTGTGTAAATCTTGCCAAGTGACATTTTAAAAGTTCTATATATTAATATATATATATATATAAATATAAAATTCAAAATACATATATAATAAAACAAAATGTTATCTCAAATATTTAATATATAAAACAATAAAAATATAAAAAAAGTTATGAATTACAAATACTGTGTACACAAAATGTCTTTTTATTATACATTT
The DNA here is from genome assembly GCA_032359435.1 of Enteromius unitaeniatus. Taxonomy (NCBI): domain Eukaryota; kingdom Metazoa; phylum Chordata; class Actinopteri; order Cypriniformes; family Cyprinidae; genus Enteromius; species Enteromius unitaeniatus. Next base: position 13,247,618 of record JAUMHI010000069.1, read on the forward strand.
ATTATACATTCTGGCTTTTTAAAATGTTTAATACACTTAAAAAATATAAGTATCAAATATTTTATATTAAAAATACACAGATATTATGAATTATGAAAATTACTATATTTTAAGATTTGAATTATAACGTACTGGAATTTACTATTGCCGTATGACATTGTGACAACTACACAAGCAGTTCCAAATAAAGACTGAAAGCAGAGAATGTTGTATCATATCCAAACAGAAGCATCTGTACTCGCTCTAATGGCAACTTGCCCTTTTGCAATCTTGCGGAGAGCTAAAACAAAGATGTCGAGGGCTGAAGGGGCCCACCCTGTCGTTTAATTCACCCGAGTGCATTAGATGTGTAATTCCACCCTACCTCCTGGTATCCACTCTGAGCAGCGTGATGCAGGGGCGCTCTGCCTGTGCGGTCAGCCATATTCAGACTGGTCACATGGGGCAGCAGGGTCTCGACGCAACGCGTGGCTCGGTTGGCCGCTGCAATGTGCAGTGGTGTCTGCCAGAACTTATCTCTCGCAGTAACGTCAGCTCCCTTCCTTAGCAGCAGTCCGACAGCCCTCTGGGTAACAAAACAAAAACAAAACAATGCATGAATCATATTAAATTGCTAAAAATGCTAAACAATGGCATGCGTAAGCTGTTACTCAGATTGAGCCTCCACTCAGGCATATAAATCACCTTACCTCATTTCTGGAAGCAGCTGCTCTGTGCAATGGTGTTAGCCACACGTGGTCCTTTGCATTGACATTCGCACCTATGCAGTTAGGTGAACCAAAGAAAAAAAGGAAGTATAAAAAGATTTAAAGAAGTTAAAAAATTAATAATACTTAAGCCATTCCACATTATCCACAAGTAATTCGTAGCTAAAGGGCATTGCTAGGCATGTCACGCAGCAGAGCTGCATACCAAAATGCTAATATATGACAGTTAATAAATAAAACCATTATGGAGACATTTTTTATTAAAACACTTAGCACATTAAACTATTACCATCAGTAAATTGCCCATTCACACCATGAATTTTTTTTTAAGCTCAACTGCGTCTGCTGCTTTAAATTCTCAAGCATGTGAAAGCAGGATTGATTCTGTTTGGTTGTCAGTGTTTCTATCATTCATCAGCTGGAAACAATTATTTTTTTTAATGATTCCCAACGATATAGTTTCTCTGTCCTTTATCGTTATAGTTGTGGTGTGGATACTGCTATTCTTTAACATTGAGAACCATTTTTAAAACTATATCTTTATCATTATAGTTATCGTGCTTGGTGTGAACGGGCCTCAAACCCCTTTTTTGGTCAAGCAAATAATAAAATATTCACTTGTAGTTCTGCCTAAAATATTATTATTAACAAATCAGTCAATCGATAAATAAATACAATTTAGAGAAAATATTAATACAATTGACAGATTAGCATTAGGTTTAGGTTCTGATTAGGTTCTCAAATGTTGGTTAAAGCTCACATGGTATGAAAGTAACAATTAAAACTATATAACATTTTTCGGAAAGTGAAAAAAATAGTGATTATTTGGTCATATAGTAAATCCTGAAATGGATATGAAAATGTCTCCTATTGCTACTGCTAAGTCCACTACTAATGGAAAGTTACAGGTTACCATACAAATATTTATCCTAAACGGTTCACTTTCAAACCATTCCAGTTTTTTGGAAGCTTCGAACACGTCCAGTCCATTCATTTTGGTGGGATATACTGTAAACATCTGTCAACTGAAAATTATACAAAATACAAAGTATTCCTAAATACACAGAGCAGAGACGGAGTTTGTGTGAAGCAGCACTTCCTCTTAACGGAGCAGGACCTTAAGCTGCAGGCGTGTAAATGAAGTGAATTGCAGCCTTTGATTTGACAGGACGCATATTTTGATTAATTGTGCTGCCTATTTTCTTAATATTACAATTAAATTAGTCAATGATAAGCTTTTCAATAACTCAAGAACTCCTTTGGGATTTGGAAAACCTTGATATAGACTGAACTTTTGCAAATGGGTGTGACAGGCCACAAATTTCCCTATTTTATGCATTTTAGCAACGCTCGAATTTCTGAGCTTGAAAAGCTGTAGCTTTTGATGCTAGATCTGTTTTATAAATTAAAGCATTACTGCATATGGTGGCGGCACTGCTGTTTAAGGTCATACCAGCGCTGATGAGAAGCTCCATTATATGAACGTCCCCCAGCCAGGCAGCAGCATGAAGAGGTGTGCGGCGCTCTTGGTCCTGACACAAGCAAGCAGGAGGAAAAACAAAAAAGTTAACAGTTTTTTTTAAATTTCCTTTCCACACTGTCATTTCTTATTAAAGGCCCACACAGCCCATATGTACAGTCACCCAGGCAATCTGGCCATAGTTATTACATCACATATGCAGATGAGACACATAATTCATGCTCACGCTAAAATACTCAGAACATACCAGTGCATTGACTTCATCTTTCTTGTGCAAAAATAACTTCACTTCATCCACATTTCGGTTAAATACGGCCTGGACCAGAGGCGGCTGGAGGAGGAGGAGGAGGAGGAGGAAAAAAGGGTGGATGTTACAATGCTATAAAACATGACAACAAATCCAAACCTTTAGTTTGAGCAACTTCTGATTACAGTGAGGTGTATAACTGTATGATAATAATCAAATATCATTATCAATGAATATTATAAGGCGGCTTCATCAAAATAACACAGACTGCAATTGTATCTACGTATAAAACATAAATTTGCATACAACATAGTTATACAAAGACATTACGTGGCAAAAGCAGGAGTATTTGTTAAATAGATTAATAAACCTGCGCGTTTTAAAAGCATAAACACACAATAGATGTTTTCCTATGCGTCTGGCTGACACCCAGCTCATTAGGCTAGCAGGCAAGCTAACGTCTGGGCGTGATAAAAGGGCTTTTTTATTATTTTTATCGCCTCTTGGGTAGCCCTACCCTCAATTTACACTAAAAACGTGATGTTTACAGCTAAATGCATGGCAATAACACAAGTTTCTATACGAGAACTGTATGGGGAAATGCCATAATCCATCGTCAGGGAGCTAGCTAACATATCAGGCTCTGCATACAAGCGCAGAGAGCGAACGACAAATTGCTTGGTTTTCGCCACTCGTGGGGTTTTACTATCCCTCACCTGGTCTGAAATATTGAGTACCCCCATCTCCCTGCGTCAGTCGGGCCGAAAGTCCCTCATCAGTAAGGAATCGAGGCTGGGAAACCAAGACAACAATCTTGTGTTGCGATTATAGACGTGATGAGTGAGGCTTTAGCTGGTGAGGCAGTTGAAAATAGCGACACCAGCGTGATGGCCGCCTGCTGCACCGACTTTCACAATAAATGCCCGTGAACTAAACCTTGCGCTGCAAAAAAAAAAGAAAAGAGGTTTTCACACTTTAAGGTGGCTTTGATATCTATTGTTGGCTGTGTATGAAAACGAGCTTAGAAAAATGTATACTGTGTTAAAATTAAACATGTTTTATGCAAACATTTAAAGTCCAGAATTAAGGATGCTCTGTTAAATCTCAAAATGAAAGATAAAAATGTACTAAAAACGAGGCCTGCTTTGGCACACCTTGGCCTCTAGTATAAGGATGTACAGTTAAAACGGCTGTGGAAATGCACACACCTCTGAGAAGCCAAACTGTGTTTACAGAGCACCTCCTGATTTTGTCAAGTACTATCAACATATTTAGTTGACCCTGGAACAACATTTTATACTCTTGACCATCTATACACCTAAACCTACCCTTACCTATGAGTGCTGCCTAAAACCGATGAAAATGATAGATGACTGACACTGATGTACGAGCACCAAACACTGATTGTAAGCCTAAAGCTCACACAAACTGTAAATCTGACTGGTTCATCACAGGGTCTCAGGGTCAAGAGAGATGGTCAAATCAGGTTAGCAGTTTAGAGATGCTCTTCTGTGCCGCCTTGTTCAATATTAATATGGCAATACATAAACCTGTATTAAAAAAAAAGCAATTTAAGCATTTTATACTATGTAGATTTGTTTATAAATAAACTTTACACTGTAGCAAAACTAAATGTTTTCTTTTATAATGTTAAAAACTATTGCTAAAAAAAGTTTGGTGAATTCTAAGCTTAAAAATGACGAATGGCCTGATTAATTATACATTCTATAAAGGTTAACTTTTTGTTTTTAACTAGGTCTTGATGATAACTAAACTTGTTTTTTATGTAATAAACAACGCATGCAAAAGTCTGAGTGTTTATGTTGTTGAGGGATAGTTTTATTGTTTTCTTTTTATCCAACAGGAGATTAAAAAAATCTATATATAAAATAAAATAAAATGTCCGACATACTAATTAGTCCACAAAAGTAGTTCATGTGTACAATGCCCTCTTCTGTTCAAACCAATAAATCTTTCAGACAAATCAGACACTTTCCAATATTTCTATTTTGCCATTATACTTTTTGAACACGAATGGAGGAGCTTCTCATACATAGTCAAAGGGCATGCATCCAAACAAACAGATTTGTTTTGTTTCACTTTTTATTTGTAGTTTTGTAACGGCATAGATCCGTTTTTGACTTTTATTTTGGAAACGCACTGCAAACAGCAACCTTCCGGTGGCCCTGTTGGAAATTTTGATAGGGTTGCCATTTTCAACCAAATAATAAAACCCCCCAATAGAGCTATAAGGACATGCAGGACGCACAATGAGTTTCTCTGCGAGCGCTAACTGTTAAACAGCAGAGGAAACCACTAGAGTTAAAAACATGGCAGACTCTGTAGTGATGGGCAGCGGATCTTTAAACTCCGGAAGCGTAAATATCTTTCATTTCTGTTTCCTAACCTACAGTCTGCTAGCTTAGCCAAACAACACTAACGTTAAGATTTTGTTCAAATATAAGGCGCATATACCGGCAGAATGGTCATTAGGCACAGCAAACATATGGGTTTATTCATTATGTTATGCGTGAATATATTAATGCCTTACAATAAACGTAATGAACCTAGTTATCTAGAAACAGATCAGTGTCTGGCAGGTTTAAATCTTCAGGCGTTGCCTAACTGAACACAATTTTTGGCCATCATATGCCAAGTCATGCTGTTGGACACCCTTATGGTGCCCAAAAATGCTGTCTAGGAGAGCAGCCACCACCATCCCTGCAAAAGGTCTTAGCTGATTTAAACTGGTCTCCCAGTCTGGAAGACCAGCAAAACATTAATGCTGGTATAAACCTTTTGATTAGAACCATAAATCGGAACAACCAACTCTTGGTTTTAAGCCAGTCAAAAATGTGCAATTGAACATCCTGATCTTTAATACTCTTGTTCTTTTGATTGATAATTGCAGCGCTCTGGGAGCAGTAAGACCAGCACAAGCCCTACGGAGAACTATCAGCTGGCTCGGAGACGCACGCTGCAGGTGGTGGTCAGCTCTCTGCTGACCGAGTGTGGCTTCGAGAGCGCTGAGAAGGTGGCGGTGGAGACTCTCACTGAGATGATGCAGAGCTGTGAGTCTTGGTCCCATGCTAGTAGTCTCCTGGAATTACTATTGAAATTAATATTAAAAGTGTGAATGTCTTTTGATAGATATAACTGAGGTTGGTCGTTGTGCGAAGGCAACCTGTGAGCACACAGCTAG
>JAUMHI010000069.1:13259917-13279202 GCA_032359435.1 Enteromius unitaeniatus
TGTGTCAATGGCCCATTTAGAAATCTCCTTACTGATAAAAATGCTGATGTGTCAAATACTTATTTCCCCCGCTGTATTACTGTACTAGTAATTTCCATACTTTTTGTGTTTTGTTTAGTTTTTTTGTCAAATGTTGGGAAAACACCATTCTGCCACTTACTAGTTTAAACTTTCGAATGTACAGGTGGTGGACTATCTGACCCAGTACTCTGGTATCAAACCTGGAGACCTGGATGCAAAGATTTCCTCTAAACATTTGACTACTCTGAAGTCTACATATCTGAAATTGCGATTTCTTATTGACACTGGCGTTCGTTTTGTTGGACACGGGTTACAGAAAGATTTCCGGGTCATAAATTTGTTGGTGAGTTGAACTTTGGTGATGGTGAGTCAATGTTTTAATTAGTACGTGGAAGTGTTTAAATTGTAACCCTTCGCATTTTCAGGTTCCAAAAGAACAGGTGATCGACACCGTCTACCTCTTCCACATGCCTAGGAAACGGATGATCTCTCTACGTTTCCTCGCATGGTACTTTCTCGGTAGGTTTCTTGCATAAGGGTCATTCCGTGTCACGTCAACCAAATTTCAAAAACTTCCCCAGCTCAAACTTTTGAGTTTGCTAATATTTTTTTTCTGAAGAAAGACACACATTTATAGTGATGAAAGCCAAAATATTTAATATTATGCGTGAATATTTATACGAGTAATCCACATAAATCATTTTGTAGAGGAGCGGTCAAAATGATTCAGAGTTACTTTGGAAAGATGGCTGCATCATAGTGTTATTTTTACAGAGATTGGTGGTTCTGTTAAATCCGTTGACCTTAGCGGTCTTTGTTGCATTATGTGCCAAATTGTGACCGTTCAAAAAAATTTGAAGACCCAATATCTTTAATACTTCTTCAGTTACAGGCCTGAAAACTTTGAAGAGAAAACATGAAAAGTGCTGCTTTCCCATTTTTGAATGATCACCTTAAGCACATAATGCAACAAAGATTGCTTAAGTCAACAGATTTTAGTAACAGACCTTTCCCTCTCTATGTACTAATAACATAATGATGCTACCTTCTTTCAGAATTTTTTTTTGACCTTTAATTTGGCTCTGAATCACAGATGAAATTTGCCATTTTGACCCCTTCCTCTACAAAATGGTTTATTACTCAATAAATATTTATCAGTTAAATTTAATAACGTATCCGAAAAAAATATTCAGGAACATCCGATTGAGTTGTCGTAAGAAATTACTCATAGACTTTCCCTTATCTCTTAACCTCGTGTTTTATGGCTATTTAAATATTTGTTTAGATCTGAACATTCAGAGCGAAACTCATGATAGTATCGAAGATGCACGGACTGCCCTACAGTTGTACAGGAAGTACCTGGAGCTGAGTCGTAACGGAGGACAAGAAGAGTTCCGAAAGGTTCTCAAGGCTCTCTATGAGAAAGGACGCAAGCTAGACTGGAAAGTTCCAGACATTGACTCTGCAGATGGTCAAGGTAGCCCAAAAAGTACGAATCACTGACAAGGCAGTGAGATTATTTCATGTAATGGCCTGGAGTGATTAAATAATGAACAAACTTTAATTTTGGGGTATTCATTCATTTCATTTTTCATTTCATTAAACTGCTCCTTTAAAAGAAACACATTTTTAGCACATTTCCATTGGTAGGTGAACTAACAAGGCCAAATATTGACCAAATAGTAGTTGTGTCTTATCTTATACTGTTATAACTGCAAAAACAGTGTAATATAGCAAATGCATATCATTAAAAAATATTTCATAACCTTTTCTTTTTGCAATTGTAACAAATGTTGTTTGATGAACTTCTGATGCTTTTTGCCGCTTTGCAGGTACAGCCGTGTTTCCCTCTGTGATGGGGTTATGATTAGACCCGTGTTGGTGAGATTTCTGCCAAACAGATGCCAGCTCAGCAGTCATTTCTTGTACAGTCTTTCAGTTCTCCTCTTAACATCTTGAGCCTATGATGTCTTCATCATTAGGGATGCACGTTAATCATCGGACGACATGAAATGTGCAGTTTGTCAGTAAAACCGGTTCTGAAATGACAGAACCAGCTTTACTGCCAAAATGCACATTTCATATCGTCCGATGATTATCGTGCATCCCTATTTATCATTGGAAGAAATAATGATGAAATAATCGGAAACAAGGTTTGTTCCAGTGTTAGAAATGTCTGTTTTGTTACGAAAAACTGTTGGAATCAAAGGAAATGTTAAAACATTTCATCATGTCAGGGTTTTCTCCACTGCTTTGTGTAGCCTGTAAGTGGTGTTAAGAAGAATATACATAAGGAACAGGAAAAAAATATTTTTTTCAGGACTGAGACCCAAATTTAAAACTCATTAACCAAGTGTTTGTTTGCTCATGTTTAACTCCAGGGTTTTTTTTCACTGAGGTATTTATATTGTGTCAAAAACTGCACTTATACAGAATATAAATTACTGCACAAAAAATATGAATTAAGCGTTCAATGGATTTACGGTGTTGTTTTCTATATCGTAACTATGATGTACACTTTCGTAATTTGGCAGCTGAATAAAGACTTTTGGATAAATCTTTGAGTCTATTTTAAAGCTGGGTGGATTAACTTCAGTAGCATTAGGGAAACTATTTAAAAAAAAACAACAGAGGGCTAGTGTGATCTCAAATTAAAATGTAAAAAATTTACAAAAAATCTCAGATATATCTCTGAAACATTTAAATCATAAAATGCTGTTCTGGTCTGACAATTTAACAGTAAAATCAACTGAATTTCAAGATTATTTAAAAAAAAAATTTGCAACCTGCTTCAAGACAATAATAAACTGTAGTAGTAATCTGTAATAATCTGTATCCAGTTTATTATTGTCTGTATAATCTTCTCTAGCAACATTTATTTTCCTAATCTGTACTTTTCCAGCTAACAAACATTACACAATTAGCACAATATTTAGTTCTCTGCTTAAAAATTCTTTCCCCAGTTTCACAGACAAGGCTTAAATCTAGTCCCAGACTAAAATATAAATCTGAGCTGTTTAATCTCAAATAAACTCGCACTGACTGATCTTAAAGCATGTCATGCCTTTGTTTTGTCTTAAGATGCACACAAGTAATGTTTTTCAAAGGTGCATTTATAAAAATGACTTGAATGTCCTAATTGAACTGTGACCTAATCCTGGTTTAGGCTAAGCCCTGTCTGTGAAACCTGACCTTTAAGTCTTGTATATTTTAATGAACCTTTTTCTCTTTGGTTTATGTTTATTTCTAGAATAAGAACTGCTAATTTGCTGAGCAAGAACATTAACAGTTATTTCTACTCAAAGGTACTGATTTTGTTGTTAGTAGTTTTATAACAAGGTGAAAATTAGATGTGAAGAATGTGCATGTTATAATATAAAACAACAATACTGTAACCTTTAAAATTATTCATTTAATGCAATAATATATATAATCATGGAGGGGTCAACAATTTTCAGCATAGGTGCATTACCAATGTGAGAGACAGAATCTAAAAAGAAACTTGTTAGTTTCTTGCTAGAAATTTGTTTAAAAAAAATGTAACAATTTATTTGGCAATTACTGTGTCAAATAAGTATTTGATCACTTGAGTCAGAAAATGTTAATATTTGGTACAGAAGCCTTTAACAATTACAGAGGTCAAACAGTTCCTGTAGTCCTTCACCAGGTTTGCGCACACTGCAGGAGGGATTTTGGCCCACTCCTCCATAAAGGTCTTCTCTAGATCTGTCAGGTTTCGTGGCCGTTGCTAAGCAACACAGAGTTTCAGCTCCGTCCAAAGATTTTCAATTGGATTTAGGTCTGGAGACTGGCTAGGCTACTCCAGAACCTTGATATGCTTCTTACGGAGCCACTCCTGGGTTTTCCGTGCTGTGTGCTTTGGGTCATTGTCATGTTGGAAGACCAGCCACGACCCATCTTTAATGCTCTGACTGAGGGAAGGAGGTTTTTGCCCAATATGTCACAATACATGGCCCTGTTCATCCTCTCCTTAATACAGTGCAGTCGTCCTGTCCACTGTGCAGAAAAACACCCCCAGAGCATGATGATTCCAGCCCCATGCTTCACTGTAGGTTTGGTATCATTGGGATGATACTCATCCTTCCTCCAAACACGGCGAATGGAGTTAAGACCAAAAAGTTCTACTTTGACCACAGGACATTCTCCTATAACTCCTCTGGATCATCCAGATGGTCCCTGGTAAACTTTAGATGGGCCTGGACATGGGCTGACTTAAGCAGGGAAACTTTCCTATCGATGCAAGATTTAAAACCATGACGTCTGAGAGTATTACTGATAGTAGCCTTGGAAACAATGGTCCCAGCTCTCTTGACAGCACTGACCAGCTCCTCCCGTGTAGTTTTAGGCTTATTCTTCACCATTCTTAGCATCATTGATTCCCCACGAGGAGAGACACTGAAGTAGTTTTATTAAATGACAACATATAAATCCAGACACATGATGTTAAACCTGATGATTTTAATGGATGTATAAAATCTGTTCTCCTCCAGTTTACAAAGATGTATACATGTCCCAACATACATTTTTGTATGTTACAGTTGTATCATTTAAACCCCCTTATTTGTTAACTGTTTTGCTTACAAAGTGAAATAGACAATTCTTTAAAATTAAATTTAACTTGGTTTAATATCTAATGCAGCGACATTCACACATTTTTAAAGTGTGGTTGTAAATACATAACCAGTTTACAAGTTTGCACATTTGTGCAGTTGCTTAGATACAAAATTCAGATTAAGACATTCTTTGCAAAAGCTAAAGTAGACCAACCGCTAGATGAAGAAACATATCTGTGGCTATGTGTCACAATCAGGTACGTGAAGCGTTCTAGCTCAAATGCAATAATAGGTTTATTCAAGCTCACGGTCAGCATACAAACAAAGTCAAACACCGGCAAACATAAACAACGTAGGCTGAGACAGAGAATAGTCGATATCCAAAGCGAAGGTCAGTTACCATGTAAACAGTGTCCGAAGTAGAAGGCAAGGCGAAGAGCCGTTAAACAGCAAATGGTCGGCAACAAGTAAATCCAAAACAGCAAAACAAACAACAGGCTAGAGCTGAGGTGACAGTGTAAATGAACTGTTACTAGACAAACAAACAGACTGGTATATATACAGGTGGAACTGATTGAATAATTGAACCAAACTAGCAAAAGCTGTGGGGGGGAGATGCATACTGGGAAATGGAGTCCGGATGTGGAAATAGACACAAAAACACATACACATAGAGCTCTTAGAGAGCTGGAGTGCCATCAACAGTCTTTAGCTGGCAGCTCCAGCTGGGTGTGACAGTATGAATATGACAGCCCAGTCGCAGGTTTTTTTTTCATGGCACGGACACGATTCTTACTCGACTTTCGTGACTCCAGCACGAATGGATGAATCTATGGAGTCATGCTGGAGTCACGAAAATAACTAAATAATTGTGTCCCTGACACAAATAAATAGATTAAAGGATAATTTTGTGATATTGTCACAGCCTGCCGTGCGACTGGGTTGAATATGAATAACCAGCACACTAAAATGTTTTTTTTTCCCACTCAGAAATTGCTAGTAAATTTTAAAAATAATAACAAAGAAACAGCAACTAAAACCTTTATTGAAATATGAATTTTGATGTATGAAGAGTGAAACAGTATCAGCTTATATTTTACATAATTAGCTAAAACTTATAATACATAAAACATAATTCGTTTTTTGTTGTTTTAGAGAATAATGGTGTTAATTCTGTTTATCATGCTAACTATGGATTTCGGGACCTTGGAACCTGCCCTCAATAATTAGCCCACTATACCACACTAGTCTCCTCAGACTGACGCAGTGTGTTTTCAGGTACAGCAGAAACATCTGTTTAGACTAGAATCACTTTTTTTTACAATCGCTATGACACATTTCAATACATTTAACAAGTTTCCTAAACGCTTAACAAGGTTAGCACAACATCCGTCTCTGTAGGCTATACAATTAACACATTTCTTGTTGCTTTGATACAAAATGCATACAGTTAACACCAATTTAAAATGCTTTAACTTCTTTACACACAAGCTAAACCAAGACCAAAACAATGTAATTTTACAGTCAAATTTACAAATGCTCACACTGTATGTCAGAACAGATAACATCATGTTCTAAACATAACTTCTATAGGCTAAAGTCAAAGTGAACAGCTGTTCATATTGTGAATTGAAACACAAATATTTTCCCTGATTATTAAATTATTAAAAATTATTAAAATAATTTAAAAATTAATTTAAAGCGACATTCACACATTTTTGTGGCTGTAAAAACATTAACAAGCATGGAAAGGATGAAAAGTGTCACATATTTGCACAGCTTGTGAAATCGCAAGTGCAATCAGATTTTAGATATAAAATTCAGATTAAGACATTGTTTGCAAAAACTAGACTTTGACCGAAACTAACCGCTAGCTGAAGTGAAGCTTTCACAGGAAGATGTCTGCCAGTCTTATCATATTTTAACATTGACCAAGAGATGACACAGCTCAGGGAACCTGTCTCCCACAACCATACATGTCAGAACAAATGAGATTATGCTGTTTAAGTCATTAATTCCACCTGTATGTTTAATGTGAGGTTTTAGTTATGGGTTAAGATTTTCCTAATAGCGCATCCATGCTACAAGGTGTTTTTTTATATAATCATTCCGTGATCCTTATGACAAGGTTCCCACTATTTTTATGTACCCCATCCCCAGGTGCTTTTAAGAAATGAATGATTTCAACATTTAAATCAAGATTATGAAGTGTAACTGTAATTTCCTCTTTTGTTATCTATAGTCAACAGGTGGTGATCGATCTGCTGGGTTTGTTATAAATACCATCAGCACATGAATGTAACTTATAAGAAAACAACATTTTCCTTTTGTTCACATCACATCTACCATGATGGTCCAAAAGCTAAGCGTGATCACTTGTAAGTACTGCTTTTGAAGTACCCTTTGAATCGTTTTTTTTAGATTCAGTATTTTTAGTGTTTTACTGTTTCTGTTTGATTTTACAGTGCTGCTGTTGCTGTGTCAACATGGTAAGACGTCTCATTAATGTCTCATTAAAGCGATTAATTCCAAAGAAGCCATACATTTCTTTGCAGGACAAAATGTCATGGTCTATTTTAAGTCGTTTTTACTTTTCTCACCTAAACAGCATGTTTCCTCTCTGCAAGCAGAAGAACAAAAACATCACTGGCTTGTGAAGGAGGGTCTGCATACCTCAGATGTGGTGAGTAATCTAGACTCACATACAGTGTGTTTAAACTTAACAATGACTCTTACAGTCTTCTTATGTGTGTAAGCCAGGGGATACATACATGTCGTTTCTGCCAACTACGGACGGACTAATCGCAAAACATGCTCTGCTGGAAGACCATACTGGCAGCTCTCAAATGTTAACTGCTTTCAAGAAACATCCCGCCGTCATTTGAGGGTTAGGTAGGAACAACTAATATCAGAGAACAGTTTATTACTTTGCAAGAGTCTGAAAAACTGTAACCCTTTCATATGTTTATTTTGTCTATTCATGAATCAGGTGTAATGGGAAAAAAAGCTGTCGTGTTTCTGCAGTGAACTCAGTTTTCTCTGATCCTTGTGCTTGGACTTATAAATACCTGAAAGTGTCTTATAAGTGTCGCCCACTGAGTAAGTCAATGGTTTGATTCACATAATTTCCAAACTATATTTTGATGTTAAAAGTAATCTTGGTAAATATTAATGGCACCTGTTCCTATTTTCAACCTAAATAATTCCAGGACGCATCATAACTTGTGAAAACACCAAACGTGTCATCCACTGTGGTAAGAATCATCTAAAAGCTCTTTTAATAAGCATACGCTCAGCTGGGAAAAGTGCTTGTCACTATTGTAAATAGCCACACGTGTGTGAATGCAACCAACACACTTTTTTGTAATAATGTTTCACATTTCACACATACAAAAAAAGAATACAGCACATATTTGATTAAATGTGAAATTTTGAAGTACAAAAATATCTTCTTGAAAAAATATAATGGTTAGCCATCACTCAGGAAATTTTCATCATCAACATTTTCTGTTTCAGCGAGGGGTGCTATTTTGGTTCATCATGCCAATTATGGACGCCGGGATAATAGAATCTGCTCTAATAAATATATACATAGATCAGACTGTCACTTTACTCAGACACTCAGTATGAAGTCCAGGTACATCAGAATCATTATCTATTTAGACCAATCATTTAAGAATCATAAAATGAACAAAAATGCAATAATACTTTTTTCTTTTTAAGGTGCAATGGAAGGCGCTCTTGTCTTCTACATGCTTCAAATTATGTGTTCTCTGATCCATGTCCCTACGTCTATAAGTACCTGGAAATGACGTACTCCTGCATATGAGTTCATGAGTAAAAAAACTACTCTTATTATTGATGTTTATTTATTTTTCTATTTGAAATAGAATAGCGGGAATTAAATTAAACGGTTTTGACTTCTTTTGTTTTCTGATGGTTGGGTTGATTTTAAGCACATCTATTAAGTTAATTTGCATCATTTGACTCATCATCTCAATGAAAACTATAATGCTGCAATGTTTGATTTGTGTCTCAGTGTCACAGAGCATGATCTCCAACAGTCCTTGAGGAAACAGCTTGGAAGAGCAGAAGCACATCACTTTCTTTAGCACTGCTGTTTCTGTTTCTTTTTTTTTAAAATCTGCTTTGAAACTCTTTTTTTTTTTTTTTTGGAACAAGCTTCATACAAATAAATTGCATTTGAAATTAAATCTGCATCTTCTCCTTCACACACACACACACACACACTGGTATCCTTTAGACAATCATGTGATGACAGCTTATTTGAAACAAATGTTTAACTATATATGAAAGGCTATATTGTTTAGACAGAATATTACTCTTTCTTCTCAGTTGTAATTTATGCATTGATCTTATCAGATGCAGCAGGAATTGTTATTGCATTTGTAATCATGCCAAAACAGTAAATGTCCAATGTATCATCAAAACATGCAGATAAATACTCAAGAACATAAAGGACATCATTTCTGAGATTTCCTGGTTTGGAAAACACCTCAGGTTTATGACCAACCAAAGATCACAAAACTACATGATCAAAAGGCCCAGGATTTGGAAATTATTTTGACATTTATAATAACAAGAGCCAGAGATGATGCTGAAAAAATGACTCATGCCACATCGAGACTCCCTTTATTCCTTACTACAGTAGGCCACACACATTTAGATGGTAAACACATTTGTTTTGGTGTATGTTTGCAGGCTCTGTACTTGTTCTGAAGCATGCAGATCTATTAAGCTGAGAGAGACCAAATACATTACTTGTCCATTACCTTACCAATCTGTTAGAGTTATCTTGACAGAACTGTGCCAGTGTAATTCTTTGCTTGGGGTGACAACAGAACATGCTCTTGAGAAGTTCTGGAAACGTGAATGCACAAAATCATACAATATCACAACAGAAATTTATGAAAATTGTCAATAGTCTCAGTTGGGTCATAAAGATTGAACATATGATTAATAAAAAAGTAAAATAGGATAATATTGAATCATAAACCATTTGCAAAATACAATAAACAAAGTTAACAATCAACAAACGATTTGTTATCAGTTATTTAGAGATGATAAGGGATCAGACTTTATTATAAATACTATGTGAACGTGGTTCTTCTTCAGACAATTCTAGAGTTCTTCTTCTGTTCACACATTCATCATGCTGGTGCTAAAGCTAAGCTGTATCCTTTGTAAGTACTGCTTTAGTATTTAACTTCAGTGATTTCAAATGTGCAGTGTTTCAGTTGGTTTCTCTTTTTTTTGCCTTTCAGTGACGCTCTTTCTGTGTCAACACGGTAAGAATGGCAGTTATTTAATGTGTAATTAAATTAAAATTAGATTTTCAAGTCCAGAACAAAATTATTTAGGTAATTTGATTATCTTCTTGCATGTTTCCTCCCTGCAGGGGTAGAAGCTAAAAGAACAGTGACCTGTGAAGGAAGATCTGTGCGTCTCAGCTGTGGTGAGTAATTCAGTCATTTCTAAGTTAGATTTTTGGTCTTTTATGCCCAAATTACACAGTATTCAAGAGACAGGAAACAATGAAACAGAAGTAATTAATTTATTCATAGGAATATTATATATATATGTCAGGTTTGGGATTTATAAAGGTGATTAAAGCCAACTATGGGCGAACTGATCGCACAACATGCGCTAGAGGGAAACCAGCTCATCAGACCTCAAACATGCGCTGCTATGAAGGATCATCTCTCCATACAATGTCCTTTTGGTAAGATTAATAGTATATTAGAGAAAAAAATAATAATTTAAAACAGAAAAAATATGTATTATGTCTATAAAAGCTTTTCTCAAGTAGTATGTTTTGTCTGTCCAGGTGTGATGGAAGAAAGAGCTGTGTTGTTTCTGCTGTGAACTCAGTTTTCTCTGATCCTTGTGTTGGCACTTATAAATTCCTGGAGGTGTATTACGTCTGTGTCAGAAAAGGTATGTTTTGAAGCTGATAATTATTCATAAAATTATTTAGCTTCAGACAGTGTATGTAAATGATAACAAATATTAATCTTTGTTTTTATCTGTTTAAGATGCATTGCGACGAAACCAAATAAGTGCAACAGATTCTGTCCACCCTGATCCCGTCACGGTGTCCATATAGTACCTGGAGTGATTTAACTGCGTATAATTTAGTGACTACCTGAGCACGCAAATGTATTTGTAAATGTATGTGTGTGTGTTATAATTGCGGGATTCTCTCTGTTAGATATATCTGTTAGACGCACTTATATCTGCATACATGTGTGAAAATATAATGCTGTTAAAGTGTATTAAAAAGATAAACCACCATTTTCTCTAAAAGGAAATTATGGTTATGGTGAGAGAACAACTCAAATTCTTATAGAAGAATACAAAACACAAAAGCTTTATTTTTTTTATTTATTTTAAAGCAGATTTGTAACAACTGTCTAATAAAAAACACAATAAAAGCCTTGTGCACTAAACCAATTCTGTCTGACTGAAGTTTTATTAACAGCCTGGAATCCACTTAGTCACATGTTTCCCCGTTTGGCATGTGCTGCATGGTTTGACTGATCCCACTCATGTGGGCTGATCATGCAGCTGACAGCTTCCCAGAGTTAATCACTCTGACTATCTTATCATGTGATGTGTTTTTAAATGTAATATGCATGACTTTGGCATATTTTATTTCCCCTTTTAAGGCAGGCCTCCAGAAGGACATTTGAGAGCAGTTGCACCAGCGATAAGATAATTTAATTAAAATTACTTTTGTTTTACATTGAAAAGTATATTTACTAATAATATTACACGCAAATTTTTTGGTAATGCATATTCAATAGTAAAACACTCAGCTTGAGTTAGGAAGTACACAAAAGTTACTTTAACAACACTAATGTGCAAATCCTAATTTATATATAAACTTATATAAAAACTAACTTATTTCAAAAATCGAAACTTTTATATATTCTAGATTCGTTACATGCAAAGTAAAGCAGGTACAGGTTACTGTTTTTTTGTTTGTTTGTTTTAATTTGGATCATTAGAGCTTACAGCTCATGAAAGTCAAAAATCCAAGCTGAAACTATTGGAATAAGAAAAAGTTCATGTTGGCTGGTAAATCAGGCACAGTATCATGCAGCAAAATTTTGGCACTGTGGGTAGGTGCTGAAGTCCTGCTGGAAAAGGAAATCAGCATCTCCATAAAGCTTGTTGGGAGATGGAAGCATAAAGTGCTCAGAAAGAACTTCTGGTAGATGGCTGCATTGATTTTGGACTTGATAAAACACAGTGGGGACTAACACCAGCAGATGTCACATCGCCCCAAATCATCACTGACTTCAGACACTTCACACTGGACTTCAAGAAGCTTGGATTCTGTCTTCCTCTAGACTCCGGATCTTGATTTTCAAATGAAATTTACTTCTATTTGAAAAGAGGACCTTGGACCACTGAGTAACAATCCAAATATCTTTCTCCTTAGCCCAGGTAAGATGCTTCTGATGTTGGTTCTGTTTCAGAAGTGTCTTTGTAGCCCTTTTCCTGAAGATGTCTAAGAGGGAGACTGTGGTGCTCTGACTCCAGCTTCAGTCCACTCCTTGTGAATCTCTCCCAAGTATTTGAATTGGCTTTGCTTGACAGCATTCTCAAGCTTGCGGTCATCTCTGTTGTTGGTGCACCGTTTACTCCCCAAATTCTTCCTTCCAGTACACTTTGCATTTACAGCACTCTGTAATTAGCCAAACCTATCAGTAATGACTTTCTTTGAGTTACACTGTTTATGGAGGGTGTCAATGATCTTCTTCTGGACCATTGTCACATCAGCAGTCTTTCTAATTATTGTGGTTTCAAAGATCAAGAAATACCTGAAATTTACGAAAGTTTCCCTTTTTAAAATAAGTTACCAAAAAAAAAATTTCCCAATGCTTTTAAACTAAAAATAGGAAAGTATAGGCTACTTTTGGTGTACTTTTTATGTACTTCTAAAATGTGCCTTAGGTGCTTTGTAGAAATATACTTAAAATGACATTTAAGCATACTTGAGCTATATGCTACTTGTGCTCTGAGAATGTATTAATTGTTAAACCGCTAGGGGGAGCTGTTACACATATTCTGTACATAATTTCCAAAACACAAGTGAAGAAATTGAAAAACAACAGATAATCTTTAGACAAACATAAACATGAAGAGGTAAACTACTGTAGTTGTGTACTCAGTTTGTATTACTGTTACAGTATACTTGTGTACTTACAAGTATACTACTAATACACTGATATACTTATTCCACAAAGTATACTAATGCAATAAACTTGAAGTATACTTCTTTTGCATAAGGGTAGGCCTAATGCTGCATTCCAGGTAACTTGTAACTCGTGTTTTTCTAACCTTTAACCTGTGAAAGTGCACTGGAAAGGCAGTCAAACCTGTGACTTCCCACTTGTGAACTGGTACTAGATTGATGTATTCCTGTTTTCAAGTTTTGACGTCACATGGCCTGTGAAACAACAATGGCAGACCCTAAGAATGTGGTTTTTATGCAAGCAGTACCATAAAATAAAAGGTATAACAGCTTCTCTGGCCTTATGTGGCGTTTTTCCTCCTCCTTTTCCCTCAAAAAGAAAAGGAAAGCACCTTTGGAGATAGAAATGATTGTAAATGAGCATAAGCCCCATAATTCACTGCAGATAATTCTTCCAACTCATGAAATGCTTCTAAAAAGGCGAGATCAGATGCTAGTTTATAGGCTACAATGTTTCCAGAACTTCAGAATTCCTTTCCCAGCCCTTAAATTGACCTTATTATTGTAGCCACAGTAATTTAAAGCAAAATAAGTGAAAATGAATGAATAATAAGCTAATAGATCGGTCATGTGCTGCCATCTACTGTAGTAATTTGATGTTTTTCTTTTTAATTTTAAAGGGTTTATTTATCTATGTTACATTCCAAAGCGTTATTGGGTGGTTGCTTTTGTCTGTTGCCCTTGTCTCTTATTTCAGCTCCTCTGAAGTCCCATCCATTGCTTGCTGCCCCTGATTGGTTTGCTCATGTTCCAGTATGTCAACCAATCCCGTCACTCCATGTTCCTGATTGGCTGGCCCATGTTCCAGTATGTCAACCAATCCTGTCACTCCATTCTTCCATTGGCTCGACTTGCCAGTTAAGGGTATGTCTTTTATCCTGGGGAATGATATTGCTGGGGGTAAAATGATGCCTTCATTAGAGGCTTTTGACAAGAAACCTGTACCTGCTGTAGATGATGAGTTGTCCAGAACTTATCCTGACACTTTTCCTGCATGTATTGTGTAGCCCGTTCTCAGGCTAAGCAGTTGGATAATGAGGAGTTTACTCTTTAGAATACATTCATGCATACCGATGAAACCTTGCTACTCAAAACTAAGAGTGTTGAAGAACCTTGTGTTTTTGAAACGGATAAAGATCATTTTCAGAAGCTTAATCTTAACATGACCCGTGAGCAGATAATTGGTAGACAGGAAAGGATGAGACATTAAAAAGGTGTTTTGATGCTGTACTTTCCCAGGAACAATTAAAACAGCAACCCACGGGTTATTACATTGAAAATTCATTGATGTGTAAGTGGAGTTCTACACGTGAACAGGGAGCTGACTGGAATACCGTGTATCAGGTGGTCATCCCTTTTGTATTCAGACCTCATGTTTTGTCACTTGCTCATGACCATGTACTGTCCGGTCACCTAAGAATTATAGACTGGTAATTCAAGACAAGAATTCTGAATCCTGAAAGTCGAAAAACAAGGATTTGCCATATTAACATGCTAAAAGCTTAACACCAATGCCAGACTCACTCTGAACAGGAGGAAATGACAGTGAAAGCTGCCGTGGCCCCTGTTGCACTTGTGGTTAGTGGTTTAGAGGCTGACGAAGATGGTTTAATCTTGCGTAACGCTCCGCAACAGTGTACTTTATTGCCCAATTCAGAAAAATTACTAGAGTTGCATACACTACAGAGTCATCTGTCTAACTCCCAAAAGGAAGCTATTGAGCGATTGGTTAGACTGTATCCGAATCTTTTTGGCGATACCCTGAGTCAAACCACAGTAATACAACATGATATTGATGTGAATAATGCTGCTCCAATTAAACAGCATCCTTATCGCGCAAATGCTGTGAAAAGGGAGCTGATGAGAAAAGAGTAATATCTCTGTGCTGGCACCCCGGTGGTCCCGATGGTGCCACTAGCTCGGTTCTTAGAGGCCTGTATCAGGCTCAGACCGTCTCGTTGGATCATTCGGCTCGGCAATGCGATTCAGTTGGCCTGCCGCCCTCCCAATGTTCAGTGGCATCCGCTTCATGTCAGTAATCACTGCGGAAGCCCCTGTCTTGTGTGCAGAGATTGCCACCCTCCTAGCAAAAGGAGCAATAGAGCCGGTCCCTCCAGCTGATATGAGAACAGGGTTTTACAGCCCTTTTTTCATAGTGCCCAAGAAAGGTGGTGGGATATGGCCAATCATGGACCTGCAAGTCCTGAACCAAGCTCTTCACAGGCTTCCATTCAAGATGTTGATGCAGAAACGCATTTTAGAATGCATCTGTCCCCAGGATTGGTTTGCAGCAATAGACCTGAAGGACGCGTACTTTCATGTTTCGAGCCTTCTGCAAAACAGGCCATTCCTGAGGTTCGTGTTCGAGGGCCAAGCATATCAGTGCCGCGTTCTGCCCTTTGGGCTCTCCCTGTCGCCCCGTGTGTTTACCAAAGTAGCAGAAACCTGACCTGACTCAAGGAGCAAGGGGTTTGCATTCTCGACTACCTCGATGACTGGCTGATACTAGCACAGTCCTGGGCTCAGTTCTGCGAACACAGGGACTTGGTGTTATGACACCTCAGCCTTTTGGGACTTCAGGTCAACCGGGAGAAGAGCAAACACTGTCCGGTGCAGAGGATCTCTTTTCTCGGTATGGAGTTGGACTCGGTCGCCCAGACAGTGTGCCTCATGCAGGAATGTGCTCCTTCTCGCAGGAATGAGAACCTTCTCCCCGTGGTCAGACCTCTATTTTCTCTGTGCAGGAGTGCCTCTAGAGCAGGTCTCCAGACATGCTGTTGTCTTCACAGATGCCTCTACCACCGGGTGGGGGGCCATGTACAACTGGGCTATGCAGTGTCAGGGGTCTGGACAGTACCTCATTAGCATTGGCATATCAATTGCCTGCTAGCAGTGCGTCTAGCTCTGGGTCATCTCAAGCGTCTACAGGGCTGTCACGTACTAGTCCGCACGGACAACACAGCGACCGTTGTGTACATCAACCATCAAGGTGGTCTATGCTCTTGTAACATGTCACAGCTTGTCTACCACCTCCTAATATGGAGGCGGAAGCATCTGAGGTTATTATATATTGTTTTATATTGTAAACAACAATATTCCAAAAAAGAAAAGATCAAAAGAAAAAAGGGCAGATAAAATCAGCATCTCTGAAAACATGGGGAGCAGTGGATTTCCACTCCCTCAGTATAATTCTCTTGGCCACCACCATACCCATCTGCAAATAATAAGGCAAAGATTAAACCGTACCAGAATAACCAAAGATGGCCAGTTCCACTCATATGCCACAGAGTGCAAAAAGTTTAGGCAGAACCAAAAAAAAGGGATATGGTTCCCTCTGTGCACTGAAATCAATCACACACTGCAGACACTGCTGGGCTGATCTGTTTGGCTTTAGAATAGTGCAGACTATGTGCATATTTTAAACTGAATTAAAGTCTTGTAATGATAGAACAGCTATGAACAGCAGAGGTTGACATTTAGGTTGATGCCTGCATTCTCTTCCCAAGCTACCTTAAGATAATTCAAAGAAATGTTTAACCGTGAAGAGAAGGAGGAAACAAATTTTGAAACCTTACACCTAGAATCAGATGCCTGTTTCACATAATGCCGATTCTGCAAGTAGCGATAACAATGAGAGCGAGAAAAAACATCTTTACTAAGAAGGTGATTGGAAGAGGCAAAGCGAACATACAGTTTATTAAATGTAGAAAGACCCTTGTTATTATACAATTGAAAGATTCTGTCACTCAGGGTAAATTATGATTCTTACAAATGGGAGACTATAGAGAAGACTGTTTTATACCAAAAAAATCTCTTAATTTGTTTCAAAATTCTTAAAGAGCTATGTAAATTTTTAAAGAGCATTTAAACTGGCAAGTTATAAAGCAGGTAGAGAGCTCTTGCTTATAGATTGAGATTCCATGTGAATCCAGGCCAAACAGGGCAAATCTATACTCCAATACAACAAAGCCCTAACATTTGAGGTGATAAAGCATTGCATTTTAAGCAATAGTAATTTAGAAATTTAGCCCCGTATCTAATTAGGTTTTTTAAAGTGTGCCTTAGAGATAAAATGAGTCTTAAAACTTAAAATAAAATAAAATAATAGAAGAAGAGAAAAAAAACTATTATACTATTATTAAACTAACTATAAATTGGTCAATTCTGAATATGGCTTGTTCTTGTTGTGGTAAAATGTTAACAGTTTCTCTCAAGGTGTTTTCTCCATTTCCTTTACTTGCTGGGATCTACAAGGTATAATATTTGGTAATGTTATCCATTTGACTGCACTAACACCATTGGATGATTAGAATTGCTTATAGCTGAACTCATCTTGTTTCAAAGTGGATAAACTTCACACAGTTACTGAAGTAAACCAACTAGGGTTGAACGATGACACTATTGTCTTTTTAAAACTGCTTTACAGCAGAATTTGTCTCATCATTTTCCTCACAGTTTGGCCTGCCATCTGTATGGTAGAAATAAATGTGACCTGACATTAATATTGCAACATATTCATGCAATCATAAGAAATCAGAAAAAAAAGCTTTTCTTACTTGTTTCGCAATATTTTAAATTTGATCACCTACAGATGATGATGGGTCTGTGTTTGCTATGAATGCTATGAACTTGAACTATGACTTTTTCCTACTGTTCACACATTCAACATGTTGGGGCAAAAGCTAAGCTGGATCATTTGTAAGTATTGATTTAGAACTTGGTTTAACTTGCATGATTTTAAATGTTTAATTAAGTGTTATTTAAGCGAATCGTCATGGTGTCCACACAGCATACGTACCTGGAAGATAAATACAGCTATATATAATTTTGTGACTACCCCATCACATACATTTCAATGATCGTGTCAACAAGTGAGAATAAAGAAAAGAAAAATGTTTCAAAAAGTTAAGACAACTTTATCTGCATGAATTTGTAACTATACAGTTGTTGAACAGCAAACTGTACAACAGAAAACAGCATCACTTAAAACAGCATCAGATTCTTATATCAGAATTTACAAAACACGAGAGTTGTCTAAATTTTACGTCAATCACACTCAGTCACAACAGACAAAATAGACAAAGTCTACCTTGGATATCATTGAAATCTAATAGTTTTATATGCATACAGATGTGATACGCATGACTTTATTCTAGTAGCAACTGAGGTTAGCCATGTGACCAAGCAACATTTGAATTTGCGTGCTGATGCCGACAGTACTGAAACAGCCTTCTCTGAAACAGCTTCTCATCACACAGTACACTGAAGGTGAGCTATTTTTTTAGCTGTTATACCCACAAACACTACCCTTAACTCACAATTTCAAATAATTTCTTGCGTATGCAGTACACCTGTAACCACTGTATTTTTTAAAAATTCACATCCTGCAACCTCTAAAATGTATGTTGCTACTTTAATTGTATTGAATATTGTAAAATAAACAATGAAGACTTTTTAATTGGAAATTTGACTAATATTTGTACCGTATTTTATGCTTTAAACCTTATCTTTTTTTTACTTCTAGAACCCAAATTTGACAAAACTGCACACCCATCAGTGACCTACAGTACCGAATTACTTTGTGACTACTTCAAATAACTTCTACATCCAACCTGTGTAACACAGGTTAGTAAGTTCATAGTTACACCTTAAACAAATACATAAATGTGGGAAAATCAGCTTTGTTTTTGCTGTTATATCACTGAGATGTTTGGATTAGGATTCATGTTGATTATATGAGATAAGATTCACCCAAAATGGGCCAAACTGTTCTATGAATGGTAGGGAGCAGTTTTAGTTATATTTAATAGATTTTGTATAATAATAATAAAATAAAATTGAAGGTGACAATTGTGTAAAATACTTTCTATAACTAATCAAAAAAATATATAACTAATTCTATAAATTTCTATAACTAATCCTCAAAAAGTTTCAAATTAAAAAAAAAACAATTTTTTAAATCCAATAGCAGTTACACTTGCAGGACCTGTTTTGACCCATGTCTCAAGAATGACTGAGGTACAAATGCTGTCACTGGGGCAGTACCTTTAAGTACGCTTTAATACACTTTAAATATGTACACTTTATGTAGAAATATGTTCCTTTAAGGTACCAAAATTGACCCTTTAGGTACAAACATGTACCTTTTGAAAAGGTACCGCCCCAGTGACAACTTTTGTACCTTTATTTCTGAGAGTGTGTGAAAACACAGCACTTTGTTCTGCATCCATCTTGCTGTAAACTTTCTGTATTTTGTTTTGTAACCACATCTTCATGTGTACTCAGGGCATTGTGTTCTGTTCAGTCGCAATGGTGCTGTGATAAAGATTACTCTGATGGCTTTGGATCCATTAGCAGGCAGTTTAATACAAGAGAAGTCGTACAGGCAGAGATCAATCAGGGGCAT
>JAUMHI010000069.1:13279302-13294302 GCA_032359435.1 Enteromius unitaeniatus
ACAGGCAAGAATCAAAAGAGAAAGTCCAGGCAATGGTCGGGGTCTCAGGCTAGAATCAGCGTCGAAATAAACAATCCGATAAACGAAAAACACAGGGAAAAACGCTCAGAGATGTTACCAGGAAGAAAACTTCGCACTTAAATAGGTTCGCTTTAAATAGGGCAAAAGCTTGCGCAAATCCGGCGTGGAAGTCTGGGAGTTCGGATAATAAGGGTCCAGGTAGGCACTAAAACTCCGGGGAAGTTCCCGCTGATGCCCGTTAGACAGCACCACAGAGGACCGCCGTGCAACAGGTGCAGTGGAAATGGTGCATTTGAAATATTATTGGGTTTAATAAAAGCTTGATGTTTTAACCAACCTGCATTAAGAATTTGACATATCTGAAAGTGTTGTGTGTTTAAAATGTTTTTTTCTTTGCTTTTGTAGTGCTAATTTTACTGTGTCGACAAGGTAAGGGCTTACAGAGTTGTTTTGCTAAAAATGCAGCGTGAAATACATTTAAATCCAAACCAATCCCTAAAAACTTTTTAATAAGTAGCTGTACTTCACATCATCCTAAACAGCTGTTCTCTCTCCAGGTGTTGACACAAAAAGATATTTCATGTGTGAAGGTGGCTCTGTTCCACTTAGCTGTGGTGAGTAATCAACACTCACGCAGACTCTGTTAAGATTCACCCTAAGTCTTATGGCAAGTTGTTTGATGTGTCAGATTGGGGATACATAAAGGTGGTTACAGCCAACTGTGGGCGAACCGACCACACAACATGCTCCACTGGAAGATAACTTCATCAGCTCTCAAACGTCGACTGCTTCTAAGAAACAGTCGTCCATGTGATGTCCAAACGGTAATCATTCTTTAAGAGCAAATGAAACATCAGCACTGTAGATGCAATTGCAGTTCCTCGCAAAACAGTTTTTTGTGTGTTTATATAGATGTGATGGAAGAAAAAGCTGTTCTGTTCCTGCAGTGAACTCTGTTTTTTCTGACCCTTGTGTTGGGACTCATAAATACCTGGATGTGTCCTATTTGTGTCTCCCTTTCAGTAAGTCAACATTTGATGCACACTACCATTTAAAGATTGGTGTAAGTACGATTTTTGCAATCCGATCTCATGAATGTGCATGTAAATAGTGCGCCCAGATATAGATGTTATAGATACGCAGAAATGGACTTTGGTGTGTTTATGCTACACGATGGGTAGGGTTAGGGTTGTGGGGTAGTTACAAAAAGTGCGTATCATATGCAAGCCAAACACGTGCATGTCATATTTACGCCAAAATCCTTTTTTTCCCTATCAATACGAGTTTTCGTTTTTTATTGGCGTACTTTTTATACACACGTTTTTTGTCGATAAGATGTTTTAAAACAAGTCTCTTTTGCACAGCGAGGCTGTATTTATATTGTTACATTAAAAACTTTAATATTGTAAAATATTACAATTTAAAAAGTACTTTTTTTGTTGTTTAATGCAATTTACTCCTGTAATGGCAAAGCTAGATTTTAAGCAGACATTACTTCAGTAAATCATAAATCATTCTAATATGCTAATTTGCTCCTTATGAAGTAATATTTCTTATTACTGATGTTAAAAAGTTGTGCTGCTTAATATTTTTGTGGAAACTGTTTTGTAATGAATGTGTCCTGGCTGAAAAATTCAAAATTCCATCTTGAATTGTAATCATTTGTAATCTTAAGAGCCTGCTTTCCTTAAAGGCTTTATTGCAGTCGTCACACAGATCCACTTTAAACTGCCAATTTTTCTTTTCTGTCTTTACCTATCTCTTCCAAAACAGAACATTAGCTTAACATCTGCTAATATACCTTAAGAATGTCACACGTCCGTTTTTTAATGTTTCTAAAGGTAATGGTGAGATTTGGATTCATCATGCCAATTACGGACGCAGGGATCTTGTAACCCGTCCTCATAAATTAGCAACAACACCAGACTGTTACTCTCCTCAGACCCGCAGCCTGCATTCCAGGTACTACAGATACACTATAAGATCACAAACAAACATAAACCTTCAATCTTACCTATTTTTAAACAAGTGCACAAAATAATAAGGGATAATCTACATTTAGCCCATCATCATACCACTAATTAAACAGCTATTTAACAAATAAACAAAATAAAACTATTGATTTGTGATTAGATGTGTAAGTATGTGGGAAAACAGACTGCAGAGTGATAAAAAAATAAACAACTGGCATTATCAGCATGAAAAAAATAAGCATAAACATCTTTCTTTTTCCTTATCAGCTGCAATGGGAAGAAGTCTTGTCAATTAAATGCCTCAAATACTTCAATTCTCTCTGATCCATGTCCGGATGTCCATAAATACTTGGAATTGATGTATAACTGTATATAATATAGTGAACATTCTTGATTGTATAAGTTTTTTGTGCACTTTTAATGAAAACACACTTTATTATGTCAGATGCTGATAGTTGACTTTCATGAGAGGTTTCTTTAAAAAATGTGCAGTATGGAAAACAAGATTAGAAATGACCTGTGTTCAGATGTTACAGCTTTAGCCATTTCTCTAGAATAAACAAGCATGCCATCTAGTGGTACTTTATGGTATTAGCTCTCTGACGTAATACGATTATGGACTTTCTGTAAAGTTTTTGTTGTATAGCTTTATCACATGTGTTGTATATAACTGCACAAGAATAATATTTTTTGACATTGTACATTTTTAATAACATGTTTTGGTGTTATCTTCTGCGTTCACTCTATATTAAGAGACAATGAAATGGCTTCTGTGCTCCAGCGTCGTCATTTGTCCTTCATTGTAACCGATTTCAAATGGTGCTAGAAACCCCAAAAGACTCTGAACACCAAAAGAAATCGGTCAACCTTGGTTACAGGACATGTTTTGAAGTCAACCGTAAGTTGTGTTTCCGCAGTATAAAGCAGGAAAGTTGTCAGTTGTCCAGTTAGAAAGTGTCGCATTTCCCACCCCAGGAACACTGATTTCAAATGGTGCTAGATTGATTTCATCAGCACTCTAAGCCACCACTTGAAACCAGCTTCCAGGAAAAGACACGGTCGGCCTCTGATGTCAGGTGCTGAAACACAGCTCAGCGTCACTCTTCAGAGGGCAGGGCTTCAGACAAAAAGACAGAGAAACACTTTATTAAGTCACATATTTTATCAGAAATCAATGTTGAAAGAAATGTCTTCCACTTCTGCATTAATATGCCACACTGCTGAGACACAGCTTTGGCATTTAACAGAGCTAAAACTGGATCATGAGCCTGGAAACCAAAACAATAAAAATACTAAGGTTTTCTGAACTTAAATGCTATGTGATGAATCTCTCTGAAGCTGGAAGAAAATAACATTCTAAAAATACTGACTGGACGATGACACAAGAAAAAGCTTAACTAGTGACTATCCTCCTCAGGAGCTGTGATATCAACCACAGCAAGCAAATATATATTTTTGGGTTTAACAACCTTAATTCGACATAAAATGCAACTGCAACTGCTTGTAAATCATACAAGCTTGCAAATCATATTTCAAATCATACAACATTTTGATCATCAGGCATAATTTGGGAGATTTTAAAATCATGAATATTTATATTTATATAAAATCTGAATATTTAATCAAATAAAATAATATTATAATGTTTATAATAAATGTAATAATGTTTAATACAATGAAATACTGATTGTAATAAAAATTGTAGTAATACAGCATATTAAACAATAAATGACAAACCATAAACAAAACATCAAAGGTCATACATAGTCTGTGGACTACATTATTAAGAATATGTGTTTATTATACATACAATGATAACTGATAAAACAATATATGCAATAATCATATTTAAATAATTTACAGTTACTCTTTATTTTAAGATGTTCTTGTTAGAGTGTCATTATACATGTATATAAATTACTTAATATATGGTTAATTTTAGGTTAAGAGTTTGGTTTAGGGTTATTTGCATGTAATTTTGCATAATTCGTAGATGCTATAATAATAAGTACATGTAACAAGTGGTAAAATGTCTAATAGAAGTAAATTTAAAAAATACATATTTCCAATTTGACTTCTGATTGGTTGACAAAAGAACTGTGTAGTCACACATGGCCAGCAGAAGCTACAGTAATGAGCTTTCCACTCTGAGCTTTTATTAAACAGCAGCAACTCAAAACTCAATCCTCGTGACAGATTCACACCTCAAACCACAAAGAAAACAAAACGCGACGAGAAAGCTCACACCAGTTCTGGCAGGAAACTCAACACGGCTAGACATCTTTCATGGAGGATAATCAAGACTATTAATGTACTCTGCAAACCAACAAAACACAATCAGGAAGAGCGCATACAGGCTACTTCCATCTTGCACATCTTCTTCCACTCGGGCGCTTGCTTTACACCTTAAAAGCGCAGAAGGAACATTGCCTAACTTCAAGCAATCTAATTTATCGAAATATCGATCCGAGGATCAAAGATGGTGTGGTTTCGTAAGCGCTAGTTACGGCACTCATAAGAAGCAAATGCAGTGGCGTAGTGCCAGTGAATAATTATAGACGAGACAATGCTGATTTGCAATCTGACTAAGCAAATTTGGCATGGAGGAAAAGCTGTGAACAGCCTGTGTTTGTGGGCTTTAAGTGGAAAATTGCAGCGAGCATGGAAAAAGTATGTATAGTTTCAAACCCAAAGGAGACCAATCCCCGCCTCTGTCTCTATAGCTACAGCCACTTTACAAACCGAAACATATTGTATTTCTTGTGTTAATCTATAACTACTCAAAGCAAATGAGAATACTAACTTGAAAATTTATATCTGACGTTTACAAATATCTCTCGTTCAGTGCTTTAGTACAGCGATATATAATGTAGCCTATAGGTTTGTTTTTTCTGTACTAGATTTGACTAGTTTCTACGAGATGAATTTTCACCAAAAAAAGATTTTGAATCAAACTTATTTGGTTTTTGGTTTTAAGTTTTAGGACAACCTTCAAATGTTTACTACAGCATATATAATGTTACAATATAAAATATGCCAAAAGACTGTCATTTTCTGTTTACTTTTATATTAACATGTTGTAAACCCGCGGTTTCTGTCACTCATCGACAGGGAACGTGAAGCAGCACCTACAGTATGCAGGCAAACCAGGAAGGATTCAAGAGCAAAAGCAGGTCAGAATATATGACCATAGCTCACTGAATTCAACCTAGCATATCATAATGTCATTCGTTTGGCTTTTGCAACTGCTAGAAAGACACAGAATGAAATATATTAGAAGCAAATTACAATTTCGATGACGAGTACTCACTAGACCCATGGCGTATAAAGTCGTGGAGAAGAGGCTGATTCTCTGTTTTGCTGCCTCCACCGCTGCAGTCTCTCAGAATGGGCGAGTGCAGGAAATGGAGGAATCTGGAAGGGAGATTCCTGATGCCAGCACTCGGCGAGGGTGTGGCGGCAGGTACTGCCCTGTAGACTGACATTATGCCAAGGTTTTTTGTTCTTTACATATCAGTGTTCTCAGAGCCAAAGTCTCAGAGCAGATAAACATCCCACTCACCTGACATATGTCCTCAAATTTATTACACCTTCCTCCTAAATCTTTTTTTAAATGTCCATTCCTGCAGACGGATTAAGAGAGATTCAGTAAAGCAATTCATGGATGTCAAAATATGTTTTCTGGCTTCTTAAGTTTGCTCAATGACTGCTCTGCGTGTTTGTTTTGAGCCGTATACGGCAAAGCTGTAACATGCCCCAGGAGCTCGGTAACCCTTATCTGACTGATAGGACAGAACTCGTGGGAGTTTCCCGGCCGAGAGGAGAGAAGCATGGTGACAGTTGCTGTTTAGAGGTATCTGGTTGCCCCTCTCACTTTCTTCTGGCTGTTTGTTTGCCTTTGGCCTGTTGTGCAATATTTATAAAAGACTTTAAGGGGCTGGCTTTGTTTTTCAGATGACTAATAAATTCTAAATAAAATGAAATAAGCAAATAAATAATGAAACAAATCTAATTAAAGAACAAAAAGTTGGTATATATATATATATATATATATATAATTTTTAATAAAGGTATTTATTTTTTATAAATACATTCTTACATAAATATACAGTATGTCCCCAAAATATCAATCAATTAAAAATGATTGATTTTATAAATAAACCCCCCCAATTGTTTTTGGACACTTATTATATTTTTTTTAAAATATGAATTTCATTGCAATAAATATAATTTTCCTTTGGTTTGCTATTTTGGTTTGATAAGAGATGCCCCATGGTTTAAACAAATTTGTACATTATTAATCAAAAGTTAAAATTATATATTAATTTCATTACTTTCAATACTTGTATGTCTGAAAATGTCCAAATATTTTTGGGCCCACTAAATAGACGTAATAAATAAATAATTATATACATCCAATCCTATATATTGTCTAGAAAACTCAAAACACAGAACAACGGCAGCTTTCAAAAATGAAAACTCGATTACTCAATTTCTTCTGCATTCATTTAAAAATACATTGACAATGACAATATCAGCAAAAGTTCAAGACGACTTTCTGAAAGAAAAGGGCCTACGCTGACATCGATATCACGGATGGAAACACTGATTATCAGTGAAAAATAGCACAAGTTACAATCTGCGTCACAGCCTGATCTTCGGCCCAGACACCCGTAGGTTAACTCTGTCATGTGGCAAGCTTCATCCACAAAAACGCCCCACCCACATGATAGGGAGGATGATGTAGACTCGGATGCAATCCCCTCCGGCCCTTTGGTGTCACCAACGTTTGCCAGAGCTCCGGTCTGTGGCGTCTAATGCAGCATTAACAACTGCAGTGCAGGCCTCTGCCTCACACACACACACACGGATGTAACCTGGGGACAACACCACTCGAAACGCAACAGGTTTTAGAACAGGAATGTCCCCCTAATTGTACAAATTGCACAGAAGGACGCTGTTTTGACACAGTCTGTCTAAACAGGAAGTTAATGGTCAGGATGACAGCATCCTATCTATTGATCAAATTAGAACAAACAACAAGAAAAAAGACAATTCTAATCATACACAGGCTAACCAAATCTCATAATTTAGCATAAAACAGCAAACGCCAATGAAAGTCAATGGTAACTGAAACTTTTTTGGAACAACATAACGGTGAATAAATGATCACATCCCATTAAACCTCAATAAAATCATTCACTCACTCTCATGTTGTAAGGCATTTTAAACAACATTGGGAAACAAACTAAATTGGACCCCGTTGACTTTCAGTGTATGCACAGCAGAGACATTCTACAAAATATCTCCTTTTGTGCTCCACAGAAGAAAAAAGGCACAGAGGTGTGAAGGAATAAACAATGGCTGATTGTTTATTTATGGGTGGATTATCCTTTTAAGAAACACTTTTAAATACAGAGGGTCTACCAAGTAGCATCTCCCTAAAACAACAACACTACACCGTAACACAGTACTCACAGACGATAATATTACCTCGCAGCCAATCGGATTAATCGCTTCAGCTCCCTTCCAGTGCTAATCCAATGGGATTTGGAGCAGCGAAAAAGTCGGAAGCACCAGCCACCACCTGATAGGAGCAGAGCTCTGCCACTCATCTCCCTGATGCGGCTGCATTAGGAAGTCTAGCGCATGTGAACTGGACGCCTGCCAGTGCACAGTCACCAAGAGAGCAAGGTAAACAATTTCTCTCTCTCTCCCTCTCATTCTAGTCCTTTCCCTGGTTCCCTCCCATGACATTTAGACCCTTTTCATCAACTGAACCCTCCTTAGGATGCAATTTAACCCCTGTACTGAAGGTGAGACGCAGAGAGAGAGGTGAAAACAATCACGCACCGACAAGAAAGTGCTGCAAATATGACTGCGTCACCCCTTGTGTTTCTAGTAAACTCTGCAGAAACAAATGTTGTTGATGGAAATGCGCCGTCTGCCCTCGTCTCTGCCAAAAGATCACAAATTAAGCCGAGGCACCTGCTCTTCTACTCGTCCTCCCTAATATATGGGACATAAAATGCCATAAAGTAACGTCTAAGTCACCTCTCCTGATGTCTTAAGAATCCAGAGACTGATCTCAGGTCAGACTGACAGTGTATTCGACTTACCTGTTAAGAGGAGCAAGAAAAGATGTGTTGTAACGTATATATCGGTATCAACCGTAATTGTGCGTATTGCGATTACGCTACCGACCCTTGCGGTCTCCGATGTGGTTCGAATAACAGTAAAAATAAAAAATACTAAACTATCTAAACTATTTCTCACACCAACCTTCAAGAGCAGTTTTTGTTTTGTTACCGTTTGTTTTTGGTAACCGTTTTTTTTTGCCGCCTCGCGACGCCGTCACACGCCCAGCAAACGTCGACACACCGAACCTCTGCGCACACAACCCGAGAAACTCTATCACGTTCTCAGCATCCATGTTGGAGCTGCGATTGTGGAGAAACGGACTAAAACGTGAAATCAGAGAGAGTGGAAGTGGGAGAGAAAAAGAGATGGAGAAGAGGAGGATGAAAGGCGAACGAGCAGACGAAAGGGCTGGGATACACTCACAGGTAGGAGAAAAGCACACATGTCCGAATCCTCTCCTCCTAGCTGCTGTTTTCCTCTCGACGTGAAAAAGTGACGTAGCAACTAATCCAAAATCTCTTTCTCCCTCTCTCTCTCTCTTGCTTCCTCCCTCCCTCTCTCCAACAGACCTCCACCCTCTCCTGCTCGCTCTATTTTCATCTTGTTGCAACAGCAGAATTGCTGCTGTTTTTCAGACAGACACATGTCGACATAAATAGATCGCTAATAGACGCATACAAACATGCTCATTGTGAGACAGAGAGTTGCTGCAAACGCTCCCACAATCCCTCTGTCTCCTTCTCCCTCAGTTTGCCTCTCTTGCTCATTGTGACGCAGCACTTAATTCTTGGGTCTTTTTCGCTCTGTGTTATGACCACACAAACGCAGCGCCTCGAAATCCACATAACGAGTGGGAAAGTGGGAGACAGAGACACTTTGATATACACTTGGCTTCTTTTTTTGTGCTGTCTATCTGGTGTCCTCCTCTCCCCTCTGTCCTCCTATAACTGTTTCTCTAACCACCAGCCACCCCCCCCCTTTATATCTTTGGCGTCTCATCTGCTTCTCTGAGGGACGCGCTGGTGTCTCGGTGAACTGAGATGACGTTGCCCCTGTGATCACCTGACACCCTGCAGCTTTTAAAGGCACATCGCAGAGCTCTCCTTCAGTTATGTAACAACTGGGCTGTTTTGTTTCTCGTGTTTTTAATCTCGGCCTATTTGCTTGGCCTGTTTAAAATATCCAGGCTGTCGGGGGACAGCTAAATCAGATAATATGGGCAGGGACGGAAAGAATCTTGAATCTATGAACATCACAAATGACGTGACTAATAAGGTAACGTCATTCCAACGCTAGGACAGATTAGAGAGATGGACACACAGGGCTAGATATGATAAAAGACTTTATGATTAAAAGAAAACAAGAGGGACTGTAGGATCATGGGAAGCCGCATCAGGGGCTCATAGACTTCCTCTTCCTGTTTTGTGACTACAGATCTGTAACCATGGAGACAGATAGCAGAACAACATGGGTTACGTCACCATATTCAAAACTGCATGAAAAAAAGTGATGCATGAAGAAAAAGGGAGGGTAAAACCTAGAAAAATCACATTTGCAAAAAAAAACAAAAAAACATTTATTTAAATAAAAAATGCAAATTATGAAATTAATGAATAAATACACTATGAAAATAAAACTTATATACACACAAACACTAAATACTAAAAATGTATTAATAGCTAAATATAATAATAATAAAATATACAATAATAAAATCATGCAGATAGCACATTAAACTGATTCATTCTTTTTTAAATTCTTATAAAATAAAAAAATAATAATTATAACGTATATGAAATCAACGAATAAATACATCAGTAAACCAAAAATAATATACACAATAATACTAGAAATGAATAGCTAAATAAATGTAAATAAATAATGCAGAAAATAGATTTAACCCGATTCATTAATTTCTAAATTCTTATAAAAAATATTAAATCAATCTTTTTCAGAAAACTGGACACTCAAGACCTTCTTTTCGAAATATCTTCATACACATGCATAACAACAACAAATAACAAGACACTGTTAAAATTGCTCTATGCTCTACCCTGACACACTTTATCAAAGACCACAATTCCCAGCATGCACCGTATGACATCTCAATCTAAGTGTGGAAGTGAGGTAGGTCAGCTGGCAGGGTGCACGGCAGCCCGCTGTCTAATGATACACCACCAGCCAAAGTTAATCCTCCTCTCTGCTCCAGTTTATCTTAGATCGGATAGACTGGGATAGATAAAAGAAAGATTGAGAGATGACGACAGTATGAAATACTACGCTATGATGTATGATGCTATCCCTAATAACATTTGTCTTTAAGTAATCAAATATCTGCTTTACGCCTAAGAAGGCGCTTCTATGTCTCCCTAATGGCTTTTTGAACCATCTCTCATCACATTACAACTTGGCATTGGAACAATGTCAACTGTGTATTGATTAAGGCACGTTAAGTATGCAAGAAGATACAGACCTATGGAAAATAGACTCTACAATGAACTAGAACCAACTGGTTCAGAAATAAACATTCGTCCATCCGTATGCTGGATTGCTTTTCTAAATGCAAATTAAACCTGGCCACAATAAACAGTGCATTTTACCCAAGCTGTGCTTCAATCTATTTGTGTCCGGGTATATCAGGACAGCTATTATGCAACATTTACAGTTATAAGGGCATCTGTTGAGCTGATGGTTGGGAAGACTTCTGCAGCATTTATCAATTTGATGTGAACCATTACAAATATCATGAAGCAGTTTGTGCAGAGATGCACTGCATTAGTTCAGGCAGTAAATAATACCAGAAATAGTTTCTATGTGTGTCAGAATCAATAAAAGTACCTATGGTTTCCTAAACTTTTCCAACATTACACATTATCCCAGTTAAATGTCACTGAAGTAAAATGAAAAAAAAAACTGATTAATAAATGACTAAATCCTGATAAATAAAAAAAGTTTATACTTTGTTAGAACAACTTCTCTGCTGACTAGGACTACACATCAATCAGCTAAATATGCCATTGAAGAAAAGAAAAGGTTTGTGGCATTAATAAAATGAACTCTTACACCAAGGATCCAGTTGCAAAAAAAAAAAAAAAAATTATAAAGAATGTTAGGTAACATTAGCCTGGTTTCTGTGACTTTAAAGCTCATATGAGCTTAGTCTGACCAAGCTACCTTACTAGCTTACCTGCGTCCATCAGATGCCTCTGTATACTACTGGACGAATCTACAACCAATCAGACCACTCATTCCGATGACGTATGTGTATCGGCGGAACCTGAAGCCACCGTGACCTTCATTAAAGCAGTAGAAAAATTTCTTTACTTCCTTTAATTACTTCTGCTCCGTTTTCAAAGAAAACCTGTCATGAAAATTTCTCAAAACAGCTGCAACAGCAGAGTCGAACGATTGTTGCTGTTTGAAAGAACTGCTGCGTCATGGGGGGGGCTTGGCCAGACTAACTTTGCTTGCGAAATGAATGTAGCGTCAAAGGAAGTATGGGCGGGCCCAGGCTAAGGTAACACTTTACTTGAAGCCTTTATGTATAATGCATTATATTTATTCATAACGTGCATTGCAATACATTATAATGTGTCGTAAATAATTTGAACTGAATTTAAAATGCATAGTGTAACGATTAATTGAAAAGTGTAATAATGTAATAGCGTAGAATTTTACAATAATTCATGAAATTATTGCATTACAAGGCATAATTAATGCTTTAAATTTACATTTATAATGTTTTATACATAAAGGCTTTACGTAAAGTGTTACCGAATCTTATAACTTGTTGGTGCCAGCAGCCTCATGGGCAATACACCGACATATAGTTCTGTTGTGCTTCGGGCGTCCCTGAACGGGCTGATTTTCCATTCAAATTAGGTTTTTGAAGTTGTTCACTTAAACTTGCGACAGTGGTCAACAAAAAACTGCTTGGTTTAAACGTGACTGTGACCTGTGCTTTATTCACCAAGTATGCTATCAATAAAAAAAACTATGGATATTTTTCTTGCAAAACTTGTTCTTGCTAATTTGAACACACCTTTAGGCTGGGATTGGCTGTGTCATGTTGTATTACTAATTATTAATACTAATATTAATTATTAAAACTAATAGTTCAGTTGCAAATTTCGAATCATCAATCCAATCACCTTTGAGGTTTATTACCAAACTTACTTCTCTCTTTGAAGTCCTCAAACTTTAATTTAGCCCAAGGGCCAACCAATGAAGAATAACAAAATAGTTTAATCCTAGACAGAACTGGCCACCCACACCAAACGAAGGAGCTTTGGACACAAGACAGAACATTATCTCTTTATCAATTCAGCATTACATCTTTCCAACCTTTAATGTCTAATAAAGCACCATGTTTGTCTCTTTATCATTTCACACAGGATGTACAGCAACAGTGCAAGCTAACTAGCATCCTTCCTGTCTGTCTATTAACACAGCAGCAAGCAGCAGGTGCGTTAATTTTAGCAGTGTCATCTCTACATAGTAGTCTGATTCCTGTAGGCTTAATCTCTAACAGTAGGGGAGCCTGGCCGACTGACTACACGTTGACCCTGAATGACGCACTTTCAATAGCTGCCAAAGTGTTCGCTCAGATAAAACCTTGGCGAATCAGAGAAACGAGATGAAGCTCTTGGCATATATGCCAGCAAAGTGAGCTGATTCTCATGCCGTTATGGAGTGTATGGGATTTTAATAAATTGTGAAAGTGAATTCCCATTATTTCAATTTGGTGGAGAGAAAGCTTATGTAGCTTGGATGGATGAAACTTCAGATTCCCACTGTGAACGGCACAACAGAGCCACACCCAAGAAGTTTGTTTTCATAACCTATGTAAGAATAATCTCAGAATGATGAGACACATACCTTTGCAGTGTTGTGGTTGCTCGTCACCCCCGATTCTCTGAAAATAAATATTAAAGAAATTGGTATAAATTGCATTACTGAGATGGATTCATCTATAAACACAAGGAATGTACAGTACAGCACATTCCTGAGACATGTTTGAGTTTGTCTGATGAATAAATACAATTCATCATCCGATCTCAAGTCATTTTGGCATTGAATCATTACTTGGACCACTTAGAGCCAGATGTATTCTCAAACCATTATAGGATAATGTTGCATTACCCTAAAACATGACTTCCTGATGATGTGCTTTAACAACACTGATTTATCCTACCCTCTTGCATAGTATCTGTAATAATTATATTGATTTATCATATATTTCACATATGTGACCCTGTACCACAAAACCAATCTTAAGTAGCACGGTATGTTTGTAGCAATAGCCAACAATATTGGGTCAAAATTATCAATTTTTCTTTAATAAAGTAAACATTATTGCATGATTGTACATTTTATAGAATAAATATATCAAATATATGATATTTCTCCATATTTTGTGATACATGCGATCAGATGGGATGGAATTTGAACCTATAACCATTCAGTCGCCAGATTTAAATTCAAAGCTTTCTAGTGAGTGATTTTAAAATAATCATTAAAAAAATAATTATTTCAAAATATGAAGTTTTAATTTGTTTGAAAAGAAATTCAAAACAAGCCTTTATTAAAGCATGATACTAAATGTTAAAATAAACAGCCTTTTTATGTTAAATAAATAAAACGAATCAATTATTTTTAGAATAAATAAACTCCGCTCAGTATAATAACAGGTTGAATCAACCTCATCTGGGCAGTCAGTCGCAAAACAGCGCCGCACAACGGCAAATACATGCCAGCTTTGTTTACATCAGAAATAAAAGGTGCGCACTTGACTAAAAACACCATTATCTAATAAATAAAAGGCTGAGAGTGGGTGTAAACCCCGTGTGTTTCCCCCACGGAACATCCAGACATGTAAATAAGGTCCGCAGAATCAATAGCTTACATAAACTCAGTCAAATCGTATAATAAATAGGCATAATCAGCGAAGACTGAACATGCCTTTCATGCAAATATGAGTTTATTTGTGTCCTCAGGGCAGCAACTATTTGGTTGATCGACTGATGTCTGTGCGGAAACTTTCTATGCTTTAATCAGTAAAAAAATAATAACCGAGCTCATCTGTTAGACGGTTTTATTTTCACTGTCTGATCAAACCAGATCAAACCATTTCACGGGTCAGAGCAAAGCACACTGGGTTGTAAATAAGAACTGCGTAACATCCTATCTTCGTCACGCCAAGTAGTCTAGGCCACGCACGCACGCACGCACGCACGCACGCACACACACCTTTGTCGCAGCAGAAAATCCTCCTCCTCCCTGCAATCCCCACCTTGACTTTTATTCTTTCCAAGAATCACCTGTATATTGAATAACTAGAATAGGTATTATCAGAGCGTCTCAACAAGGATGGTTAACAACATCATACTGCATCAATAAGAGACTGACTCAATGGGCTCTATAGATACATATATGACACATTTGAAATAATAAATACATCAATGTGGTATTAGACCGCGGACACGGCGAGACAAAAGTTCATCGATCTATCACACATCATAAAACAGCATGTTGTTCCTGGAGAGGGATCATTTAGAGTAACACAACGCCCAATGTGAATGACTGCACAACTTTACTAGACAGAAACCACTCCTACTAACCTGAACAAACGTGTCTTTATTCTGCCTGTTGGGGAGGCCGAACGATGCATGCTATCGGCTTGAACTTCATTTTTCAATTATAGAGCGTCTTGATGCCGCGCACATCGAATTTTCCACAGCGCCACAGCGATGCCCCGCCCAGGGCACACACCCCCGTGTTCCGATTGGCTGTCCGTCTGGAGCGCAGTATGTCGTCAGCAGAATCACATGCTTTTGACGCATGTTTACAAACACTCGAGCGAATC
>JAUMHI010000069.1:13295895-13328025 GCA_032359435.1 Enteromius unitaeniatus
ATATATATATATGTATATATACACACACACATATATAATTATATAAGTCTTTTTTATTAAATTAAGTACATGAATCTATTATTCTATAAATACAGAAGCATTCTCATTAGATATGCTTATGTAATTATGCTGTGTTGATCTCTCATGCATGTTCCAAACAACAGGTGCAGCCTTTGCACATGTGGGAAAATGTGATAGCATGCTTGACCTTCAGAGCTGCAGTAAAATGTTATGATCCAGTAATATTCTTAAACCAGAGGACTATTACACTGTCATATGGCTGGGCTATACAGGCCTGTTCACACCCAGTCTCACAGAACCACTCGTCACTGGCTTGAAATGACCTCAATCAGACTTGGTTTGGGAGGAACTTCACCAGGCACTTATAGCTGCTGGTTGTTGCTGCTTGTGAAAGTGTGGTTTCCAGTGTTGACAACTTGACACTATGGCCATCCACATTGTGTATGTGTTGTTTTTATATATTGCTGCATGTGTTAGCGTCGCTAATAAAACTTAGCAGGATCATATTTTACGCATGATGAAATGAATAGCCCCAGGCGCAGCCACCAGGTGTCCGAGAGTGTGTGTCTGTTGAGAGATCACTCTGGCTTGGACTGCTTGGTATGTGCTTATGTGTGTGTAGTTTAAAATCTGTCATGGACACTCCCTTTAGGTCAGACTTAAGAGCAACACATGGCTGTGTCAAACTCTCATGCAAGAAATGTGCACACCCCTTAAATGCGTAAGCAGCGTTATCCTTTGCACCATTTTGCGTAAGTTTATGTCATGTTCTCACATAAAGAAACATTTTACTGCTCAGAGGTTGCTCTTTCATGGTTTAGAGGAATATTCTGAGATCAGTACACACTCCCCGGTTTACTAATCAGCATCACCTGCACCTCATTATCACCACAATCGTCAGCCCCATAAATACCACACACCATCCCTAAGTCAGTGTCCACGCTCTTTTGTAGTGGACTCAAACCTATGCTTCTAGTGTTGCTAATACTGAAATACTTACCTTGTACTTACCTCCTTGTTCTCCTTCATTACAGTTTCCTCCCGTGTTCCTAGGAAGTTCCTGTCTATGTGGTGTGTGGTTGTCTCCCAGATCCAGTGCATCTCCTTTGTCTCCTGTGTCTCCAACGCCCCGGATGATCCTGTTAAATAACACAAGAAGTCCTTATTGCTCTGCCCTGATTAAAGGAAATTATCCGCATCCAAGATATTCAGCTCTCAAGACCGGTTTTCTCCGCTCATCCATTGCTGTGCGTAATAAATAACATTCTGTTTTCACTTACATCCTGTGTAGAGTCTGCTTCCGTAACACAAATGGCCAAAAGTTTATTAATTTAGTATATGTTTGACACAGCCAACACATGTTTGAATAGATTTTTGGCTATTTTTTAAATATATATATTGCGTAAAACATGCAGGATAAATGTGACTATTGAAATCATTTTAAAAATATTTTCTGAAGTAGATGTGGAAATATATTGGATTTTATATGAATGTTATATATTAGACTAAATATATATGAAGGCTAAATATATTTCACTGAGCTTTACAGTTCACAGGTTAACATATATAACCTATTTAATATTTATATATATGCTAAAATACTGTTTTAATAGTTTTGCTACAGTATAGTTTGAAAGTTTAACTATGTTAATAATGTTTAATATGTTTATAAATATGTTTAATAATGTTAAATAGCTTAATTATTGTTTTTACTTTATTATCTATCAATGTTGTCTTTCTCAAAAGCATTCAATGCTAAAGAGTTATTACAATAATTTTCCATTTATATAAGCAAATATTATCCCTGGATTGCAGAATGTTTTGTGCTTTTCTTCCCCATGCAGATTTTTTTTTCTTTTACAATGAAATCTGGAGCACGTCCAGCAGCTTTCTGTGACCCTCCCTGTAAGGACACTCTCTGACTGCAGTCAGTCACGTATAGCCATGGATTACGTGTCCTCTATACTATCTGTGCACACCCTCTCACTGCCATAGGACATTGATGACAGTCTGAGTGTATTAATAACTGTCTGGTTTGTGACTGGAGGTGTAGGGACAATGGAATGAGGCGAGGACTTTGAGATGGATTACTCTGAAAGGCTGAACGGTCATGGCGTTCCAGGCAAAAATAAGCCCCCTAGAGGGCTCTGCATTAATAAAAGGCACAACAGTCTTTTCTGTTGCTTAACTGAGCTTGAATGACATTATTCTGATATTTCTTTGCCAGTCAGTGATGTAAATTCAGTTGCTCTTCTTGCAACAAACATCATTCCATCTTTTAGAAGTGAATGTTGTGGTTACACTGTTTATATTCAGATGTGTCACTTGTGTCACTTCCAGTCACTCTGTAATTTTTTCAAATGATGGGAAATAAAATAAATATAAATATATAAATATATATAAAAATAAAATGGTAACACTTTACATTAAGGTTCCCTTTATAAAGGGTTTCTAAAGGTGTTCATAAATCACCAATAACTCATTTACAAATGCATTACAAATCATTTATAAGCAGTTATAAATGCTTGAATAAAATGCTGATTTTAATGCAATACCTGCCAAATAGTGAGCCATCTTTTACTCACATGTTATAAATGCTTAATAAATATATTTCTTACCACTTCACTCAAAAGCAGACTCCTGATTTATTTCATAATGCAGCAAAAATGTGCTATTATAGCAAGACATCTGTGAACCTTTTATTAAAGAGTTATAATGTAATGATGTCTACATGTGGACCTTAATGTGTGATCACCTGTGGACCATTTATTAATGAGCTATAAATGTTAGTAACCTCTAGAAATGTACCTTAATGTAAATTTAATGAGTCCTGAGATATAAATGAGAAAACCATAAATACAACACCCTTCTGTCTTGCTATAAAAAGCACATTTGTTTGCTGCTTCATGAAATAAATCAGGAGTCTGGTTTTGAGTGAAATAAGTGTTAATAAATATATTTGTTAAGCATTTATAACATGTGAGTTAAAAATGGCTCACTATTTGGAAGGTATCAAAATCACCATTTTATTCATACATTTATAACTGCTTATAAATGATTTATAATGCATTTGTAAATGAGTTATTAGCCATTTAAATTCTTTATAAAGGGAACCTTAATGTAAAGTGTTACCAATAAAATGTTTAATAAGGGTTCTGACTACAGAATGCTATTAAACCCAATAAATATCCAAATTTATGACTGCCACTGTGGTGCCAAAAAATGACAAAAATGACAGATTTCTCCTGTGGTGCATGTTTATACATGGCTAGACATTGTTTTTGGATCAATTAAACCATTAAGTGAGTTTTTTTAAAGGAGAGTTAAAGTGCCTACGCCCTTGTTTAATAACTCTTTAGCTAATATAGTGACCAAGCTGATTAGAATTGCATTTGGCTTTATTGTCTGAATGCCTCTGGCTCTCACTGAACCACACTGAAACCCGGACAGATAAGATTAAAACATATTTTATTCTTTTTAATGTGAAAGAGTGATGTTGAAATCAATCTGACAGTGTGTTTTTGTGCATGCAAGTGTGTGTGTGTTTTTTTGTGTAGCAGACAAAGTAT
This sequence comes from Enteromius unitaeniatus, assembly GCA_032359435.1. Classification (NCBI taxonomy): domain Eukaryota; kingdom Metazoa; phylum Chordata; class Actinopteri; order Cypriniformes; family Cyprinidae; genus Enteromius; species Enteromius unitaeniatus. Next base: position 13,299,486 of record JAUMHI010000069.1, read on the forward strand.
GCTGCTATAGGATTGGTCCCTTTTAGAAAGGGGAAAGCTGTCCATTTGTACACTTCCTGCCCAGATCTAGATGACCAGATGTTTTCCTACCCTGAGAGATAAGGACCATGTCACCATGCAGCAGTCAAAATGCTCACAAGAACCAGGAAGTTGGTACACATTCTTAAGCTAACATCTTCCTAATAGAAACCTCCTGAGAGTTCAGCTTCTATAATGGGAACATAATGGTCACATGAAATGGCTTTCTGTAGATAAGAGCATGTGACCATGCAAGACATTTAGCCATGTTTATTTTATTGATTTAGAATGCATTAACTACTTTATCTGCTAACACCTCTATTAGTTTGAGATTAATGGATCATTAACAATGAAACGGTATTATAAACCAAACATCTCAAAATATGATATCATGCATAGCAATAGAATTGCTCACATGCATTGCAATTAAATCACCATGCAATGCAATGTTTGTATATGTTATAATCAAAACTGTTTAATAAAATAATTAAAATAAGAATGAATGTGTGATGAAAATGTGAGGTGGTCTTCATTCAGTACAGGAAGTTGTACGTTATAAGAGTAACATGATCCAGGCATCCCTTGTGAGATATTTATGTTCATTTCAAGTGTTCTAGCCAAAACATATAAGATAGAACCTTACTTTGAACCCTTCACACATCCTCTATCTTTCTCATCCTTCTTCTGGCTTTCTCTCTATGACGACAACAGACTCTCCTGGGATTCTCCAGCTTCCCCTCCCTTGGTTGGTGTGACCTGAACCTTGACACAAAAGAGTCTTGTTCTTCTCTGATTCTATCCCTCAGCAAGGATATCTAACCATAGGAGTAAACCGAGGGAAAGCTCCACGAACCTCACAGCTGCGACAACACACGCCTTTAGAGGGCTGACAAGAGAAAACACCCTGCTGTCTTGGGTGGGAGTGTGGATATATATGTGTGTGTGTGTTTAATCCCTGACTCTTCATGTCACACACTCTCACACAAAGAAAAAAAATTATACTAGAATAGTATAGAACAGATAAGCTCAGGATTTCTCTTTTTGGTCCAACACATGAATAACAGTGAATAGGTCTGATCAAAAAAGCATTTGGTCAACTATGTTATTATTGGAAGAAATATCATGGTAAATAACTATGAATGTATGAATATTCAGTGTGATTGTATAACTAGTCAAACAATTAATCACAATTAATCACATCATATGTGTCTGTACTGTGTTTTTTTTATTATGTAAATATTAAAACACACACATACAGTATATGCTTTTAAAGTAATTACATGTAAATGTATTTATATATTTATTTTTTATATTTAAAATATTATATATAAATATTAGTGATGCCAAAGTTAGCGGTTTAACGAATGCGATTATTTTTTTCTGAATAATGTGATAAAAATATTTAAAGCAATTAAATGATTCCCCAACACTATTTACTTTATTTAAAAAATATATTACACCAATACACCATTATGTTTGGTTCTCTATTTAAACAACTGCTTTGTGTTAAACTGACTTGAAACAGTTTTGTTTTGAATGGATTTCCCCTTCCCATCACGTTTTGCACAGGGCCGGATAAGAATAGTAAATCTTGAAATAAAATGTTATGTCAGCCATTTTTATAAAGATAAAACTGGGAGATTTGTTAATGTTTAACGTTCTTTTATGTTTGTATTTAAAAGATGTCATGTTATGTTAGTGTGTTTTTGAGGGTTACCATTGCACTAAAGTCTACAGCATGTGCTTAGGTGTTACGAAGCGGATAGGACTCAGGAGGTAAGTGCAAACAAATAACAGGTTATTAAACAATTAGGCTAAACAGGAATGTACTGGAGATGATGGCAGGAGAGTAAATACTTTGAAGACACAATATACTGAACATATGAATAGTAGCTGATATGGTATTCTTGGTTGCACATGGAGACAGACGATCACAGACTGGGGAAGACGATGACAACCACAACCACACACCACAAACCTCAGGTACACAGAGGGAGTCCTTGGAAGCCTGGAGACACAGAGGGAATCTAGGAGACAATAGAGAGAGGTAAGTTCGCTGGTAAGTAGATCAGTCTTTGAAATCGTTTGGAGAGAGATTTCGCAGTCCACTTCTCAAGAACGAGCTCGGACCAAGAGTGCTGTTTGGATTTGGCTTATATGTGGTGGTTGATGAGTGACTTGATTAAGATCAGGTGGCTGTGACAGGTGCTCGTAATCCATGTGAGTGTAGGTGACTGAGTGAGACGGTGGAGCCAGGTGTGAATATAACATTAGGGACCTGCTAACATGAATCAAAGTTGTTTGAATAATAATAATAATAAAAATACTTTGGGCATGCCATGGATGTATCAAAACCATCTTATGTTATGCATAACAAGATGGCTAATGCCTAAAGTTAAGTAAATCAAACATATATATTTTTTTTAAGTGTAGGAGGATGTCTTCCTATTAATTTATTTTACGGTTAAATGTTTTAGTTTTAGTTCAACAAGCATAAAATGTATCAATTTCATTAAAACTATATTTGATCAAATTGAGTTGACCCAACTCAATTAAATTTAATTGCATTCATTTCTTTGTTTATGAGTTGGGGCTACACATATTTATTGGATGGAAATTCTGCCTTCAATTAAATTGAGTTCATCCAATGAATAATTTTTTTGAGTGTAGGATTGGTCACCCCACTCACAACTATTGCTTCTGTCACTTTTTCTCTTGACAAGAAGTGCATTTACTCAGCACTTACTGAACGTCTTTACTACCACATCAAATGGAAGACATTTCAGATGCACATTCCACCTCACTTCAGCGGCAGGCATACGGTTCTGTGCTTGCAGTGTGCGCACTTCAAATACATGCACAAAGATACCAGAGCCCGCTGTAGGCTGTATCCTTTCATTTCAAAGCACGAAATAAGCTATGTGCATGCAACGCCGTGGTCAGTTAAGTCATATAGCTTCCAAAAAGACAATTAAAGCTGCCTTAAAACTGTGCAAGCATGTAAAACATTCGACCTGAACTCACAACAATGTGTACATATTCGAACAATTCGTACGACCTCACTCTTCTAAATCGTCCGTATTTTACGAGTTGCTAATTTGTGTGAATTTGTACGAATGACCTAAACCTCTCCCCGCCCCTAAACCTACTCGTCACAGGGATTTAGACAAATCGTACAAAATCATACCAGTGAGTTCTTTATATGAGCCATATTTAAAAACATGCCTTTGAAATGTTCTGGAGCAGCCCAGCACTGTCTCACTCATCTAATAAGCCTGACCTGAAGTGGGTCAGAAAAGGTAATAAGAGTTGAGAGTAAATAAGGTTTGTGTCAGAACCGCGTCACATTCAGCAGCGGCAGCTCTTAAAGACATAACAGCAAAAATAACCTAATAACCAGCTGCTGTGATGTCTATTAATTAAAGGACAAAGATAAAAGGGGATAGCTTTATGGATTCCTCTATATTTAATTTATAATGTGTCTGATAACTTATATATTTCTGCTGCAGTGCACAAGTAAAAATGACACTTATAATGGGTTATGTGAAGATTGTTTTAAGTTTACTTAAATTGGAAGTTCTTCTGTTAGTTGGAATTAATCGTGATTAATTTCAGAAAAATATGCAATCAATTTTTAATCGATTGACAGCACTAATAATGTCACGCTGGTGTTCCGGCAAGACATGGACAGAGACGAAGCAATGAAAACCAATGAAAGCAATGAAAAAATGAGAATCAAAAAACACGCAGGTTACATTGACGATAACGGACAAGAACTGAAAGACAGGAAACGACTTATAAAGGGTAGACAATCACAGATAACTAGCTTGACACACCTGACATGAATGACTAATTAACAGAAAGTCATGGGGAGAAAACAAAAGAGCACATAGGGAAAATGATAACAAAAAACATTTCTTAAATATATACATGCATGCATTTGTATTTAGCTACATATACTGGACATTTACAAACAAAACCTTTTTTTTTATGCGATTAATTGCGATCATTATTACTTACTGAATTGTCGTTCTAAACCTGTGAGATCTTCATTCATTGTTGGATCACAAATTAATATATTTTTGGAATCTGAGTGCTTTCTGACCCTCCACAGACAGTGACACATTTGGGGTCCAAAGATGATTCAACCATAATATTATGATTTCTGCGAGAATACTTTCTGTCCACATTTCCAAGAATACCACCATACAGGTGTGTGCATTCTTCAGATAGAAAACAAGGTGCAGACTATTTTAATAATGTCCTTACCTTTCTAGGCCTTGGATGTGGTAGTTACCTTGCTGTCTATGCAGGATCAGAGCTCTTAGATTTAGTAAAGATTTAATAAATCTGTATTTGTGGTCCAAGATGACGACATGAACAACATTAAACTCACAAATCAATCATCAAAGATGTTTAAAGATGTTTATGGAAATCAACACCTGCAAACACGCGAGGCTTGTGAACATATATTGCAGGTAAAATATAATTAATTCTCTCTCTAAATATAATTAACTCTCCTGGACTATAACAAAAGAATTGTACAATGACAATACCATGTTTTTTAGATGTATCTTGGTGTACACTTGGTGTCTATTTTATGGAACTGTAAATGCAGTGGAATGGTGGTTATTTTAAGAAACTGTCCTAGTCATTCTTTTCAGATAAGATGGATTTATTCTTGCCTTTAAGGAAGGCTGTTCTTTAGTCTGTTGTTTGTTTGTACTAGACTCATTTGTCCTTGTTCTATTTATGTTTGAGTTTTACTGTGAGGTTATAGTCAGTGGGTGATTCCTGATTTGTAGAGCATATTTGTCATGCTCTATGAAAAACTATGTGTGACATCATAAGGCTCACCAAATTATGTGAGAAGATATGAAATCGCTCCAGGCAGGAAAATGTCAGTAATGTTTTTCATGTTTTCTTACATGTTGGTATGACATAGTGATGTTTTTATCAGTATTTGCTAAACGTTGATAAAATATGTTGTGGTGTTGCTCTTGAAACCTCAGATTTAGACAGATTTGTTCTGGATCTGGGCCTTATGCTTTCAGACAAGAGTGTTTTTCTGTGTTTAATGGGATTTTATTGGCAATGGCAGTTAACACATAAAGAGAATGCTGTAAATTTGTTGTTATTTTTAGGAACATTGAAAACATTGACAGAATGGAAAAAAACTTTTAAAATGTAATGTAGCATAGACCTATATTCTTTCTAAAAATGCATTTCTAGTATATTAAGCAAGTTTTTCAGTCAACCACACCCACCCCCTTCTCAAATATTTTATTAAGGGTAAATTAATAATAATAGTTATTAGTTTTATTATTAATAGTATTAGTATTACTGGCAGCTTTTTATATAATATTTTTATATACCTATAAATATGCAACTTAACTTAATGGTTTAAAATTATACATTAGAATATATAATACTATATAATACTATATATACTATAAGGCTATAGTACTATAATAATATATTTTTACTATATTTGTGATATCATTATTATATTATTAGTGGCAAAACTGAAAGGGTGTGAGACAGCAGTCTGTAACACATGACTTGCTTTCTCTTAAAGTGAGGAGGGTCCACTGAGCCCCACCCGAATCCCTGCTCTGTGATGTCATCACCCTCTCTCATGCAAACCAGCTGTTGGGTTAAATAGCCTTTAGACGCCAGCCAAATTTCTGCACGTGTGTTGAGGAATGAGGAGAATCGAGATGGAGAAAGAACATATGTGTGCATTTCATATCAAACAAAAAAATTCTTGAGTAAACAGACTAACGGCCAAATAAATGAAAAATTGGATCGTATAGATCCAAGGCATACAAAGACGAGGTCTCACAGGGGTAAAGCAGAAATGAATAGTGAACCCATATCAATTTATTTTTCAAAACTTTATTCTTATCACAAACATACATCAGTTTAACACAATGCTAGTACACCGATCCAAAATATGATGGAATACCGGAATGTTAAATCAAAATGTCATAGTTGAAATAAAGGACATGGTATTCATATGCATTTATGTTTAAAACATCATTTTATATTGGTTCATTTTAAGAGATACAGTCCCTCTAGCACCAAATTTTGACCCCAAGTTTAGTCAGTCTTGTGTAAGAAATACTGTGAAGTGTAAAGAAGATATGGGTTTTTCATTGTATTGGAGTGAATAGACTAAAAACGATGGTCCAAGGTGGCTGCACCCACTTACATAATTTCTTTGCTAATGACTTTTGTACAGTGTAGTAGCAAATGCAGATACAAAATAAAAGAAATTTCTAGTATTTAAGCCAGGTCATTGAAACGATTAAGTCAGTCATTCAACCCATAAACACTACATCTAAATGTCTAGAATAAAAATATTACAAAAAGAGCATAATACTGGTTTACAAAGTACGGTAAAGCTGTAACACAATCCAGAAAGTTCAGATAACCATGAGCTGTCACCCTGAGTGCTAACGGGTTTTGCAGCATGTCTAATTGGTTGAATTTTTACTGTATGTTAAGGGTTGTTTGCAGCAATGAAATGGAGTTGACAGATTGATGTTTGAACTGATTTCTCATGCTCAGCAACTCCAGGAATCATTACTTTGTCGTGCAGCGATATTAACAAAATTATACAACACTATTAACTAGTCAAATCATACTGTACACAAAGACAAACATAAAACATTTCATACAGTCTAGAAACACACAAACAATCTGGTGCATTCATTGGATTCTGAATGTTTCTATATGGTTTGATGTGATTTACTCTCAGCTGGAAGATGTGGAGTGCTGGGACAGGAACAAGGATCCTCCCGGTGTTCCGTTCCAGCCCCTGGCTGCTCTTATGGAAGCCAGCAATGACTCATGGGAAAGGTCCCCCACCCCACAGCAGTACTGTATTATACTCAAAGGATGAACCTCTTGGACTAAAATGTTTTTTTTTTGCATAATTTTGATTGAATTTATATAATGTTTTTTGTATAATTCATCATTGTCATAACTGCTTTCTTAATGTACAACAATCTTTCATATAGCACTGAAACGTGTGCATTTATCTTGATCGATCGGGAGAGTATTACTTGAAAAATTTGCCTGAAAAGTTGTTCCGTATGAACTTAAATTGAGCATTTTGCTTTTTGCAGTGGGAATTTGAGTCTTTGTCTTCCTTGTGCCTTATGGCCAAGGTCAATGCAGTAGATTGAGCTGGGTTAAAGAAGCAGGGACTGAGCATTCTGCCCAGACCCTTGGTGGTAGATCGGCTTTTTCACAGCTCAGTGTCTGCTGTTTTGTTGGTAGAATGGCCATTGGTGGCAGCAGGAGGCGTTTGGGCCTTAACTGCCTCTTGTGACTCTCCGTTAAGACTGGGCTTCTCCTGGGGCTCGGCTTGGTTTAGAGGGGCCACGGACACCAGAGTGTTACCCTGATTTTCCTCGTCAGCCATGTAAGACTCCTCAGCCTGTGGAAAACAAAATACAACGATTGAACTTTTCATTTTGCTTTCATATTATTATTTTTTTAATTATTTTTATTACTGTAGATATTATTCCTATATTTGTTCTAGTTAAAATGATCAATTATTATTATAATTGCTTTTTTTTTGTATAGCTCAAATTCATCATTTGTAGACTTAGAGTTTATTAGCTGTTCACTCTCACCCAAGTATCTTCTTCACCCAAAGATGAAAAATTCTGTAATTTCTTTCAAAATTCTGCTGTACAAAATATTTTGAAAGAAAGTTTGTACCAGGCTGTTACAAAATTTTTTTTTTCTTTTTTTTTTATATCTTCCAGATATCAGTTTGGCAGAACAAAGAAATTCATACAGGTTAGGAACTACTTGAGGGTTTGGTTCATTTGTTTGAACATTTTCATAAATTTTCATTTTGGGTGAGCTTTACCTTTAATCATGTAGATCATTTAATTTAATCATCATAGAAATTTAATGAAAAAGTTCAAGGGATAGTTTCCTCAACATTGAAAATGCTGTCATTAAAACATGTTGTTCCAAACCTGTAAGACCTCCGTTCATCTTTGGATTAAGAATTAAAATGTTTTTTATGGAATCGGAGGGATCTCTGACCCTCCCATAGGCAGCAAGTGTCAAAATCTGTAAAACACTTTTTGTGCAAAAAAACAACAAAAAAAACTCCTTTATTCAACAATTCGCCTCATCTACATCACCCTGGAGTACTTTGGATACTTCCAGTGAACATAAACAAAATATGCTGTTCTGTGCCAGCTGCACCATATGTTTTCTACATTGTCAGGCTTGATCTGAATGAAACAACGTATCCATGTGACTCTTGTAAAGCTTTGTAAAGTTAAGGTTGAACCCCTGATGTCACATGGATTATTTTAATGGTATCCTTGCTACATTTCTGGACCTTGATCGTGTAAGAACACTTTCTGTCTATGATAGGGTCAGATGCTCTCAGATACCATACAAAAAATCTAAATTTGTATTCTGAATTGAGGGTTCAAAACAACAAAAGGGTGAGTAATTAATGACAGAATTTAAATTTCTGAGCCTCGAATATTTAAATTTTTAGTCAGTATTTTTTGTAAATCAGCATTGATGAGCAAGACCCTTTAAATAAGGGGAGGGTGTTCTTTGAGTGGAACATGTAAACTTCCATGAAATCATTTTCATTTGATGGAATATTTTTCCTGACACATCTTCAAAGCTGAAGCATTTATTATGTAGCATATGGCTCATGAAATTTTGCCCTACATGAATGTAAGTATTTTTTTTTTTATTGTACGACTCTTTTTGAGGTCTGCTGAAAGTGCACTTTGCTTTCATCATTTCTCATCATTTAACAGAGAAGGAATTATTGGCAAGGAGATGAAACAGTTAGTGTTTCACTAGCATGTGTTGTGGTTCTGAACATTAAATGGGGTGTATGCCGTAGTAACTGCGCTGCACTGATATGCTGCCAATTGTTTCCTTCTTAATTACAAGCTTGGCAACATTTCCAGATCAAATCCACTGAACTTTGCAATTAAAATGTGTGCATAACACATTCAAAATGGGAATTTGATTGGAAACACTTGGTGGTGGAGATACTGTTGGTGAAGTCATCAATTTGAAGGTTTAGACAGCAGGAAGTGAATGAATGTGTAAATTTGCTTTAAAGAATTGTTAATGTTGACATAGAACATGCAATTGAATTCTCAATAAAACAATATTACAATTAATGGGGTTCAGTAAGTTTGAGACTCACCAGTTTTATGCCTTTTCCATCACTTCGGCGATGGCACTTGAAGTAGTATATGCCGACTATTATGGCAGCAAGCAGTAAGCCGGTCACCAGCACAGACACGAAAACGGGAGACGATCCAGAAGCAGCATCTCCTTCGCTTTTTGGCTAGAAAAACACATAACAAGAAGTTTAACAAAAACTGGAATCAAATATTGGAAAGCTTCAATAGCAATTTGAGTCTCACGTCTAATCAAGTGATGTTGTATCACCTTGAGCAGGAATGTTATGTCATAGGTCTGTTTTAATAAAACATATAATATAACAACAGATTAATCTTTAAATGTGGTAGACATTGTCTATTTAGTTGTACATGCTCATTTCACCCCATTTTTATTTGTACCCTTCATCACTTGATGTTATTCTATAAAAGACTAATCATTTAATGACATTGTGAAATGTAAACTTTATTAAATCTCAAAATAAAATGATCTTCTTTATTATATGTTGTGATGCCTAAATTCACTTGTAGCATTTAAAGTCATTGATTTTAGTTTTTAGTTTTATTTTATTATAAATTATTTTATATTAAAGTTGTTTTTTTGTTTTTTTTTTGGTTAATTTATGTAGCATTCCTGAGCACTCCTAATTTAGATTTTTTTTCCACTCTTCGTTGCATGCGTCCCATACACAAAACTTATCTGCTTTACAAAGCCTCACATACCAAACAAAAAGAGGAAATGAACAGGAAGGAGTCTTTGTAGTTTAGCACCTCTCCCTGCGTTTCACAAAGCATGTGTGGGCTCCATATCGTCCCATGGTGTCAAGCCAGAATAACCAACACCTATATCATGATGAAAAAAAAGTACAGATCCTGCGTCAGACTACCGTATCGCTGCTATCACTTTCACCGGTCTCAGATCAGTTCTTGCCAACAATGGACGCTCATCATCTCCCCTCCAATTCTTCTGTCTAACCTCTTTCCTGGGTTCATAACCGCATGGCAGCAGTGAGAGGAAGCCCCTCTTCTTTCCCACTCATTCATCTTTTGTGTGGAGGGATTATTTATAGCGAATGACAAAACAGGATCTCCCTAATCTGAGCTCACAGGCATCAACAGCTCAAACTGCCCTGCAAAACTTTATCCTCTCAGACACAAAGCTTCCTTCCTTTCTAATGTACACGGACACAGATGACAGCAACTGAAAACAACTGAAGTCACTCTGTCACATGGTTTGGACTGGCAAAGTAGAGATACTTGTAGAGATTTATAGTGGAGTTGTAAAGCTCTTTTAACAACCTTTTGGGTTTAATATGGGATGTGTGCATTAGTATGATACTGATATGGCCTCAGTTTAACATACTGATGAACATGTAAATGAAAATATAAATGCAGTTACACAATGTTCCTTTGCCAAAAATGTATTTTGTAGTGGTAATCAGGATTTTTCCTGGCGGCCGCCAACATGAATTTTTGTCCCTCCAAAGCCATATTTGATTGGTTCATGTGATATAATGGCTGCTGAGCTTGTGATAGCTCTCTTGTTAACTAAGGGAGAGAAAGAACAGAGAGAACAGACTTTCTCTGCCTGTTTACACCTGGTCACTTTATGCACTTTCTCAGAGTAAATGCCTTCCAATACTAATAATAATACTAATACTAGACGCATTACCACGGATTCAGCCAAAAAGATGACTGTCATGCTTCTTATTGCTTGTTTTCGTTCTCCATGTGCTCTGTCCTTGTGTACCCTGTACTGTCCTGAATATATTCTCCTCCTGCTGGAGCAGGGGTGATGGCGGTGGAGAATGCCACAAACAGCAGGAGCACAGAGAGGAGCTCCTCCCACTGCGCTGTAGCTGAGGGTGAGCTGGAAGATCTGGAGCTGCCGGAGAAGGACCTCATAGACTGGGAGACTCCAGTGGCCGTGCCTTGCATGGAACACAAAAACCCACCCTCCCATCCATTCCTGTCCATGCCACCGCTGTCATCTGCCAGCCCTGTGGCTCACCCTCAGCCCACCATCTGTGTGCTTGATTTGCCATGGGTCTGCCAGTCTCCATCAGCGTTGTGGTTGGAGGATCCCTCATGTCCTCCTCCAGCCTCAGAGTCCCGAACACCGCCTCGGCCCTCTGACCATTGGGCTCCACCATGGCCCCTAACTTCCACCTATCCTCCATAGCCCGTCAGTCCACCAGACTCCTCCTTCCCTCCAGCTCCACCTTAGTCCTCTGTCAGCAAAGTCGCAGACCCTTCAATTTAAATTTTTCCTAAATCTGTTGATTTCATTGATGTGAACTTTGTTACAGTTTTTCTCAGTCGCTTTGGTGCGTTTCTCACAACAGAACTTACATTTGCACAACAGTTAATGTATTTCTCAAAACAATTAGTCATTTGTGCACATCCTCATTCCTTCCAACAAATTGCAAATGCTTTTGGATATGCATCAATTGCTTTCATACAACTGCTGTTTTATAGCATTATCATTTGCTTATGTCATGTCAGTCAAAATTATTTAAACTTGTGACTGCTGAATAGTCATTCCATATAAAACGAATAGTCCTCATTTCATTGCTTGGGTCATTACATACAACAATGTTGAACTAGTTGCCAAAATATGTCAAGCAAATTAAAAAAAAAGTTTAAATCTTTTTTTCATGAAACTTTCTTCTAAATTGAATGGTTTGCACAATGCTTTGAATACATTTAATTAGAATTGCAAAGAGCATATGCAGAAAAAATGTGGAACATACATATTCAGTGTCTTACTCAGATACCTCACTACATACAGTAATGTCTAACTTTACTGTAGTTTTCAGATGGCTGTGCAAATAGTGTATAGTGCTGTTTTGAGCATTTTCAGGAAGTGTTACCAAAATCTGACTTTTTTTGCATCGGAAAACATTTACAGAGTAAACTGTCATAATGACAAAGCCATTTGACTATCTTGTTCATAAACAATGGTGTCAGGACATTTCATCTTGATGACACTGACATTTTCATTGACATGAATACTTGCTTTTGAGGAATGAGCTATCCATTTTGAGCAAGTAACACACTTTTCAGAAAAGTATAAAAGAGGTTGTCTAAATATTTTATCTGACATCAGTGGTTCAACCGTAACGCCTTACAAGCTACAAGAATACTTTTGTACAGATAGAAAACAAATATTACGTACGCAGTTCTGACAATGCAAGGATCCATCTTGTACATGTATGAATGCTTTTAATTGTAAAAAAGCAGCATATCCGTGCACTGCAGCTGACACATAACAAAGCTTTTACAGGTTTAGATGCAACATTTTTTTTTTCTAAATAAAGCACCAAAAAGACCATGGTGAAATTAAACCATCTATTCTGGAGAAGTGCAGTGCTAGCGTCATTGTATTTTTGGAAGTAGATGGTATTACCATGGTATTACTATCTACTGTACCTCATGAAGCTTGTGAATGTGAAATCTAAAAGTTGGGTTTAGATAAATGTCATTTAATTGGACAAATTAACTAAAATGAAATAAATAAAAAAATCACATTTTTGAAAGCTGTTGACCAATGAAAACCAATGATTAATAAAAAATGCAAAAATAACTCTGATAGTCCCTAACTGAACTGTGATATATAAACTGATTTTGGACCATTGTTTTTTTCTACCAGAATATTAGTGACCAAAACTTACTTACAGCTGATTCGTAACTTTGATTTGAGGCAACCACTTTTACATCAGTGGTCCAGAACTCTTGGGAATTTGATTGTCCTGGTACAGGTGTAGACAGGCTGTCATCAACAGTGCTGGCAACTAATCAAGGTGCCAAAACCAAAGAATCAAAGATCAGTAGTATCGCCAACTAAAAACACTTAAGAAATGAATTTAGAGACAATCTTGAGGCCTCATACCTTTGTCATTATGGTAAACAGAACCTGTAGTTGTTTCTTGACCAGCCATAACAGTAGCTTGACTTGCTGTTCCACCTGGAACCTCTGAATCGTTTGGCGTGATTGTTGTCGAATCTACTTTCTGGATTTCTAGCAAGGCTGTTGTCAAGTCGATATCTGGACTATTTGTCAGAGCAGTTGATGAACTTGTTGTTTCCTGTCCCTGACAACCTGCAAGGTAACACAGAAAATGTTAAAGATGTCCAATACTATAAGATGACAAGATTTAGGATGCACTTCCACTTGACATTGGTGAATTATGTAGTGTCATATTACATAAATAGCCTAATAAATGATACAATTTGCGCTAAACTGTTATTATTGTGCTGCTGCTAACAGCAATTACATTTTAATCTTTATGGATTTTGCTTAAAAATAGCTAATTATTTGGTAGATCACTTCCAGACACAGAACATCTATTTGCAAACTAGTCAATTTTTGTATTTCCTACTGAGCCAGGAAGTTGGGCGGGACATATTAAAGGCCCAATAGTGTTTATATAGGTTATATATTTATTTTGCTGAAATATAAAATTCTCATTGATTTAGACTCGTCTTTTTTTTAACCATTCATTAAAAGGACTCATTAGACTTTTTTTGTTTTCTTTTTAGATAAATCAGGATACACTAGTTTTGGCATACGTTTCTGATTGACTTAAAAGAATAATAGGAGTCATTTGTTTATAATGAAACTCTACCGGTTGCGCCGTGTTTTTCACTTACTAAAAATAACTTTGTGAAAAAAGTGAATCGGACTACACTAGTTTTGCCATTAACAATTAACAGAATTAACAGAATTTTAAGAAAATGTTATTTAAATAGATATTACTCATTAAAAATATTTGTTTGTGACTGTGATTGCATTGTTTGTTTTTCCGTGAGTTTCCTTTTTTTAAATGAATTAAAAATATACATTTGAAAGGTTTTGCAAAATTGTACAGCATGGATTTGAGCAAAGATTTCCAAGCCATTTTTTTACTTTGTACATCATGCAGTCAACTTTTGCAGTGTTTGACCAGGCTGTCAGGTCCTCCTTATCTACCTCCTTATCTGCCACTCCAACATGTTTGTTAGCATGTGGGTGGTAGGTGCATTCTAAGGTTGAGTAGAGGTTAAAAAAGCCTGGCCCTTTGTGACCGTTATTTAATGCCCGTGTGTTTCCACCCTCTCCAAAAATGTGCCTTGTTTGCACAGCCACTCTGCACTATTAATAACTTACATGGGTAATGCCCCTGACACCGCCTGAGCAAATAAACATTTGCCTTGAAAAGCCAAGAACTTTGCTGTACATTACAGTACCACACTCCTTAGTAATGAGTTATGTCTAGAGATGTGGAATGCAGGAAGTGAGTAGACGAGTGTAAAGGACAAATTAATTAATTTGCCCATTTGGTTTAGGTGTTGCATTCTGAACTAATTAGGGTAAGTGTACCCATTAAGCCCACCAAAATCTAAGTTTAGGTGTTCTTCAAAGATATTGACATTGTTTGTAAGAAAAATTAGTTGGTTCTTCAGTACCATTTGAGCCTGTACATGTTCCAAATAAGTCCATGGGATGATTTATTCTTGATTTATTCAAAAACGTAATTTATCGTGCACTGTCGGCGTCACAACTTTGTAGATAGTTTATGTTCACACACAGCTACATGACACACTGCATGAAAGATCATATTTGAAAGGCGTAATGGGGCACTTCAAGAAATGTTGTTTTTTCTGTCTCCTCAAACTGAGTCTCTTGGATGACCTGATGACCTCTAGGAGCGCTGATGTTTGCCTAAATTGATAATCTCTGGTAAAAATTCTCTGGTTTATTTTTCTTGAAAAGAAGCAGCAAACACTTAAATATCAGGTATTATGTAGAGGTTTCACTTGTTGAACAGAATCTGTTTTCAGGATTGACTCAAGGTCTGTTCACATCTCTGTAGTTAGATCAGTGTGCTCAATAATGTGTCTTTTACCTTTATTTTGTATAATTTAATTATAAATTTTTTTTTTTATAAAATACAAATCATTAAAAAAACCCTTTTTTTTTCTCACATCTCCTAACATTATTTCTTACCTGCCTCAGTGACAGTCATTAATGGGCCATTAGGGGAGGGGTCTTCAGGTGAGACTCACTGAATATTAATGGCCATCGCATATAGGCCTTCATCTTCATCATGTCTTTAAAAATTTGAAACACTATTGTTTTCTCTGAAAAAGTAAGTGGAATGATTTTCACATCATTCTGAAGTAAATATTCTGGCCTAATAGACTAAAGCAGTACTCACGGTATTACTCACTGTGCATTACAATTCAGTATGGGTTTCATGGCCTTATTTCAGCTACTTTTATCACTGTACCATTTAAGTCCATCTTTAAAAAATAGTTCATTCATTAAAATTATATGATTTGCATAACAATTTATGATGTATTTATTTGTAAATGAACATAATATATATATTTTTTTAATTCTGAAGGGTCCTGAGAAACCAAAGTTTTGAGGTACCATACAGCATAAAGATGGGAATAACTTGGATTTGCCAAATGTGATTGATATGCAATTAAAATGTATGGAAATTAACAAATTACTGGATTGCATAAAATAATAATCAACATAACATATCATGTTGTCTCTTGTTAATTTGATGTCAAAGTTGAAAGTGGGCTTAATGGGTACACTTACCCTATGCCATATCAGAAAGTCATTGAACTTATGTTCTTGCTAAAAGTAACATCATAAGAAAAAAACAACTACTAGTAGTTTTCATTTCTAAATGATACATTCAAGGTAAATCATTCTAGGTAAATTATAGATAATTTCACACTAAAGTCATGTTAAAATGCAAAGTAAACAGGGCACAACTGGAAATGAATTGTTGCGATAACATGCCACAAATGCTGTGCATAAATGCTCAGTTGCATCTGAAATAGTGCATTCAGCAAAGCATTGACAAAGTTTTTTGGAATTGGGAACTAGAGCAGCTGAGCTCTAAATCTAGAACAATTTCTGGTGTCACCACACGTTTTGCCATCAAACTTGTCACAGAGGCTTCAGGATGCCATCTGGAGCTCATGGTGGGTGGTCTTGTGTTTTCCTAACTAGAAATGCTAAGATATCTGCCACAGCCATATCATAAATTGAATCTACATTTGTTTTAACAGGTGTGACTGTATTGTGCAGGAACAACAATCCTTGATTAATCTTTTTATTTAAACCAATAATAACAAACAATCCATGCTTGGTCAAGCTCAAATCTCCTTTCTGTTTGTGACTCTTAGTGTTTTGTGATTTTAAAGCATGCATGGCCACCGTGATAGTGCTCACCCGCACTTACAGCTTAAAGCACCCCTCCCTCATTACAGAAACACCCTGAGTATCTTGTAAGCACTACTCTTGGGCTAGATACTGTGCATGGCTAGCCATATATTTTAATTGGCTGAACTGGGCATGCATCCTACAGCTCTTAAAAATGTTAATAAAACTAAGCGCTGACTTACACAAGCCAAAACCTGACATGTTTATTGATATAATAATTGTTAGGAAGAATGTTCCCTCTTCTCCTAACATCATATAAACAAGACCAGTGTACACAAATGCCTTTGTACACTTCTGCATTTGTGCAATTTCTACAAATAAGAAGCGCCACATTCTTTTTCAATGTGTATGAAGACGAACATCTTTAATTGTATACAAAATAAAATTGCCCTCCCAGCAGCATTAGCAATATCCTGCTTTACATATTTTCTGTTCTAAGTGTTATGGGAAATTACAATAAGTGCATTGTAGTTAGGTCATTTTGGATTTTAAGAGAAAATAGAATGTTAATTGCTAAAATACTAATCCAAACAGTACCCAAAAGGTTTTCTTGGTGTATTATGGTAAAATGTCACCATCTATATACCAGGAGACTAACTAATATTTGTGGTGAATGAGGTCACTCTTGAAAATTCTGGGAGTAAGTCTTGACTAACCAATGAATTTCCATGCAAATGTTGTCCCTCATAGCCAGACCTCTGATTAAACCTTGTGAACACAATTTTGTTTCCAGGAGGACTGATAAAAACCTTGTGTTGTGTAAAGTCAGCCAGTCAAATCTGAGTTTGCCAAATCTAGAAAGTACTTTCCAGTTCTTATGTGGGCAGTTGGGAAGTGGGCCGTCTGACTGTATGTACTTGCATGAAATGCATACATTTTTATCCATAAATGATATGCAGATTGTATGCATAAAGTTTCTACATGCTCTCACAATATACATTTATGTATGCACAGAAGCCATAAGTAGTCACGTAAAACTGCAATAATAATTTTTTATATATTATTTCAAACAGTTACAAAATGTATTTTCAAATGCCTGGTCTGCTTGATGTCTCACATCAAAATAACTATGATCTTACAACTTTATAGCTACATTCATCACACATGTACTTGCAAGCACTTTCAAACGTCTACACAATCTAAAGAACTACTGGAGATGAAAGTTAAGAATTATTAATGTTTTTTTTTAGTCACCATGATGCAGATTAAAAATGAGATAATTCAGGATCTAGTTTGATGAAATAAGTCAGTTGTCTTGTTGCAGTCTAAACAAGCATAAAACTCAACCCATTTAATTTTCATCCCAAAGGCGACAACCATCTTGATGTATTTACTATTTCACAATTTGTATTGCAGTGAAATCTGGTCATCAGTCTGACATCTGGACTCTCAACAGCAAGCACAAATAGAGTTCTGGAAGAGAGAGAGAGGACGTGACTCCACCTAACTGCGTCGATGCATGTTTTTCTTCCACCAAGTACAACAGAAATCGGAATCATTGTTTTCCTAAGGAAAGTGGCACAACAGGGACCAAATGCGCTCTCCACATTTCTCAATCACTCTAATCCTTTCCATGGTGTTCTGACACGTCTGGTCTGATGTAATGAGACAATCTCAGGCAAAGACTCACAAAATCCCTCATGCTCTCAGCTGTGGCTGAATGGATGTTCAGCAGTAAGCTTAGCCAGACACGTCCTGACAGCTCTGATATAAACCTGAGAGCTAAAACCACCTCCTTCATCCAGAATCACTGGAAACATGAGAAATATCCA
Organism: Enteromius unitaeniatus; assembly: GCA_032359435.1. Lineage (NCBI taxonomy): Eukaryota > Metazoa > Chordata > Actinopteri > Cypriniformes > Cyprinidae > Enteromius > Enteromius unitaeniatus. Next base: position 13,317,695 of record JAUMHI010000069.1, read on the forward strand.
TAAAATGCTTAAGGTTATTTTAAATTAAGTACCTCATTAAATGGATAGTTCAACCATGAAATGAAAATTTTGCCATCATTTACCTTTCTCTCAAAAATGTAGATGATGGAATTTTAATTTTCGGGGGTCAACTGTTCCTTTACGTCTTGCTTGCAGGATTCAGATTTCAAGAATTGAGCTAGATTTATTTGTTTTTATCTGCATGAACTAGAAATATGGTAGGATAACTCCAAATAACCTTAGACTTAGCATTATAGGTCATTTTATGATCATTGTCTCTATAAATGTCCCCTGGGCCTACTCAAACGACTAAAAAGGATGTCACTGTAATTTTCCCAGAGACATTTATTTCTGGCAATCTAAAGGCATGTCTGCTTTGCTTCTGACTCTGGAGGATTTCTGGATGGTATCCTTAACTCAGTCCCCAGTAGGAATGCAGCGAAAAGCGATCTGCCTTTTCACAGCTCATAAGGGAGTGTCTTTAATCTCTACCTGCATTTATGTTTAAATCACAAGCTTGTTGAACTCCGGGATGGTCTCTGTCTTCCTTACAGAGCCCCCCGCTTGTTCTTCTGTCCTCACACAGATCTGGGGCGTGATTAGCTAGCGGCATGGAAAGCCATCTCGAGATCACCCATCTCTGGGTCTGCTTGAAACAGGAGAAACCTAAATAAACAGCTTAGCGAAAGAGAAAAGAGTGTGATGACAGATGCAGTTGACTCAAAAGGGTCAGTAATCACTCTAATAAGTGCTGTCCAGCAGGGTGGAGTTCATCTCTCTCAATCTCCAGATGCACAGATCTCAAGGGAAACATTTTCCTCCCAGTGTACTTTACGCTTTAACATGAGGCTTTGACGTCTGCAGCCGGTTAGGCTGGACGGCAGCCTGGGACTCATTGCTTCTCCACCCAATCCATAGAGAGCATGTCTTGGTGATGACAGTCAACTGCAGCCCTGAACTCCTGAACTCTATACGTCTACTTACATTGTGCTATCGTTCTTTCATTCTATCTGTTGTTCTATGCATCTACCATCCATCCATTTATCATTCTGTCAGTCTTGAAAAAAGTTTTTAAACTTTCAAATAAGACTTTGCCATACCAACATCAAAAACTTGGCTTTTTGCACTTTTTTAGCAGTATTTGTTTCTTTTTCATGTGTTTGTTTTTAAAAAAATCTTCCAACGGAAGCCCTTGTGATGCACTGTTGGTGTAATCTCAAAATGTTATTTCTCAAAAGGTCAAAGAACTTAGGTGGCACTTTTAACTGATGCACTGCAAATCCAGTGGTTACTCTATCCACCCCAACTATGGGTGAACTATTTTCATTTGTGAGCATGCTGATCTTGAGAGTTTACTTAGCAATGAGCCCATGGCCCAGTTGTTTTCTGACAAAACAAAAATGGGGTGAAGGAATTAATCAAATCAGTGTCAGGTGTGGAATGTTCTCCAAGCCAGACCGAATGTAGGTATCTCGGATAGAAACTATAGACGGTGTGCTAACCATTCACACAGTGATCCCATTCCTGAGGTTTTGGACACAATTTGAGGCGTATATTTAATACACAGACCACCTACAGTACTAATGGGTGCCTTTACTATTCTTAGACAATAGAGTCTCATTGATTTTTTTTATAGTGTTAATTTCCATAAGAACCCTCCAGAGTAATAGAGTGTTATAAGAGTTTAATTTATGGTTTACCTAACGGATGTTGCAGATTTTTGTGATGTTAATGCTTCAAACCTTGCTTATTTTAAAAGAGCACCACATATTGTCCAAAACAGGCATCTTCTTGTCACTCCACTCTAGCTGCCAGCTGCCGCCTCCTTTAGCAGCTTACTGTCAGCATCACAAGCATTGCGTGGCTGCAGATGTCCATGGACTTTTTCCAAGCTCTTGTTCTTTGACATCATCATGCAGATTGATTCAGACAACGTAATTGGATATCTAAATGTTTGATCCGCTGCCATGCTTGGCTTCTACAATGGTTGGAGAAAAGGCCACAACAGAAAGACAAGTGTGGGGGTGTTTGTGTGACTGTCTTTTTTTCCCTTTCTGATTTTTTCTTCTCATCACACAAAAGAAAAACTGGGGTTGGGTTTTGCCCCCTCTCTCACTTTCTGGCTAACCGTAACAAATCCCTTGGGCTCTGTAACGCTGTGGTTGAGGAGGAAAGACTGCCATGAGAAAGTCCTCGTGCTTTTGATGGCAAGCAAAGGATACAATCTTATGTTTTCAATTAGAGAACATTAGGTAGAATTGCCCTAGTTTTGTGCTGCTTGCTGAACATTAATTACCCCGGCAATTACCCCACCGGTTAAAGAGGCTCAGCCAAGGCTTATTAAATCGTTTATTCCTCAGGCAAAATGGCAGAAACCGCCATAGAAGTGCAAACTTCTCCATAAAGTTAGATGCATGTAGCAATTACAAAAACACAACAATAGTTTAAAAAGCAATTAATGAAAAGGCTCTGTCCACAAATAGTGTACAGTTTTCTACAAATACTTTATATATTCCATTTAAAATTAAATTATGTTCATTTTTATATAAAACAATAGTTTATATGTATGTATCTGTAAAATTAACATTACTTATTTATACTTGATATATTGTTATATTTACATATTTGCTGTACCATTTGATAAGAGTTCTTTTTTTTTACCTTAAAGGATTACTTCATAAAAATTTCCTCATAATTTACTCACCCCCATGTCATCCGAGATGTTTATGTCTTGCTTTCTTTAGTTGAAAAACTCTGGACTTCAACAGGAACAACAGGCTGAAGATTCAAACTGGAATTTTAAATCAGCTCTACATGATCCCAGTCGAGGAATAAGGGACCTTTTTAGCAAAATTTCATTTCATTTTCTAAAAAAAAAAATCACTAGATAGGACCCTGCATCAAAATGGACCTTCAGCCCATTGACCACTATTGATGTCCACTATATGGATAAACATTTTGGAATGTTTTCTTGCAAAAAAAAAAGAATTTATTTTTGATTGAAGAAAGATATGAACATCTTGGATGACATGGCACATTTTTTTATTCTGGAACTGAACTAGTCCTTTAATCATGGAAAATACAAACATTTATGACTATGTGCATTTTGAACAAATACCTAATCGATGTGAATACTCAAATGATGCAGTTAAAGTTTCTGTGAAAGTGAAACTTTGTCATCATTTTATAAGTTGCTGTTTGACTAATATGATGATCCAACCAGCACATTGGTCCAAAGTGGTGTCTTGGAGTTTCCGCTCATTACAGGTTTGTTGATCCACAGGCTAATTACACACTAATGTTTGGACGTTTGGGTAGTCATATTACCAGAGCACCATGTCAGAGTGAGAGCCGTTGGAAGCTGCATGCCAGCTGTGATAGACGCAATAACAGCAAAACTACATTGGAGTGCCAGGGGAACTTAAATAACAGACTCACAGGAGCGAGAACAACAAACCCTGATGTGTATCCAGATTGATGTACTAATAAAACATGACTGTTAGTTGTTACTTCACATTTGTTTATAATATATAATACACAATACTAGTTTTGTCCTAATCTTAATTATAAGTGAAGCAATGGACATAAACATCTAAACATGCAACTTGCCATATTTACTGTTTGCTCAGATGATCTTTTCACATAATCACAGAATGAACTGCTTATTTTTCCACCCTTTCAGTTTTAATCAATATGCATCTCTGAAAAGCCCAGTGAGATGGATCACACCCAAATCAGAGTGATGTAAGATATCCTACAACATTTGTGCATAGGCTGGGTACATGACGTTAACCTCACCAGAGTGACCTGGGACTGCAGGAATGCCAGGCAGTAGCTTAAAGCCATGAGAAAGTGGCAGCTGCTTGTTTTTATTGGCCAAAGAGTGCATCGTCAACCAAGGAGAATGTTCCAGAACCAAGTTAGGCAAATATAAGGTCCACAAGCTTATCATTTCTCTCCCTGCCCCATAGAGACCCCTGCCATCCATTTTGTTTTTGTTATGCGTGATGCACTGGCATGCATGAACTTCCTCTTTGTGCCTTGAATTGTGTCTTTGTGTAGCTAAACCCATAAAAACACTAAATAGCTTTGCTTGTCCTATCCAACGTGATAAAAATACTTTACGTAGTTGATAATAGCGCCTTTAAAAAACATCTGTTTGGGAATTCCCATATGTTGGTCCAGATCAGGCCGGATGAATTGGCTTCTGTTGGTACAGTACAGTTGGTCTAGGCCTTGGATTTTATCCAGATATCTAACTGTAATACACCACAGTAGCGGTTTTAGGATCCGGAAAAGACCTGCTGAAGGGACGCAAGGTCTGCCAAGTAGTTAAAGACGCGTGAAGGTGTTTTCTCACTCGCCGTTGAGCTCAAATCACAGCCAGATTCAATAATACTCCATGATGCTTGGGAAGCACCAACCGTCATCCTGGCACCTGTCCACTGAAATGCCACATTGCCACCAGGGTGTATAATGGGTGAACTCACAACATGGGAAAAGGTGGTAACTGAAATTCAGGGTGTTGTTTGGGTGGCTAACCTAGCTATGAGGAGAATGTGAGCTCAGCTAAACACATTGGCCAACAGGCTGTCATAGCAAATCGTTATTTCTTGCCCTTTCCATCCATCAGTTGAGGAAGGTTGCACCTCTGAAAGAGCAATACTTCCGTTGGGAGGTCACAGTCACATTTGAACCGTGGGTGGATGATTGAAATGCAGTTTAGTCCTGAGTCTTCATTCAAATACCATGCAATTTGACCCTTTTTAGCCACTTAGCTTTGGTTAATTTAATTCTGCAGCAACTGTAGCCGGTGGTTGCCTGTCCAGATGGCTGAATCCTATGATTCGGTATTCATAATTTGAAGCTTTTTCAGTACACTCATTTTGTAAATTTTATGCAGATGTTTTTTAGGTATACTGTAAGATTGTTGATGACCTTCACAGTGTCGTATGCTTCTGTTTGCGTTCAAGAGCATACTCTGACAACACAAATGTGCTATTTAAAACATATAAACAGCAATTTCAGCTTGGAGTGGAGTCATGGAAATCTGTTGAGTTTGGTGGCAAAGTGATGTTGAATTAATGTTTCTGTGCTGATGTTTCAGTCACTGGAGTGATGTTTGAGTTTGCAGTCAATTAACATTGTCTTACAGTAGACCTGAATTTTATGATCTAAAAATTCTTCATGCTCACATATTTTCATGGTTGTCTGAAAAGTGTTGCTACGCTTTGACCGTCCATTGGCGAGGTCTCACAGGAGTGCCAGTTGCACTGAAGTGTCAAGCATTTAACAGACTGGTGGGAATGGAAATGTATAGTGCTTTGCGGTCTCTAAGTGGCTTCATTTGAACAATGTCTCCTTGCAACATGCAAAGCCTAATAAATTCACCTGCTTTACAGTTTCACATTACGCTTATTAAAATCTCTGAGCTGGACATTTGAGGATGACTATAGGAATGTTTGGCACTTTAACTTCAGATTTCATATTGCACACTAGCTTTGGCTTACTACGCAAGTTCTCTTCAGCTGCCTAATTGAATTTTTCATTTATCTTGAAAACTGATTATGTGCTGTGCCATTTGAGGGTTTGTCTGGTATGGAAGTCTGTTCTTTTGTAGCAGCCTACTTCTCTTTTACAAGATCTTTTTTTTTTACCAGCACTAGTTTCCAGGCAAAAGTTTGTTAGGTTAACTCACCATGATCTTGAAAAACTGTTCTGTGTTTAAACCTTCCCACCATTAAACCTACAGCATTACTATCACTTCTGGGGAAAAGGGAATTGGGTGTACAGCTCTGCTCTGCCCACATGGGCGTCACTTACAAACCAGCTTTTTTTTTTACTCCTTTTTGAAATAACGGACATGTGGTAACCTCCCTGCAAGGCGAGTGCCTTTTACTCACGACTGTCTTGAGCCCTGTGGTTGATCATGTAAACATCCATGTATATTCAGGAAAAAATGAACTAAACTCTGTGGTCCTACACCAAATCCACACGTACGACTGCTTTTTAAAAAAGACAATTTCACCACATGTAGTCTTAGAAAACAGGATGAAGATGCTTAACAGACTCCTCAGACAGTTTCCAGGCTTTTCCAACCTCTTCAGTTCCTAAACATACACATATACGCCCATGTTTCAGCCAGCTCCACCCAGACAGAGAGCAGGATATAGCCCGCAATTACGATCAACGGCATGTTTCCACTCCAAACCAGAGCCCTTTGTTTGAGTTTTCCCGCTAACTTTTTAATGCCGTCTCCTCTGAGTAAACACTACAAACTGCCGGCTGTCGCATCAATCAAGGTGAGACTGTTTTAGAGTAAAAATTGAATAAAAGCTTAAAACCCCAAATATCAGCACTCAGTAGCAGGGATGCTTTTATACAACTTAACATATATCATATCCAATTACTGAAAGATTTACAAATTAAAGATTTCTAACAAATTATGAGTTTTTTTTTTTATAAATCCATACAACAAAGAAGCTTGTGAATGATACAGAATTTAAACTAAGAGCATAATAAGAGTGGGCAATCATAAAACGCTGCATGTAATGCACAAAACTTAAAGTACAGTTTACGAAAGACTTTAAATAAACTTACTGTGAAGCAAAAGAAAGCCGAACATTAAAGCCAGACCCATCGTTTTCCAGAGCTCATTCATTTTGTGTAGAGCCATTCTCGTCTCTGAGCACGCTGAGGTGTGTGAGAGAGTGTGTGCAGGCGCTGGGGCAAGGCTGAGAGAGTTTAGGGGTTTCCTGTGCCTGAGACAGAAATGAGCGGGTCACAGGATAAAGCATGGCTTGTGCTCCAGGGGTTTTATATGGCCCCTCTCCACTCCCCCATGTCTCTCTCTTTCTCTCTCTCTCTCTCCATTACCCTTATCTTCTTGCAGAGAAAGCCACCTCCTTCAAGTTGTGTGCATTTGATGGTGTAAGAGATATGTGTAGCTGTGGATTTTTTTATTTTATTTTATTTTACAAATTCGCAGGTACTTTTCACTGGTAGTTTTGAATACATTTTTTATTAATTGAATTGTATTTTATTAGCTTACCTACATAGATAAATGTACATAATTCGCATTATTTATGTTATTCCAAACTTATTTTCATCCATTGGTCCACGGAGGGTTCGAGGGGCTTCATGGCTGATATATAAATGATTACGTAGGTTCATGTCACAGTTGCAATTTATATCTCATGATTCGACTTTCTACTGTAAGTCAGAATGTCTTATTACAATAACTGTTCATTATTTTATTTGGAAATTTACAGATAAAAATATATTGAGGGTCCCAGGGCTGACTGAGTGTCTGTACCTGGGTCTAAAGAGTTTAAAACCCAGATTAAATGAATGTTGCGTGTAATAGTACCCTTTTATTATTTTTATTTATTGTTTTAAACTATGCCAGATGTGTGATGTATCAACCAAACTGTTTTTTCTTCTCTCTTTTATGTAGACTTTGTACAGTGTTCATAGCTGATCAGCTTGTGAAAGCACATCACGTCACACACGCTGGATTTGTGTGTCCCTGGACCAATGAGTAATACAGTGAGTCATCTTTAACCCTCAATCACCCAAAAATACCAACACACACACAAGGAGTGAAGAACGGAAGGCAAGCTGAGCAAGCCAACACGCACATGCACCAGTGTATCTAAACACGCGCACACCCTCATGCAAACCCATTTCCCTTAGACAAACTTTAATTTCTCCTTTGTGCGACTGGGCGGGAATCGTTCACATGTATCTGTGTGTTGGCGCTGCACAGAGAACATCTGGAAACGGTGCTGTGTGAGCAGCTTTGTGTGTTCTTGGGGACTGCTCGCAAAATTACTTGTCAAACATTTCGGCCAGATGGTGGAGAGAGCAGAGAACATGTGTCCCCCTCCCACAGTCAGATTTTTTTCGTTTCCCTCCCTTTTTGAGCTAAGGGGAGTTTAAGTGAACCCCATGTTGTAGCCCCTTCCTAAACTCTCAGGGAAGAAACACGCACACCTCAGCACTGATTTCCTTCTTCTTGTTCTTTGTTTTTGGAAGTGAAACGATCGATAGGTCCAAGCATACAACATCCACCTGGGCTGTTCGGTTTCTGGCCAGCAGCAGTTGGTGGAGTGGGACCTCTTAACACCACGGTGTGAGGAGAGTTTGACGGCATGGCCAAGACTCCACATATGGAGCCACATGTAACCTGAGCTGTTCAATGTTATGCAAAGAAGCCACTCCAGTTACAAATGACCAGTATGTCTCTTGAATGTGTCATTGATGTACTAAATGAAAAGAACAAATCTGTAAATTAATTCCTGTGACTGTGGTTTTGTAACGCAATATACTCCAGGCGCTTAGCGTGACCATAACTCACACAAACACTCATCTGTTTTCTGCTTCATAGTGGGTGACTTTTTTTTATTCTTAAGCAGACAGACAAATTAAAAATTAACAAGCTTGTGCTTTTAATGTGTGTGCGTTTATCAAAAGCAATTTAAATACTCATTACAATCCTGAAGTAAAGGAAAAACACTAATATTTTTTCAGTTGTTTGAAGAAAATGAAGGGCAAAGACACTTTAGTTTTCTTCTTCTATCATTCAAAGCCAAATTACTGTAAAATATAGCCACCTTATTTTGTGGCGCTATACTTAATAATTTCCTTATTCGTGTAAATTTTGGAAGTTTGGAATTATAATAATATTTGTCAAAGTTTTCAATGTCACACAATCCTTCAGATTTAGCACATTATTATGTTTTATTTATGTCTTAACTCTCTTTTTTCTGTTTGCTTTTTTTCAATGTTTTTTATTATTATTTATTATTTATTTTATTATTTAGTTTCTTTCAGGATTATTTGAGTAGAAATATTTTAAAATCTGTTTTACACCACAATGGTTGGATGGTTGTTAATAATGATTTCCACAAGACATACTTTTTTTTTTGCTTGCAGCAAATCAGCATATTAAAATATCATGACACTTTGGTTTTAAAGGACACTGGAGACTGGAGTAATATTAAAAATGTAGCTTTGTCAACAAAAATAAATTGCAGTTTAATACAGTATGTATTAAAATAGAAAGGAGTTATTTTAAATTGTAAACACACAGTTTACACTGTTGATAATATAATATATTACGGAGCTATGTAAGGGCAACTTCAGAGCACTAAGATGGTCCTCTCCTTCATCCTCCTTCAGGTTTTGTGTCTTAATCAGGGGTACGGTATTTCACAATTCTTCATGGGGTTCGAACCAGCGACCTTCTGTCCTATTATTCACCAGTCCCTAGCTTACACCACCCTTGCATAAAGAACTGGACTGCGAGATAAAACTTAGAAGTGTACGCATTTCCTGTTTGTGATATTTTCTGCTTCCTGTTAGTAGAGTGTGTCTTCTTGGTTCACATAACATATAACAATGAAACATACAGCATTCGTGCACATTTGCACCACACAAAAGCACACTCAGGCACCTGTTTTGAATTACTGTTGAGAAGGCTAATCATCTTTTTCTCCCTCATTTTCTTTCTTTCAGAGTCTCAGGGGTTTTGAGAAGGGATTGCCTCATAGTGTGTGTGTTCTGCCTCCTTCCTCAGCCACGCCTGTGAGAACACAGAAGACAACATGTGAATGTTCCTTCACTCAGAGGCTCCACAAGAGGACAAACAGACCCTCTCTGTGGCCGTGGGCCATGGCTCAGGCACCGTTCAGGCATCATGAGGCACAGCGGTTGGTGGGTAAATGGTCAGACACTTGACCTACTGTGACCTTGTTTATTTTTCTGTCCATGGGGGCAAGCAGGGGGATGGTTTACACAAACTGCCACAGTGTTACTAGCATTCCACTGGGTAGGAGGAAGACTTCCACATGGAATGCTTTAGAGATATTCTTATACGTATAAGCAACAGGACTGGGAGCAGCTGAAATAATTGCATCTAAAAATAAGGATATTTGATCATACTGTGTGTGATCAAATATCACACACACACACACACACACACAATATTGTTCCAAAGTGTGGGGTTGATAAGTTTTTTTTATGTTTTTGCAAGAAACCTGTAAAAAAGTAACACTTTAGGATAGGGAACATTTATTCACTATTAACTACAACTTTTTCCTCAATAAATTTTAAAGCAGGAAGTAAAATAAAGCAAAAATATGATTAATGCAATAAACAATAAAAATCATGTTTTGACAAATAAAATTTAACTAAATGTATACATACTGTGCATATTTATATATAAAGAAAAAGTTTAATAATTACATTATATAGTGGTGCAACGGATCACAAAACTAACGGTTCGGATCATATCACGGATTTTGAGTCACGGATCGGATAAATTTTCG
>JAUMHI010000069.1:13328125-13343470 GCA_032359435.1 Enteromius unitaeniatus
ATGACTTATTGAAAGTTTAAATTGTCGCGCTGTTGTGACGACGCATGACACGTGACAACATCAATATGGCGGATGTACTGTAGTACGTCCGAAATTCAATTCATACTACCCCCATTCAGACTGTATAGAACGTACTGTTTTAACGGTCGAGTAGTATGTTAAATTTTAAATGTAGCATCTACTTAAGCAATTTCGGATGCAGCACTGGTCTTTTCACGATCGCATCTGATCAGACAAAACACCTGAAGGGAACACGTGTAAACAGCTCCTTGGTCTTAAAGTCAATTCCTGGAGAGCCACAGCTCAGCACAGTTTAGCTTCAGCCCTAATCAAACACACCTGATCCAGCTAATCAAGGTCTTCAGGGTTATTAGTATCTTCCAAGCAGGTGTGTGATGGAGCTGGTTGGGTTAGCTATGCTAGAAAGCAGTCACGATGGCCACTGAGCAGATGGACTGCTTTCAAAAAACAAGTTATTAGTGCATTGAGGGGTTTCGGGTTTGTATATTCAGGAGTCCATTAACATAAAGATGATGTGATTTGCATTATACTGCATTTGTTTTTTTGAGGTATTCACCCATCTGGGTTAATGCATTAGCGGATGATAAATGCTAATTTTACTGAAAGAACAAACATGGCTGTCGAATAACGAGGGCGTCAAATTATGCTTATTTAATAATGGTGCATTTTAGTGAATAAATCAATGGCAGTCTCACACAGAGATTAAATGAGAGAGGCGAGAGGAGGGCAAATAGAAGGAGTGATGCAAGATGAAGCGAAATGAAGGAAAGTCGTCATGTTTGTGACAAGACCGTCAGTCATTCTGTGGTTATTCTTAAGGACAGTGTGTGTTTTATTTAGAAGTGTGTGTGGCGGGCTATACAAAACATTGTCATGTTTATAGATTCTCTTTTAAGACTGTCAACTTTTCTTTGTATCCTACCTGTTTTCTTCTGGGACTGTGGATGCAGGAGCGAGAGGAACCTGTGTGTATTTGTGCACTGAGGCGTGCATTCATGTGTGGCACTCGTTCAGTGAGAGCATGTGTGTGTGTCTGAGTGAGTTATGAGCTCTGACACACACATACACTACAATGACAGCACGTTTGATGCTGGTTGCATCAGGTCTTGCAAGAATGTTTCCTGTCTCTTTCCTGTCTCAGTCAATCAGCGATCAATGATGGACGATGACGGACAAAAAAAATAAAGAAAATCCAACAAACATGGACTGAATTACCAGTTACTGAACTAAATTTACTTCTTCTCAGAATGCAGTACCCTTGTGAAACTAGTTTATTAGAAGCATCCGGTTCAGTGGTTCTCATAAACTAGTTTCACAAATGGCTGGAAATTGAGTTCTAACAAATAAAATGAAGTGAAATTGGTTGGGAATTTTCAAATGCACTCGGGAATCGGGCACTCTCCTGGCGCACTGATACATTTCATATTGCAGAGGCTTAGAGCCAATATCTGGCTTCAAAAAATAATTCAGACCTACAGAAGTCAATCTTCAAAATCTCTTCATTGCTGATTTGATGCTTAAAAAAACTCTTTTGCTACTGAATGTTCTTTCACCAGGAAGCTCAAACACATTGCCCGTTCATCCCCCGGGGAGAGAATGAATGAACAGGAAGTTAATAGTAGCTAGGCTATTTGAGCACCTATATGAGTTTTTCTGAGAACTTCATCAAACTGGGTTTTAATTCTGCCTCCTGTTTCCTTGAATGAATGAATGATGCATTTATCTAGCGCTTTACTGTGTATGGCCATACACCCAAAGCGCTTTACAATCATGTGGGGGGTCTCTCCTCAACCACCACCAGTGTGCAGCATCCACCTGGACAACGGCACCAGTGCGCTCACCACACACCGGCTACAGGTGGAGAGGAGAGAGAGATACAGCCAATCAATGGATGGGGAATATTGGGAGGCCATGATAGTCAAGGGCAAGTACTCTTTATGATGAGTGTCACGGTTTAACTCTTTATGATGAGTGTCATGGGATTTTTTTCAGGACCTCGGTTTAACGTCTCATCCGAAAGATGCTCTTTTTGACAGTATAGGGTCCCTGTCACTATACTGGGGCATTAGGACCCACACAGACCACAGGGTGAGCACCCCCTGCTGGCCTCTCTAACACCTCTACCAACAGCAACCTAGTTTTCCCAGGAGGACTCCCATCCAGGTACTGACCAGGCTCAACCCTGCTTAGCTTCAGTGGGCAACCAGGCTTGGGCTGCAGGGCTCCTTCCTCCTTCAGCATTTCTGTCTTTTTGCTTGCTTTCTTTTTTTAACAGACTTTCATTAATGAACATGAGGGTTTTATTAGCTATTAGTGTACTTATGAGTTGTGTATGTGTGTGTGTCTTAAGGCGGATGAAGGAATGCTTCATTGAAGGGGCGACACACAACACAATGTCTCACACTAATAGTCCATTCCGAGGCTCGGTGTGCCTGCAAATCTCATTAGGTGAAAACATGAACACACACACAAACAGCAGCAAGAGAGAGCCTGAAGCCATGGAGCATTCCATTTTTAGCCACAGTCCTCCACAGATATTAACATGAGACCAATAAGAAAACTGAAAAGTCCCATGAAGAAATCATTTGTTGTTGTGGCCTAGTGGCTAGCACTGACAAATTGAGTTGTGGTGCTCATCTGGATGACAAAAAAGCTTGTGAAAGAGCTAAAACATACTATATTAACCCAGCACAAATATTACCTGGCCAGGAAAATAACCACAAAGAAATGACACACACAACAAAGCACAAACAATAACCAGCAACTATACGTGCAGAGCTGTGGCTGAGGTTCGATTATAGCCAGTAACCCAATCCCTCATTCATTTTCTGTCTCCAACATATTTTTCTCTAATGTCTCTGTTAATAAAGAATGGCAAAAAGCCACCGAAACCTTTTTACGCAAGGATTTGAGTCATTGTGGCTTTCCCACTCTTCACTGAAAAAATATTCCCCTGCTGATCCGCATGGAACCAGAAGCCCAGAACAAGTCGGAGTCTTGTGCCTCCATATATTCCATAATCAAATAAAGATTAAAAAATAATAGACAAGCAAGTATTAATGCCAACTAAGCTTTAGGCTATTTGTAATGAAACGTACAGTCACTCTGATGACCACAGAGACCAGACAGGCCCTTGTTATTTTTCACAGTCGGTTATCATTAAATGCAAGTGGGTCACTTTATGAAAATAAATTAGTCTCTCTGTTGATATTGTCTGATTCTTAAAAAATGTCTCATTTGCAAGCAACTGCCCTACAGGCATCTTTGACATTCATTATTTTTCTCAACACACATGAACGTCCTTTGTTCCGACTTCAAGAATTTGTAGAAGGATCGCACACTATCAAAGTAGCTCACTTGGTTATGATTGTCAGCTCAAAGACGATGATCTTAAGCTGCAATACTTGTGGTTCTTTACATGTTATTAAAACCCCAAAAGTTGGAGATGTGGCCAAGTGGCTTGGGATATATTTCATGTCTTGGTTCTAATGTGGGTAGCATGGCATTTGGGAAAAATAAATAAATAAATAGTTCTCTGTATGAATTATTAAATCACAAAGACCACAAAATTATAATTGGAATTATGGGAATTACGGTCAAAGGTAACCAGTCATAGTGTTTTGGATGTAAAAGCACCAAAGCAAGTGAGCAAGTTTCTCACCCTGAAATCTAAAAGATGGCTTTTAAAGATCATTTTGTGCCATAGTTTTTCACTTAATTCATCTGTACAACAAGAAATAACCCCCGCTTGATCCAGAAACACCAACGAATGCATCGCTCACTGATGTGGGACAAGTTCCAGATGTATTCCATTATCCGAGAAATGTTAAGATGAGGAGCAGATATAGAAAGAGGTCACAAGAAGGGCAGGGTTTGTTCACACGGATCAATTGAAATCAAAATGCTCGAGACAGAGAAAACGAGAGCGAGAGAGACAGAGTAATGCCTTTTATTAAAGGAACAGAGAAGAAAATTAGTGAGATGGAGCCCGATCGATGCGGAGGGAGTGGAGGCCAGCAGTAGTTGCAGAAACGGCGGTGTTCGTTTAACCGTAACACCAACAGGAAACCATGTGGCCGAATGCGATAGCGAAAAAGGAAGGAAGCGATAAATGAAAACAAAACAGATTTGTTGGGTTTCTAATACAGGCTTCTTGTTCCCCAGATGCTTCCTGGAAAAGTGAAGACACGGATCTGCGTACATGACCAAAAGGAGCATGTCGAATTGATAATCTCCTAAATTCCCATAGAAAAAAAAGAAAAACTAAAATCTAAAACCACGGGCCCCTGATCCCCACGGCCCAGCCTGCCAGCGCGGGGGGATTAGTGTTTTGTGTTCCTAATGACAGCAGATAATGAGAGACGCGGCGCCTGTCACGTTAAATAACGGCGTAATCCACATTTCCCCTGCATCTATTTACTGTGACTACTAATGAGCTGACTCACGTAACGAAACAACAAAAATCATTCAATAAGATCAAGAGTGAGAGCAAACGAGGAACGGCTGTGGTGTTTGTTTGGTCTGTCTGCTTTGAATATTCGAAGTGTGATGTATAGCTAATACAACGGCGCGGTCGGCGGGAACAAATCACCTCCAGCTAAAGCTAAAATACACTCGGCCTCCATCAAACGGGGCTGTAATGAAAGCGGCCGTGGACTGTGCTCGGCCCTTGGGCAAGTCTTTGTTTAATCATTATTAGTCTAAATCTTCTAGTTGACATGCTGCTTTGCAAAAACCTATACAAATTTGGAGGGAAAGCATAAAGGACAGCCGAGAGAGAGGAAAAAACAAGTGGATTTGTGCTGCTCATGAATGTTTTATGAGTACCTAGCGCACAAATGATAAGTGACACCGACAATGGGGCCGTACTGAGGGACTGCAGAGTTATGGATCATAAATCAATATAGCTATTATGCCCGGCTAAGATAACACAACAAAACTTTGAGTTCAGTAAGGGACGCATTCATTCAAAGTAAATGGAAAAACTAAATGAAAGCAGAAGCATGAAGTGAATAGCGAACCTCCTGAGCAGTAGTTTGGGATGGTTCTTGCTCTCCAGGTTCTTGTCGATGAGGTCGGACAGCAGGTGTTTGAGCACATCCGTAGCGTATTCCAGTCGACCCTGGAGAGCCGTCATTATTAGCGATGCCACATTGCCACGGTCACGCATGGAGAAGGAGCGCTGCATTTCTAGCGTACGGATGAACGTTAACAAAAACACCTTGTTGTTTATCAACTGGGCAAACAGCTTCAGAGCTTTTTCCACACACAGCTGCCCATTTCCAGAGACCTGGAACACACAACAACATCTTTGCTGTTAAATACAAACATTTTTTACAATAATGCATAATTTAAATAAAAAACAAAAGCACATGCTACATTAAAGGTGTAAATTACACCATGTTCTAGCCAGATTTAATATTTTTATGGTCATTTGATTTCATGTGGCACTGTGTTTAAAACCTGTTCCATGTAACCGTATATTAAACATCCAGTATCCAGGAACAGAAACCTGTTGTAAGGACAACTTGTTAGAGAAAAGTGTAAATCCTCCCAACATAGACCGCACCTCCAGCTCTCTGAGCACAGGGTGGTCCTCGATGCCGGGGAATAACACTCTCATGGCATATGTACGGTAATCCAGATAAGGAATTCCAGCCCGGTCCAGGTCACTCGTCAACTCATTAATGTCTGTCTGCAGTTCGGCAAAAGCTGAAAACATAAAAGGGTAGAGGAGAAAAAAATGTCAATATACAGTTCAATGTCCAGGTCGTGTTTTTGCCACAAAATCAAGAAAAGCGTAATCAAAAAAATGGTAAATTATGATTCATTTGGCTTTGATAAATATCTTATGAAATTTATGAGATGTAAATGGAAAGTGCATAATGCATGTATTACATGTTTTATTGTTTTTTCATGAAAATATATCAATTTTTTTTTTTTTTTTTTTTACTATTTACATTTATAAATGTATATATTTATATTATTATGTTTTATATTATACAGTATAAAAATATATGTAATAAATAAACAGAAAATTTTTCTTAAATATATACATGCATATGAATTTATATATACATAGGAAACACACACAGTACACACTCATATATTATGCAGAAAATATTTATAACTAGCAAATAAAGTCTTAATTTAAATATATGATATATGTGGGCTTCACACTAAAAGCCCATACACAACAAAAGCTGAACCACTGAACAGCTCATCAGCATCTCTGAAGACTTTGTTTTGTCCAGTTTGAGGTTTTTCCTGAAGTTCCTGAAGGGTGTTGGATTCAGACGAAGAGAGCAAACCAAAATAACCTCTCAGCTTCTCTCTATTTAGGGTTTTCTCACTCACACACACAGAGAGTAAATTGCAGGCTGCTGAAGTGCTTGTCCCCTGCTGCTGGAGACTGGAGGTGGGATGTCTTTAATTGGGTCCATTCTGACAGAGCCTGGGGCAGCACTCTTCCCTGAGGGAGTTATCTATCTCTCTTGCTTTCTTTCATCACGTTTCCTTATTTTTCTTTTCTGGAACGTTCCTTTTGCCTTCGCTCTATCGTCTCCCCTCACCTGTCCTCCTCTTCATCTCGGCCCGGAGTCTCTATCTGTGCCTTTTCTCTCATCTTAAACTCACTCTCTCACAGGCCTTCGTGGAGTGCAGGACTCGATCTGCCCCTTTAATACCACTGCATCTTAAATCCCTTTGCGGCTCCAGAATCAGTCAACACAAACCTCATCCTCTCAGACCTGCTAAGTGTAGGTCAGGGACGCTCTCTCTTCAGCATTGTGTTTAAAAAACACTTCTATCTGTCAGCCACCTGAAACCCTCAAATGCTGATGTATGTTGCATCGCTCCATGACTAAACATTTAATTGGTGATAAATAAGAATATGACATAAAAAACGGTTGAGTTTTTGGCAAATAAGGGAAAATAGGTACCGGAACAAACACAACTAACAGTATGTTCTATTATTTGAAACATCAATCCATTTTATGATGTGCAATCCCCAAACACACTAATCTATCCAAAAGAGTATGTATATGTTGAATGCACAGTAAAATTTGGCTCACACAGTCACTGTTGTGTGGATGTAATGAAACATGCCATTATTTTCTCTCAAATGAACACAAATAAATCAATAATGCAACATAGTGAAAGGGTGATGTCCGTGTCTTCCTCACCTTCTTTGCACTCTAGCGCGACCCTGGACTCCAGGTTGTCCATTTGCATCTGGAGTCGTTTGAGTGTGAGGTCGTTCTCGCGGGATTTACGCTTGTAGGCAATAAGCACAAGGATGACGATGATGAGAAGGAGGCCGCCTCCGGCAGCGATGCTGACAATGGCAGGAAGAGTCAGGAGGCTGTCAGAGAGAATGTTTACTGAGCCGGGGGACACATGCAGACCACCGACCTGCACCTGAGAGAACAAACCCACATATATATATATATACACTTGAGAATCAATCAAGAATAAATGCGCACACGTAATAGATGCACACACAGAGATACAGAGAGTAAAAATATACCTTACTCTCTGAATCAACAGAAATCTAGAAAAACACGTACACATTGTGTTGAGATTTGGGCAGCACTATAACAGTAATTGGTTTTCTGTTTCTAGGGAGCCTGGTGACAGCAACCAGACTGTGGCATTGCTGAAGGTCTGGTCTGCGTCTCAACAAGCGGAACAACAATAGTAAATAATGAGTGTTTAAACAGAACATTTAACACCCCCCTCAACAGCACGGGTTTCACATCTAGTAAACAAGCACTAAAGGGCTTTTATAGCATTAAAAAACAAAACACAGAAATCAGAGCTAAATTTTTCAGCAGGTTATTACAGCTGACTGTTAAAAAATTACAGATAGATGAAAAAGCTATTAACTACATTCAAATGTTTAGGGATGTATTTTGAAAAGGTTAATGAAGGCTGCACTGATTTGATAAAATAAAGTAGAAATGGCAGTACTGTCAAATATGATAAATATGATTTTAAAATATTTCATAATATAATTTATTTCTGTGAAGGCAAAGCTGAATTGTAAGTAGCCATTACTTCAGACTTCAATGTCACAGGATCCTTCAGAAAACATTCTAATAAATAATAATTAAATAAATAAATAATAATAATAAATGGGATCTGTAATAAACATATACCACACGCCTTTAAGTTACCGCATGTTGATTTTAATGCACTTCACCCTGCTATTAATGCACCACATCAACTTAAGCATACAAACATATACACATTATATTCCTACCGTGAACGCGGAGGAAACTAAAACACTGAAATTGATGTCAGGACACATGTGGTATGTGTTGGATAGAGGTGTGTTACTTTCTTTTGATAATATTATTGGAATTATTACCATCATTAATATTACTGACAGTTTTTTCTGGAAATTACTGCTGCCGTCATCATGGAATATTGCTATCATCACCATCTTTAGCATTGTTATTGCTATTATTTTTTTTATATATATTTATATAAATATATCATAGTTAATATTATTATTATTATATGATTGTTGTTAATATAAGCATTACCACTATTACTATTATTGTACTAGCTAAGTACTACTCAAAAACAGAGTAGTATACTAACATACTAACATTATCCACGTGATTGTCATTAAAGTTCTATTAATATTTTTTCTTTTTGTGTATGTGTGTGTTTTGTGCTCACTTTATGTTGTGCAAAAAATAAAAAATAAAAAAAAAATAAAAAGAAACCATTCTAATATATGATTTGCTGCCCAAGATCAATTTTGTCTTTTCAGTCTAGAAAAAGAAAGTTGTCCTTAATATTTTTGGGCTTCTTTGATGAATAAAATGTTTAAAAGAACATAATTTATTTGTTTTTTAACCTTCTAAATGTCTTTACTGTCTCTTTTGATCAACGAAATCAGTCCTTGCTAAATAAAACTTTTAATTTAAACCTGATAATTCACATGCAGTTCAGTTTCCGAAATCAGATTTCAAACAACTTCTGAATAGGGAATACTGTTTAGATCTGGGTTGAAAAATATTGCACAGAAAAGACTAGGCAGATTTGATGTGAATGTGTTCAATAAAAATTGACATATACATATTTTTGCATACTTCTTACCATGATTTTGTACTGGCCGGTGAGATTTGGTGGTTCGCACAGCAGTTGAGACTCTGATACGGTGACTGAACAGGGAGTCTCTCCTATCAGAACAGTGTAATTAAGCTTCACTCCTCCAGAGGCCGAAGGAACCAGATTTTTACCCTAATACACACACAGCAAATGTAAGTGATGGTTAGATACATTCAAAAGCTTAAGCTATTAAAGATACAGCGACAGTCTGATTTACAGCTCCCAGGTCAAAAGGTCAAGTGTGAGGATAAACGTACCTTTAATATGATAGGTGAGCCAGGTTTCTGTTCCAGGATGCCATTGGTGCTGAGAGGCTCAAAGTAAGGATTTGGGTAGTACATGAAGTTAGTGTTGTTGTACACTAAAAGAGCTTGCACATTATTGAAGATGAAGCCAAACTCGTCTGCGTGCTTGACTGAATCCAAACCCGGCCTGTACTCGGCTGTCAGCGAGGGAGCCAAACAGCTCATAGTCGTTATGTTCAGAACCTTACACACCTGGAAATGAGAGAAAGACAGAGAGAAATACGCTTCATTTTCATCAGCATTTTTCGAGAGTAATTGTTATTCATTGTTTCATCTCACTTCAGTTCTTTCCCATTAAGATCCCTTTGATACCATCTGTTTTCAAGTGTTTTACTGAACTGAAAAGACTGCAGATGCATTTTCTTTTGTAAAACAACAACGGAGCTGGAGAACAAAGGAAAGAGCACCTTTTTAAAGTAGAAAATCAGGGATAAACTCTGAAAACATTCAAAGTAATAAATTACACTCTTCTGATCGACTCCGCATATCACACATTATTAAGAGACTTTGTTCTTTGAAATAAAATGAGCTGCATATCTAGAGGAAAACCTGTCAAGAACATGTGCGGGTCGTCTTATTTTGGAAAAACGTTACCTGAAATAAAAGAAACATTAAACACATTAAACAAAAATAATCATAAATTCATTTTATTTCTACTAGTTGCCAAAGCATTATTATTTAACTAAGTGCTAAAATAAATAAAACTACAAAAAATGAAATAAAGAAAAACATATATAGTTTTATATGAAACAAATAATAATATAAATACAAAATAATATAATATAAAAATAAAACTAATTCAAAATAGAAACAGAAATATAATAGTATATCAATGATACTAAAATAACACTTGCAAATCCATCATAGTGTTTTTTTTTTTTAATTAACATTAAATGCATGATTTATACTAAGTAAAAAACTGGTTTAAGAAACACTGTACCACTAATGAGCATTTAGTGAAAACCTGCAACCTAAGCAACAAATATAAACGTATCGCTAAGCGCTAGGCTCCAAATCCAATGTGATTACATTGTTAAGCTGAAATGATGCAAACTACAGCCCTCTCATTCCTCAAGTGTGCAACAACTGTGATCTGTACTGCATAAACATCAGCAGTCACACTTGACGGATGCACTCAAGACTACGTTCACGGGCACCGAAGCGTTCTCTCAGAGTAACAGAGAGCAGCGCTGACGCTCGAACAACAAAATTGATTGCTGTGAAACTCTGACTGCGCCGGGAGGTTTTCATCTCATTTCTTTCTTCTCCCCGACGCTCAGGGGAGAAACTTAATTAGAGCTAAATATCTTCAAAGCACGGCAGGACCGGCGAGCACACCTCCTACTCGCATCTTGCCTCCTCGCAGCCGAAGCCGCAATCGATACTAACTCATTTTGACCACACAAACTTGATTTTGCGCAAGATTGAGGGTGCATCTCATTCCATAGCTCTTGTTTCCTCATTCCTTTGCTCTTCCTCTTCACCTGGCCCTTGAGGAGTGTATAATAAGTGATATTCTGAGATTGAGATGGTTTTCTTGTCAGTGATTAACTGATACTTTCTTGTTAGGTCGGTGCTATTACAAGTAAACACTACTACAGGGTGTATAGCGAAGAAAATGTTTTCGTCCTTGAGGCCAGATTCCTGCAACGAACCAGGAGCCTGAAAGAACAATAAAGCAGAAGAAAACACAGCCTACACAGCCTTTTGGGTGCACTTAGGTACTGTTTTGCATCACCGAAAGTTTATTTAAACAAAATATTCTTCAAAAACTCTACTAGGGATTGAACCTGCAACCTTCTGGTTACCAGGCCTGAACACCCCGAATAGCGCAAAATATCAAGCATTCATAGAAGGACTAAGAGTGCCTACTACATTTTTCGAAGAAAGTCAAACATAAAAAGAAAACCCGCTTTTAAAATTACAACTCTAGGGCAGCTGACCGAACAGCGTGTAGGTCTGAACAATATTTGACGTCGCCACCGTGGCCTCAGATCTGTTCTGTAGGCACTGCACATTACGCACAGTGTTTGCGTGATAACAGAAGCTCTTTCGCAGCTCAGAGGGGCTGGATCTGGTTAAAAATGAATTGGATTCAATAACTCTAAAGTCCCCCTGTCATCAAAACCTGTAATCCCATTACACACTCCACAGCTCCCCACGTGAGGTAACTGAGAGGGCGCGGAGGAAATGGAGATCTACTCATATTTTCGAAACAAAACTGACTCTTAGCAGAGCTAAAAAGAAAGAGGAGATATTAGAGCCTACATGCTAATCATATTAGAGCATTATTTTAATTAATTACTTTGTAATTGAATTAATTCAATACCTATAGTATTTATAGTAGGAAAAAAACCATAAAAATTAGTTTTAAAGGTTTTAATATTAATCAATCACATCTTATAATGTATTCAAATAAAAAAACAGTCATATTTTTCACTATATTTATGTTTTGTGCTGTAGTTCTGATTATAAAAATTGATAATAGGTTACAGACCCACAAGAGCTGATCCATGAACTACCACTACTGTGCCCTTGAGCAAGACACTTAAAACCAGATCGCTTCAGAGATGTTGTTGCTGTAGTAAGTGTACTGTTAGTCACTTAGGATAAAAGTGAGCACTAAATTATTACTTACCACAGTGATGACAGCGGAGGGCTGTTCCAGCACTTCTCCAGCTCATGAACCGCCCCTACCAAACACTGAACCTGCAACCTTTGTTCTATTAAATTAAAAAGCCATTCTAAAATCCGCACAACGCTGCTGGCCAGCTTAGCAGGACAAAATATGGGTGTAATGCGACTAAACTGTATGTGTGCATCTCTGTCCTTTCGAGACAGATGCTGTGGCCACAACCAGCCTGGCACGGCCTGGAAGGGCCTAGCGCTGCCTCTGCATGCCATCTGTTTTAAACTGGCTGGCTGTTGTCACATTTTGTCTTGCTGTACCAGTTTGTTTCTTCACTTCCACCCACATCAAGCTACCAGTTTTCCAACAGTGGGGGAAAATGTAGCTTTCCACATGGCTGGATTTAATTAGACGGTTTTAATTGTATTTTAAATAACACCTGCTGTAAGCAGAAGGAAATGCAGATACTGAGTGGGTCAAAATCAAATTTTTTTTTTTTTTAGCTGTACTTCAGGGCCTGCACCAGACTAATAACATGTCCTTCCATGACCAGGCTGCAGTAGCTGCAGGTATTTGGCTGTGGAAATAATTGGGATCCTTTTCTGTCTCTCTGAAATAATTGGATTCAGGTTCTTGCATGGACTGACACATGACTCAACGCAAAGCACAGTCCTACCCGCCTAAACTAATGAATCCAAGCATCTCTCTTCAGCTCTAGGATGAAGAGTTGCATTGATATAGTGCTCCCTGGCAAACATCTGCCTTAAGTTACTCAGCGAAACTGGTACTAATGCCTCAAAGGGATAGTTCAGACAAAAATGAAAACTCTGTTATCAGCTACTCATCCTTATTTTTTCAAACCTGCATGACTTTCTTCATCTCTGTGGAACACAATTTTTGTCAATACAAAAACACCATTTGACCCCACTAATGTCTATTGTGGTTACAAACGAGACTAGAATGACTGCAAAAAATTAATTTGTAATTAAGAATATATTTTTTAAAATATAAATAGTGAAAGTCAATGGGGTCGAAAAACACAAGGGTGAATGGTAAATGGCAAGATGTAACTTTTTAGGGGTAGTAATTTATTCCAATGTGTCATTGTTACACATCACATAATTATATGCAAGTATCCTAACCCAAATCATATAGTAAGTACATTAATTAATATTACTCAGCACTTAAGTAAGGGATAATGCGATAACTACCGGCTGCCTGTCCATTATAAAAAACTGGACATGAATATGAATTTGAAACATTTTATTGGCATATTTGTTTTAAATTAACATTTTCATCCTTCTGCGAAATGATATAGTACCACGTGACTAACATTCAAACGGTTGTCCAGTCTTTGTCACAAGATGGCACCAAACAGTAATCTTTGTTGGCGTGGAGGGATTTTAAACATACAAGTAGTACCGGCTATGCGTTATTACTTTGGACCGGTTACTATTTGAAAAGAACGAACCTGCAAATGTCTCAACTGGCCAATCAGAATCAAGCATTCCAGAGAGCCGTGTAATAAATGTGTAATAACACTAACAAAGAGTAGCCTTTTTTGGCTGACATAATCTTTTAAATTAAAACAGAAACATTTTCATATGTTTTTCCTATTCACCATCCTAAAAAGTGCATGTGTAAATGTGATTGACACAATGTTAAGTTGTAATTATTTTTTAACGTGAAAATATTTAACAGCGGTCAAGGACCTTTAGACTAAATATAACCAAATATCCTTGTATATATAACACTTCCTTTAATACACAAGCCTTATCTGCTTGACTGAAAGTTGATGTACAGTATGAACAGCATGATATCTTCTTCTGAACCAGTCACAGCAAACTGACAAAGGAAAACAAAATGTTTCAAGGTAACGACTGAGCAGAGCTGCCGACCAGCGGTGAATTATGCCCTTTTTTTTTCCAAGTACACGCGCATCCGAACATACAATGGCAAAAAATGAGACTGAGAAAAAATGAGAAAGAAGGGTGAATGTAGAACAACTATAAGCATCTGCACGACTGCAGAAAAACGCCTGTGGCTCTGTTAAATGCTAAGATGCTTTTATCATCCATAGTTCATGTTCTTCGTGTTGGTTTTTTTGCGAGCACGCTCTTATCCGAGGTATCTGGGGAGGTCTTTGACACTGATTGGTGGGAGCGTCTGATCGCTTCGTTTTAGAAAGAAAAAACTGAAGTGCCTTTGTGATCGGCTCAGATAGCGGTGCACAGCGCTTTAGGAATCCGTCTCCAGACTTCATTACCCAATCTCTCCGCCGGTGCACGTGTCAAGCGTTTTTTTTCTTCTTCCTCTTCTCCTCCTCGAGAGAAGACAAAGGTAGAAAAACTAATCTTTTAGCTATAATCAGGAAAATGATTAATGTCTCAATTGTGGGTTGGTGACAGGTACAGCAGGATGCACAAAGGCAATTGTCTGCCGTTCTTTCGGCTTCTGAGAACCCCGCCAGGTAACGGGAGGGGAGGAGAGGAGGAAGAGAAGCAATTTGGGGAGGAGGCAAATGACAGTTTGAAGGCTGCCTTGACGGCCGCTCGGCTCTGATTGCCAGACTCCACGGCTGTTTTGTTCCCCACCTCCCTCCCCAAAAATACAGAGGAAAAACGTAACCTCAATGGTTAATAAAAATGCAGGGAATCAAAGCCAGTCGAGTCTTTGGTGATCATGCCTGAAAGGCGAGAGCCAACCTTTCTCTCTCTACCTCTGTTTTTTCACTCGGCTGTAAAAAGTAAGAAAGAGAAAGGAAGAAAGAGACAGCAGTAGCACCTGACACATCAGACAGCGCCCACACAACATATTTCAGGAGTCCCTTTAAGAACTCTAAGAGCTCTGGGCTCCGTGAAGCGTGGAGAAACGCAGGGCTTCTGTCACTCCTCATTGCACAGTCGGTGTCTCTTTTACTAAAAGTGACTTTCAGGAGAACTACCCGCACACGGGTACATCTGTACAGCTGGGGACTGAAGTGCAGTTATGCTATCCGGAACAGAGGAAGGACAACTACTGTAGGAGTTTGCTTTCACCTCGGCAAAGGAAGTGAATGTGTGATTAGTGCTGTTCTGAACACTTCCACACTTGCAAAACATTATATACATATATTGTTTAAAGACATGCAAACAAGCAGAGGCCAATTTTATAGAGTCCAATCATATATTTTATATATTTGTATTATTTAAAATGATATATATATATATATATATATATATATATATAAAATTATATATATATATAATTATATACACACACATATAT
>JAUMHI010000069.1:13344085-13408708 GCA_032359435.1 Enteromius unitaeniatus
TAGATTTTTCTGTACCCTCAGATTCCAGATTTTCATATAGTTGTATCTCGGTCAAATATTGCCCTATCCATCCAAATTATACATCAATGAGAAGCTTATTTACTCAGCTTTCAGATCATGTATAGAGCTCAATTTCAGAAAATTAACACTTATGACTGGTTGTGTTGTCCAGGGTCACATATATATATAAATAAATGAAAGCAGGATAATACAATAGAAGACATGAGACACCACTGGCTATCCCATCTTTCTGTCTGACCACACTGACCAATTCTATTCCATTAATTAAACTTGGACCCCCTGCAGAGGCAAGCTAATTGAATTTGTACCGACTCCCCAGCCTTTGGGTCTTATTATTTTTGCGATGTCTTTATGCTGACCGAGCCATTCTGTCAGCAGTTCATCTTCCTTTAAAACCCATTAACCAAAGCAAGCCTCTTTAACTGGCCTCTATCCACCAAGACCGCCTCGGATGAAGCTGGTTTTATGCCGGATTCTGCAAATAATGCCCAAAAACTCCAGTTCGACAAAGGTGGTATGAGCCAAATAAAAATGCTCACATTAAATGCCTCATCCGCACCACTTTGCGCAGACTGAATAATTCAGCAGGGTACTTAGTCGAAATTACAGATACACAGCTTGAAAAAGAGGTCACGCAGAGGCTTGTGAGTAGGAGATATATGAGATTTCTGGAGCTGTGGCAGTGAGTCACGATGGATCCCGCCTCCGTGGGTCAACAGAGAAGACAGAAATTAGTCTAATGCATCCCAAAAAAAAAGGCAATGCGCAGATTCTGTGATCCTCTCTCTTCTAAAAGTCACCGATAATTAACTCAAACCTGCAGACAAAGCATTCCACTTCCCAAGGTCGTGCATCTCCGAGGTCGAACTGATACGATTCGGTTTCATTTCATCGGCCCCGTGAGATATCAGCTCACACAAGAGAGCCGTTCTCCCAGAAGCCCCTGAGCTCAGGTAACTAAGGTCATTTGAAAAGTGAGGGTGGATAATTGAGGAACCACCGATAACACAAATGAAGCTACTTACGTTTACGGATTCTCGCCCGCCGTATTTGATCCGAATCCTCGGCTCCTGTATGACATCCAAGTTAGTCCCGGTCACCACCAGAGGCGTGTGGCCGCTAAAAAAACCACACAAGATGACATGAATGTGAATAGGGTGAACGTAAAAACTTCGTTTCAAAGACTGCCCTTAAAACTTGTTTCTTTGTGATTCGGTGCTTAGAAGATAATAAGCTTTTGAGAAGGTCCTGATTAAAGATGCTTTTAACCGGCTTCAGTAGATTTAATCAAACATACTAGATGCGTCTTTGAAAACACTAAAGGAACAGAAGCAGCAGTGATCCTGCTTAGCATTCTGGGAATGTCCACAGCTTGATAAAGCACAACAAAAGAGCCGAGCGTCTGGGAGTGGAATGGGTGAGGAGCTCTAGCTCTAGGTGTTTCAGTTGTTTACTCTTGAGCACTTCATTAACCAGGCGCTGCTCGTACTCTGTTCTGTTCTGTGTGGCGACACTCTGGTACAACAGATACAGCATTTTGACCCCATCTACTGATGCCCTGGCGCTCACCCACAAGAATGAAAAATCACATATGAGATTCATAGATGATCAAATAACATCGTCCCTATCTCATTTTTCAAAATTATTTTACAGAGACTTTGTTCATGCTTTCACATTGAATATTAATGTGAAGGATGTCACAATTTTATTTATTTATTTATTTTTTTTACAAATTCTGTCATCATTTATTTCAATGCATATGGTTTGAAACATGCATGACATGCATATTTATGTATGCAACATCAAATATTTTGAAAACTGTTGGTAGTTTTTTTGGGTACATAAAAAGGAAGTCAATGGTATCCAATGTGTTTTGGTTTTCAGTGTTCTCCAAAGTATCTTTTGTGATCTTTAGAAGAAAAAAGTAAAACATGTGAGGGTGTTAAAGATGAAAATGTAAATTTTGGGGGAAAACTATCCCTTTGCATCTGAGTTATGAAAGAGCAATCTTTGTGCGATGCAAAGTTCCCATGGTGGGTGTGATAATATGCACTTACATATCTATGTATTAGATCTAGTGAAAGATTTTTTTTTCTGCTTTTCTTTCTCAAGCAGCTTGCAATGAACCCATATCTCAGCACCACTTACATAATCATTCTCAGCACAATCTATTTCCGTCTCAGTTTTGCTACTGTGTGCATGTGTGTCATGTGCAGCACTTTGCTATGAATATATTGAGGCTCTGTATAATCAGTCAAGTTCTGTACAGTAAAATCATTCTGAGGGATAGTTCACCCTTTTTTTGTCCATTAAACAGTTATAGTCAGACTTGAGGCATACTCTACAAACTGTGCAAATGTATTTTAAGGCTTTTATTTATTTATTTTTTTTAATAAAAAGGAGCTATCTGAACCATTTATACATTTTGATGAATAACACACGGCCTTGAACAAAGCTGTTGAACTGCACTGAGTCAATCAGATCAGTTTCTTGCAGGAATGTGTCTGATATCCACTCAAAGAGTGTGAGAATGAACAGTCTCAAAAATGCAAAATATGCTGGCTAATAGTAATGTAAATGCAAGCTATTTGGCCAAATTAGCTTATTCGCATAATCCAATACTAAAACACTGCATCCTATATGTACATTTACCTCGCAATGCTCCATTCTGGTTCGATGCGTTGAACAGTGGGGTCATCTATATACTCAAAAGTCAGGCTTTCCCGGACCTGGGCACGATCCACGCTCACACTGATCTGAACCTGCCCCACACCAGTCAGAGAAGGTGCAGAGTAACACACAATCTCCGTCATAGTCCGTCTGAGGACAAAGCAAACAGATACAAACCAATCAAACTCTGAAAAAGCACGACATAAAGCTTTAACTTAATAACAGATGGCTAGACATATTGTTCAGACACACTATATATGAATGGCGTTAGTGGGCGGCTCTCTGCTCTTTTTCAATTGCGGTCTTTTCTTACAGCTCTCACTGAAAGTGCTACCTGTGCAAAGTGAGCATTAGTCATTCCCTCTGCAGCATATTAGAGAGCATTAAGCTATTACTTACTGCACCTTCACACACACTTGCAACCATGCCTTCCACAGAAAAACAGAACAAAATAGAAATCTGCAACATCGCATTAAAGTTGTCGCTCCCTTGCATCTTAAAGTACTACAATCAGCCTCATGTTTAAATTAAGATCTTAGAGAGAGTGAGGATATATAGGAAGACACCTGACAGGGGGTATGCTATTTACATACAGAAGTGTGCTTGCAAAATTAGAGAGGAAACAGAGTTACAAATGGGAAAATCTTGAAGTGGTTTTCGAAGGAAGTTTAAACGGGTGATAATGGGAAACTGTCTTTGACTGATATAAGGCATGTGCAAAGTTAATCACTGAAGATGTAATCTTGAAATACATTTCTTAAAACAGGGATTTCAAAAGGCTGATTCTTACTCATAAAACTCGCAGGTCTGGTTCCCAAAAAGCACATTGACGCTGCTGCCTGCTCCCAAGTTTTCCCCCATTATGGTCACTTTAGTTCCTCCAGACTCTGGACCCCGACTGGGGGACAATCCTGTGACAGATGGCATCTGAAAAGAAAGAAAAAGTAGATGCGTAGGAAACAAGCAAGAGATGGAGACAAAACAGCCTTTCCATTAAGTTCAAGATTCAGTGTTTTTTTGAATGTTTGAATCTTCCATGTATACATGTATATATATATATATATATATATAAAACCATTATTTATTTATTTTTTACATACGCTGCCAAAAGTTTAGGTTTGCTAATCTTTTTTTTGTCAAAAATCTTTCATGCTTACCAAACCTGCATTTATTCGAAAAAAAAAAAAAATAACAAAAAAATAAATAAATAAACATAAAAAGAATAAAAAAACATACAAAACTGACATATACCAATATTGTGACATATTGTTATAAGTAAAAAAAAAACAGGTTTCTATTTCATAATATATTTAAAATATATTAATACATTTTAATACATTTCTGTGATGGCAAAGCTGAATTTTTTCATGTCACAAGAACCATTTCTTATTATTATAATCAAAAAACAGTTGCACTGCTTAATGTTTTAGGTCTTAAAATATCTCTACTATCAATTCTAAGTATTACATTCAAGCACATACTGTAAAGTAATTATTATTAAACATTTATTTATTAAATTAATTACATTAAGTCTCACTAGAAGCACAGAAATGACAGCAAAGGTTTGTGAATCAGCTAAAGACATGCATGTTTTGTATCTGAAGCTGTCTAGTTGTGGGTGGCTGTTCCACAAAACACAGCTACGTCTGTAAATAACAACTGTCCTTCATAAGTCTCATACGCCTTCTGCTCAGCTCGCAAATAAAGAGCGACCGCTACAAAAGAAATGCCATTTTCAGTCCTGTCTAAACGATGCAAGCTCATGAAAAACACGTCTGAGGATAAATAAAAGGCTTTTAAAATGTTTTACATAAAATCTCTAGTTCCCAGTTCTCTTCCTTTATTGCACACGGGGACTGAAAATAGCAGATGGAGAAACACAGAAACAGACAGCTCTGTGTTTTAAGAAAGCACAAGAAATGGCTTGTGGCCGACTTCACACGTGCATTGACTAAAAATGAATTAACACCAATTTTGGTCTCGCCTCGTATTGTTCTACAACTGGTGGGCCGCTCGGGGACCCCGTGTTGTCCGACAACATTTGGCGGAGCTTTCGAGATAACATGCTGCTTTTATATTTGACTGAGATATGAAAGGCGTGGAGGAAAAATCACACACGCTCACACAAACATGCATAAACGCATACAGAAAGGGGCTGAAGCGCATATTGTAAATAAACAGCTCCCCTAATTAGTGGAGGCTGTTAATTGTGGTGGTATGGATAATTGTTTGCCTTAGTGTGTGTGTGAATGCTGCTGTTGATTATCTATTAACCCCAGGCCGGCGGATGGGTGTTTGAGACAGGTGCTCAAGAGTTCCCACAGGTGCTCCTCTGCGACGAGACAACATGGCAACCATCCTTCCTTTGATTCGCTTAATGGCTTTTATTGTCTCCATGTTCAATGTGAGCTCCCCGTGATGCTTCGTGTTCATAATCACTCAATATTTTAATAAGCGAGAACAAGTTCTATTATGCTGACGAGAGTTTCGCTTCTTAACGGAGGAAGCAGGGCTGCTGCTTTATCAATAATAATGATAAACGCAGCGGCAATCTGTGAATTAGCAAGTCTTTACAGCGTATCTCGAGTCTTTTGTGCTTGATGAGTGCATTAGTTCAATAAACATGCTTTTCTTTTAATGCCTTGGTAAATACATGTCATGAATTACCGGTAAACAGCATTATTTACACATCATTTAGGAATCTACTGAAAGTGCGCAAAAAATACTACTTTAAAAAAAGGCTAAATAGAACAATTAGCTGCTTAAAATGCCATGCGAGCCATAAAAAGGTTAATTTATTGACCTTATGACTTTAAATGTGCATGGAGAGACACATTAATGGAGTGATTTCTACATAGCTGTCTGGACAGATACAAACAATCCTGCTAATAAAACGCAAATATATTATAAATATAGTACTGGTTTGCATCACATGTGCTTGTACAAACAAAAAAAAGGAAAGAGTGTGAGGTTATAGTCTATATTCTTTAAGGGCTTGTTCTATTACACTACAATGATATTATTTCAAACTAGAAAAGGGAGAAATAACTATGTATATTAATGTTGTCAAAATGGATGACTAATGAAGTTATAGACTTTAATATAAATTGGTACTGAAGAAAGTCTTTAGCTATTTGAACAGAGTCACTTCCTGTGATTTGACATTTTCGCTGTTAAAGAGCTTTTGTGAACAAAGCAACCTCAGCAAGGTTCACCTGTCCGGAGGCATAACATCACAGTGACCCGTAAGTTCTCTTCAATGGACCAAGTAAAGCACAGTTTAATAAAAGCAAAACAATGGCCAAGTTCACCACTACCTCACTGCATTATTCAGATGTAGCAGAGCTTGAGGTCTTACCACAAAGGAATAGAGTTGAGAAGAGCGAGTCTGGAGCTCTGGCTTACACTCCCCTACACACAAATGAACCGGGCCGGGTTTACTGTCAGTAGGAGTTGCGTCCATCTCACACACAATCCTGTAAAAGAAGACATTCACAATGATAAGTCGCATTTTTTACCTTGGTTTAAATGAGAGTTGCCTAAATGGATGGATGTCACAGCCTCATAACTTTTGTACAAAGAGATCCAGGTTCACTCAGTCCCCATGATTATAAAGCACAGCGTTTCTGGACTGACTCCAGAGTTAGGAACCAAAGCATTGGAAGTCATCTCCAGTCCTGCTGAGTGATCAGTATGCGACACTTCCTCTACCTCCATTGATTTCCTCTTGATCTCAATGTAGTTTTTGCTTTGGTTCCTTGATTGCTTTAACGCAAACATTCCATTAGCTGAATTGACAAGATCACCCCATGGGAATGTCGATGCATAGACACGCCATGCTTTTGTAGCAGCAAAACCATATGTTCCTGCAGGCTTTATGAGTGTTCTTTTGGGAAATAACTTCTCTTAAAACACATTTTTCATACTGGTTTATTTAATTTGTCCACTAACCTAGTAGTCCAACAGTGGACATACATATACATCTCAAGAGAAATCGGTCAACCTTTTCCTAAATTTCCACCATTACTACACAGCAACACTAACCACTAGGCTCTTGGCATCGACTATTACACTACTTTGTTAATGTTACTTAATGAATATACAGTTGTTCATTGTTTACATATATATATATTAGAGCTGTCAATCGATTAAAAAAAATTAACTAATTAATTGGAATTAATCGTGATTAATTTCAGAAAAATATGCAACTAACAGCAACGTTTTTAAATATACATTCATATTGCATTTCACATCCAAACATTAAATTAATGTACAAACAACATAAAGACAGTACATTTTTTTGTGACTAAATCATTACTCTGATTATCTGATTATCATCATTACTCTGATGTCTCTGGAATAGTTTTTTCCCCTAGTAGCTATTTAATAATTGAATAGCCATTCAACATTATAAACATCTCATAAAACCATTAAACCACACAATCTTCACAAAAAAAACATTGTAACACCAATACTGATTTCATAATAAAACTGTCAACCCTCAACATTACAGTATAATAACTTAAAACAAACTTCACATAACATAGTTTTAATAAATGTCATATTTACTTGTGCACTTCAGCAGAAATATAAAGAAATTGAAATTGAAGCTATCAGACACATTATAAATTACATATAGAGAAATAAAGCTATGCCCTTTTATCTTTGTCCTATGATTAGACATCACAGCAGCTGGTTATTAGGTTGTTTTCTTTAAGAGCTGCCGCTGCTGAATGTGACGCGGTTCTGACACAAACCTTATTTACTCTCAACTCTTATTACCTTTTCTGACCCACTTCAGGTCAGGCGTGTTACATGAGTGAGACAGTGCTGGGCTGTTCCAGAACATTTCAATGACATGTTCTTAAATATAATACATGCTTGCACAGTTTTAAGGCAGCTTTAATTGCCTTTTTGGAAGCTATATGACTTAACTGACCACGGCGTTGCATGCACATAGCTTATTTCGTGCTATGAAATGAAAGGATACAGCCTACAGCGGGCTCTGGTATCTTTGTGCATGTATTTGAAGTGCGCACACTGCAAGCACAGAACCGTATGCCTGCCGCTGAAGTGAGGTGGAATGTGCATCTGAAATGTCTTCCGTTTGATGTGGTAGTAAAGACGTTCAGTAAATGCACTTCTTGTCAAGAGGAAAAGTGATAGAAGCAGCAATTGTGAGTGGGGTGACCATCAATATTCACAATATTTTTAACGCATTAATCTGAAAGAATTAATTGCATGCGTTGATGCGCTAATTTTGACACCACTAATAGAGATAGATAAAATGTAAAAACGTTCCAATAGTTGCAAATGTAAATGATATAAAAAAAACTAAACAAAACACTGGCAAAAACCCCAACCACTGGCATATTAAGTGCCTGAAGGTTGAAGAAACATCCATATAAGCCAGTGATGCCAGGAACAAATCAATACAGTGTTATCATGCACTCTGATCAGGGAGCGGGGTCGATGTTGCTACATCATACAGACTGATCGGGTATCGGCTTCATGGACGGGTGGCCAGATCAAATGACATAATAAAAACACAGAGCCCACTGACTGGCCATCAACTGAAGTAAATATGAAACTGACATGAGAATTCAAATCTGAGTTGAAAGCATGCGGGGGTAGGAGCACTGCAATCGATGTTTGGTTGATATCGAGTGTTCGCATCATCAAGGATAACTGTCGGAACGCATGCGGCGCAGACTACGTGATTGTGGGCGTGATGTGGCTTCCCGCGGTGAGTCTGACAGGCTCGGCAGACAGCGTTCACAGCTGTTCACAGCGCACATTATGCCCTCTCAATCACACTGAGTGGAGGACTTTCACTTCTAAGGCAATTAAAGTTGGGAAGCAAGTTTGGATGCTCAATCATTGCTGCTGTGTGGTGCAAGTTTGGCTGGTGGGCAGATGCTGTTGTTACACCATTTTGTGGATCTTTCTCCACTGATAGCCATTCAAAAGTAGCATGTAAAGGTGCAGTCACGTTTACGATGGGATCTGTGTAACTGGAAACTGTGTGAGGGTGCAAGATTCCTCACGCAAGTAACAGGTTTAATTCGATCATGTGAATCTGTTGTATTGAGCAACAGAAAGTTGATTTGAAAGTGACTTCTGTGTGGGCCGCGTTTCATCCGTTGATACAATAAATAATGGATGTCGCTAATGTGATCGCGACATAAGCTGTGATACACATGTGCAAAATGGCAAATGATAATCCACAGCAAGCTTGAGTGTTAAGTTTTGTACAAAACGACCAAACAGAACTGTTGAAAGACATATACGTGGCTTTCCATTTCTGGTTTGATGGGGTCCAATGGCGCATTCTCCATTTCCTCATGACACCTTTTCCCTGCGCCATACAAATGAATCCACTCCCACTTGGCTCGGCTTCGTCCCGCTCGGATTAAACTGCTGTCAGAAGAGAGAAGGGCTGACAAATCTCCCTCCTACAGCCAGCAGCACGCCGCGCATTTCAATTACCACACGTTTCCCCCTCGCTCCGTCTGTCCCCACCTCATCGGCAAAAAGAGGCGCTGTGGAGACACACTCCACCAGAACGCAGACGCTAAATGCTATTTATACACCCTTACAACATAATGGTTTGAATGCTTAGAAGCTAAGCATTTAGAATTCCTGTGTACTATAAGGTCAGGGTGAGTTTTAATGCAATGTAGAATTGCATAACACATTCTGTTGAACTAGATCTGGTTAATGCTGACGTGTGCGTCTCTCAAGAATACAGATGGCTGGGTCCTACTAACCCAGTGCTTGCAGCATGGCTATTATAGTCAACTAAAATTAAAACCATGAATAAAATAAAATTAATTCTATTAAAATAAAAAAATTAAACATTTACATATAATTTCAATGAATTTTTATCTAGGCATTTAAAACAAAAATGAATAAATGACTAAAACTTTAACTAAAATTAAATCGAATCTAAGGGACGGGTCAGCGGTGTAATAATAAATGTAATTTCAGAAATTAGTTACAGATGTGACCACATATAAAAAAAAATAACTGTATTTATGCTATAAGTGCATTGTATCAAATGATTAATTTAAATGTAAGCACATAGTAGTTAAGGCTAAATTCTAAGACATACCTGTCAAGCCCAGCTGGAAAGACTTTGGTTGGCACTCCAGCTTTCTATGTACTTTGTGTTTTGTGTATGTTTTCATTCCTGGACTCCATTCCCCAGCATGCACCTCTCCTCACAGCTGTTGCTAGTTTGGTTCAATCATTCAATCAGTGCCACCTGTATATAAACCAGTCTGTTTGTCTGTCTAGCACAGATCATTGTCGATGTATGTCCAATGGTTTACCGTCAACCTGAGCCTTGTTTATTCGTGTTCCAGTGTTCTTTGTGTTCTGTATTTTGGATTACCCGTTGCCGAAGTTTTGCCTGTCTCCCGGATATTCTCGTTGTTTCTTGCCCTGGACTGATTAACGGTATTTGATCTTTGCTTTGTATACGTTTCTGCCTCTGGATATGCCTCCATCGAATCTGTTTGCCGGCGATCTACTTTGCATGTTTTGACTCTGAGCTTGAATAAACTCACTGCATATGAACTCGAACGCTTCACGTCCCTTTCATGACAGCACCATTAAAGAGCGACATATCATGAGGAGTGTGGGTTTAATATTGCGTGAAGAATAAAGAGCACTAAATACATCTGGGTAATTTAAAGATGAAATTATTTTGATGTTAATTTACTTTCTTCTGTTACAGTTTAACATGCAGAGACAACTATAACTAAACATGTAGGATGAGTTCATGAAAGCCTAAAGACTGTGGAGATTTCAAAACACTTTGTTTGTGGATTCTGACAAGCTTGACACAGCAACAGGTCAACCGGTGATGTAAGTTTGAGGGTGTGTGTCTGGCTAATCAAAGATGAGAGGAGTGTTTGAAAGGAAACCTGTTTGAAACCAGACATTATTTTTGCAATTCTGTAATGCTAGTCTGCAGAAATGGCATTTCTCCTTTTAACCCAATTTCTTTCTTTCTTTTTTTATCACATGGAAAAAAATTCAACAAAGAAGCTAAGGGCAGCCATTTTTATGCATATCCTAGCAAAAACTACTACTACAAATCATCACGTTTTAGCTTCCCTAGCTAAATTTCCCCCCAGGAGATGTAATAATAATGATGAAATCCTGGCGTAAGGATATTTACAGAAAGGGTTAATGGCACAATCGCAGGGATAAACACAAACAGATGCTGAAAAATGGGACCAACTGCAGACAGAAACCAACCAGGTCTGTGTGGACTCTAATTAGGGCATGTTTCTGCCTCACAAGAGCCCTGGTCACTGCTGACAACCAGCTCATCAAATAGAAATGTTTCCCTGCCATTGTTAAGATGTTTCCGTCAGATAAGACGGACTCAATCGAGCATAAAGGAGAAGGCCATGACCAACTCTGCTTGTCATACATAGCCCTGATTGGTCGCTTTACGCTTGTGACATCAAAGCCGTGTTCACTAGATCCTGGGGGTGTTTAATGGACTCAATGCTGCTGTGCTTTAAAGTGAACTGGATGAAAACCTGAGGTGTTTTTTTTCCCCCTTGAAACAGCTTCTCAGTATGTGTAATGTAGGACATTATCTTTTCCAGCTCTTGCTATTTTGAGAAAGATTAAAGATAAGCTAAACCAGTTTTTTTTTCCCATTCTAATCTCAGACACACATGCACAGCATGAATTCATTGGAGTTTTGCAGCTCTACAGACACTCACTGTTCAGCGATGATGTAGCCGTTTTCCTGTGGGGAGCACTGGACTCCTGCTACCTGCACATTTTTGACTAAGTCTGAGAAGGACAGGCCTAGGTTCACGCCACGGATGGTCACTCTGGTGCCCCCTTCTGGTGGTCCGGCCACTGGGGTCACCTGAAACAAGAGAGGAAGAGTCAATTAATAATTCAGTGATTCATTTAGTAATTGATTCATTTAGTGAATAATTCCATCATTTAAAAAAAAACAACTTTATTTTAAAGTGTCATTATTACACAATTTACATTACAATTAATGGTAATGTAGCTAATTAATATTACTCAGTAGTACTCGGTAATTAAATGTATAATTACACATTATACAAAAGTATTATACTTTTTCAATGCTCAAGTAAATATAACTCAATATAACAAGTTTGGAAGGGGAGTTTCATTTTTGTGTGAACTATCCCTTTAAAGATGGAACACTTCAAATGTTTTAATACAAAAACATCAGAGGAAACCCAAATACATATCTGCATAACACAAAGACATAATTAAGAAATTAAACGCGCGTAAGCCTTAACTAGTTAAAGGTCTCCAAATGGACCTTTTTAACAGAAGCCTTTTAAAGATAATTGTTCCTTGCATTGTGTTTCACTTTAATAGCTCCGAATTAGATGTCAGTAAAACTCATTGTGGCAACTTCCTATCCTATTAAAGTTGCATAGTACATTAAAATTCTCCAGTCAAGACTGCAGCAGATCTGCTTGCTGTTGCCACAGGCAATAAATCTAACATGAGGCCATTTTAGCACTCGGAGCAGCCCACCCTCTCATAAAATACAATATGGCCACTCAGCGTGACCTTGGCTCTGGGTGCCAAAAAGCCTTCTGTGCTGTTAAAGCCCAAGAGAAGCTCAGCCCTGGGT
This sequence comes from Enteromius unitaeniatus, assembly GCA_032359435.1. Taxonomy (NCBI): domain Eukaryota; kingdom Metazoa; phylum Chordata; class Actinopteri; order Cypriniformes; family Cyprinidae; genus Enteromius; species Enteromius unitaeniatus. The sequence goes on from JAUMHI010000069.1 coordinate 13,356,429, forward strand.
CTTCTCCAGATCCAAATATCACAGAAAGAGACGGACAGAAGGCCACATGCACAGCACAGCCACTACATACACAATCAATAAACCATTTGTGTGCAGTCATGTGGAAGTAAAACCAACATGATCAAAGTAAGAGCATCATCTAAGTGTGCCTGTTTACTGATCTGAGAGCAGCATGGTGTGGGAAGTGCAGTCGTTCAACGTATCAGGGAGTTTAGTGGACATTAATCGGTTAGGATGTAAAGTAAGTGTGTCACTAGTGAACCTTAGGGTGGAGGTATATGAATCATTTATTGCTGCTTGGGAACAGAGGACTGGGACAATAAGAGAAAGAATGGAATGCTAAATATATCCATATCGGTACGAGTCAGCATCAGGCCGACTAAGACAAACTAACCACAGAAAACTAAATAAACTGCTGAAATAACACAGACGCACTGCCAGAACACAATGTGGGTATGATCAAAATGGCACGTACAACTGAATATGATAAATGTATGCAATGCATAGTAAACCAGTGTTCTTTATGCATGTGTATACGCCATATGACTTAAAAGCATACATGTTACAAACACCTGAAAGCACTCCTTTAAAACTGTGAAAGATTTCAGCAGTCTGATCCAGTAATTATACTTGGGGGAAAAAAAGGCTTCTGTTGTATACTGCACATTTGGCTTGTTTTTATTCTTGGAATGCAAAAATAAAATAAAAAAATTTAACAAAAAAGGATATTTTCTATATTTATTATAAAATGACATTACATCATTTTAAATAAAACATTACAAAGTATTTAAAAACAAATGACATAAATATTATAGTAAAATATAAAGCAATGTAATATAAAAGAAAAAGATTAATCATTTAAATATATATTTATAGTCAACATTTGAAGAGGATCAAAAAAGTTAATCAAAGTTGTAAGATAAGAACGCATTTTGGTTTTTGACTTTTCAACTTTGATGAAAGGTATTGATCCACTTAAAATGTGTGTGTGTGTATTGTGTCCGTTCTGTAGATCTGGGCGTCACAGAGATCATGCGCTCTGTATGCGTGCATTGCTATAGTCATTCAGATTGTTTACAATTAGTATAATCACAAATACCATGGTGAAGCTAAACGGCTAGTACAGCAAATTTTATTTGTAGTAAACCCATGTTTAATTTTGATCATTAAAACATATGTAACCGAGTGCAGAAATGAACGCGAGTAATCTTACCTGATTAGCGGTTAACGGTTTACGTGATCTGGCTCTTTATTTGTATTTATTTCTTTTCTATATAAAAAATATATTAAATGTGCGTGTGGTAAGAGCATCTATGGTATATCGCGTTTGCTAAAACACACAAGGAAACGCTTTGTGAAAAACAATATCACAGACATCTCATTTTGAAACATTTATGCACACTGCATAGTATTAATATTTAGAACTAGTACGCAGTATATACTTTACATCACATAAAGCAGTACCACTATTCAACAGCTTCACATCTCCTTCACGGATTACACGGATATAGCCTTACAGATGCATCCCTCTTATTTATGCTCTAAATAATAAACCAATCAAGTATATAAATGAAAGCATGGTGGAGAATACACTGGCGGCAGTGCTTTCATCTATAGATTAAATCTCATCAGCTCATGTGATAATAGTCCAGGCGTCAGATTCCAGCTTCGCCCCGAGTGTGATGCTGTTCTGACTAGCCATTACAGACATCAAATGGGCTTTATTCATAGAGCATAAATATCTCTCGCACTACTCAATACTTCAAAGTCTCGTCCGCCCACTCGGAGGTGAAAGCGCTGCCTTGTTTGACCCAGCAGACAGCCTCCTCCGCCACACAGCTACTGGTTCCAGAGCTACAATTTGTGCCCGACTGCAATTTCACCATCATTACAAAAGTGACTGTCTGGATTCTGTCCTCAGAACGAGAACTTCTTAAGAAGATCTTCAGAGTTCTCACGGGTTGTTTGGCTTTGAGTTACACGGACACATGCACACAGACACACTCCCAGCCATGGGCCAGTGTCATGTCTTAAAAAGGGGCTCAGGGACAAACAGGATGTGGCTTCATTCTTAATGCATGCTTTTATTTTATTAAGCTGTAGCCTTGCCAGGATGCTGCTTACCCAGAGTGCACCTGGGCACCATGTACTCATGCAGGTAAAAACTGTTGTTGTGTGCTTCTTTCCTTAACTAATGCATAAAAGCTATTGCTTAACACCAGCATGCTCAGGTCCAAATGGGGAATGTACTTCCTGTCCTCAGAGTTTTAACACACTCAATTGCTGCGCATAATTAGGGAGCTGTAATGAAAGTGTGCAGCAGGAGGACGAAAGGTGTGATTTGTTACTGGGATTGGAGTCTTTTCAGATGATTCAAGCACGTCCCAAATTCACGCCGAGATGCAATTTATGGGCTTGATAAAACTCAGCTTATGACTTGTTTCTTGCTGCATAAACTGCACACTAAACGCTTTATTTGCTCTTAAATGTCCCCGTGGTTGGCTGCGATAAAGCCTGAAAAGGGGGAAAAAAGAAAAGAGGGCCTTTGGTTTTGAACTTCGGCCAAGCAAGCGAGTGTTTAAGCAAGGAAAGAAAGGAACAAGGGACTTGAAAGTGGTGCATCCGGTTTAAAATTGGAGTTTGTGGTTGAGTGAGTCGAGCTGAACGCTCTTCTGTAAATAGACATGTGACTTTGTGGAAAGGCTGTGTCGTACTAGACAAGCGTTGTAGCTCTGATGGGAAAGAAGGTTCTATCAGGCTCGGTATCATTTATTCATGATGATTTTCATCGTGGACGCTGTCAGTGACAGAGTGTGTGTACCTGAGTGTGTGTATTTAGGCCATATTTCCTGAGGCTTTGGTCTATGTTGTGAAACAAACTCATGGCTGGTTGCAACTTTGTTTGTGAGTGGCATGTGACATTCGCTGACCCCAACCTCACCAAAAAAATTATGAAAAACAGTAAAAATATTTTTTATATAGTCTAGTCTATAATATATATTGTATATTATGCTATATTATATATATTTAAATTCTGAATGTTGTATTTATAACAGTACATAATCAGTAATAGTCAATTACTCCAAAAACCAAACATCAATACTGATAAAAAAGCCAAAAGTTCAAAAAGTTCCTCATGACTGATCCGAGATCAGTTCTGTGAAGCACGCTCTGACACCATCCTTTTCCGTGCCTGAGCTACTAAAGAGAGGCTCAGAGACCATCTGAAGCAAAGAGCCACGTCAAGACCAGCTTCAAGTGCCTGACTTGCCTCCACATTCATTTGATGCCGAACCCTCGGCTTTCACTGAGGACTTAAGCCTCATTAATATTAATAAGTCTTTAGAGGAGGGATAGAGTGCTGCTTAATAGAAGCGTTAATCATTCATGACTGTCATTTTCTTGTAGGCAGATCTCGCTAATGTCTATGTATTTGCACAAATCAGCTTACGAATGTCTATATTCAGACAAAAAATGTGCGGAAAATAACTAAATTAAGAACAAAAGACAATCACGGCAACGACTGCTCTAAAGGACATTTGTACATTTATGTGCGTTAGTGAGACTGAGAGAAGAAAAAATGGAAATGAACAACTCTGAGAGGAGAGATTAAAAATGGATGAATTAAAAATATTCATGCTAATTTGCTTTGAAGGAACCGCTCCGCTGCTTTGTAATGTGGTCTTGGCTATTGCATGTGACTAAAACACAAAATGCAGAGCTCGTTTTCATTGGTGGGTCTAAAAATGTTTTGGGTCTTCAACTGTTAATCAGGGTCACTATATATTATATAACTACTACATATTTCATAAAAAAAGTGCTGTGCTTTAAAACCGGCTTATAAGAGCATACACATACAGTAGCAGCATATTAATGTCTTCACATACTTTGTTATGGTACTTGCATTGCGAAGCCATTAAAATAATCAATATTGATGTAGAGAGCCATATACTGTAAGTGTATTACTAGCATATTTTCATTTTATGCCAGACGATTAAACATTTAGCCTTTACAGCAAGTTCATTTCTTAACTTACTTATTTTGTTAATAAACAAAATCTACTATTTTTAGACATATAAAGACATATCTTAAACATTTTCACAAAAAATGGAAAAGCCAAATAAACAATTACTCAAAAATGTAAAAAACGTACGTTTCAAAACACCAGTAATGCTATTTTTAACATTCCCCGTCAACGAAAAACAGAAGCTATTCATAACCTTAATTCGCCTACTCATCCTAAATGAAAACAGACAACAGGAAGTCATAACCCTTACTTTTTAATTGGTTGGTGTGCGCATGGGGCAACAGCTTGTGAAATGCAGGCTGCAAACAGCCCCATGAATCAATGAATTCCATGAATCAGGTAGTTTAAACACAGAGCACTGGTGCGTTACCTAAACTAATTAAACACCATGTCTTCCCTCAGTCCCCCAGCAGACACACACACACCTCTCACACTATGCCATCAACATTCCAACATTGTGTTAATTACAAGAAAACGTGAGATATTGGCAGCTAGAATGAGTATGATTGACGATGAGAATGGCAGAGAAGCTGAGAGAGACATTACTCGCAATACACATAGCTCACCTTTCTCTGAGAGTCTATGAATAGCAGCATCAATAAAGAGCTCAGTCAGACTACAGAGTAGAAATATGAGCTGATGGGAGACTCTTCTTTAACTCTTGTGTATGCGTTTGTGTTCATTTGCCTGAGTTATGAAGAATGGTGAATACATATTTGTATTGTATACTTTCATCACAAAAGCAAAAAATGTAAATATAAAAAAAACTTATTTTAAGGTTTATACATTAAATCGTTTGGGGTCACCATTTTACCAACTAGTAACCTTTTTATTTTAATGCATTTAAATGTGTAATTTATTTCAATGACAACAAAGCTGCATTTTCAACAGTCATTACTGATGTGAGCTGAAGAAAAAATATCATTATTAATGTATTTTAGTATTTTAGGGTACATTTTTTTATTTTTTTCAGGATTTATGAAGAATAGAGGTTTCAAAACTACAGCCACATAATACATTTCTTCATTGCTACTTTTGATTAATTTGTTGATTGAAATATTAATTTCTTTAAAAATCTGTAGATGGAGAGAAACTACATATTATATCTAATATATGTCCCATTTCATTGTATAAAACTAAAAAGATAAATGTAAAAAAATTTTGTATAAATAAAAAAAAAAAAAAAATATATATATATATATATATATATATATATATATACACACACACACTCATACATACTAACTTATACAATTTCTATACACACACACACACAAATATATATAATTTAACATATCCCTAGGAACACCACTCTGAGCCGTTGTGGCATTCAGCATCCCAATATTTTTGAAAATGGCCAGCTGACTGCTCATGATCTCTTAGATATATTTCCTGCCAAATATGCACAAAAAGGAAACAAATATCAAAGAAAAACTGAATGAGTCCTGTATAGTACATGTGACCCACCTCAGTGATTCGAGGGTTGGTGCACTTGACGTTTGTGCTGGCGAGGTGTAGCCAGCGGCTGGTGTAGGGGTTAGACATGGGACAGTGCTGGCGTAGGGTACAGCGGCCCTCCATACTGCACCAACCACACTGAAACTTCCTCTCGGCCTTCAAACACACTCCACAGCTGTCCCTCTGAGCGCCACACTTATACAGGTGCACTGTGGGATACATGAGAAATGAGTGCTTTTAAATGAATGCCGTTTGGTGTAAAAGTTTTTATAAAGTTTTTTTTGACTTAGGTTGACCTCTCTGACACTTTAGGAGAGCTATTGATCATAAATGTATTAAGACTGATGAAATCATGAAGCTCAGCACAACCGTGAGGCTTTTGCTGAGCCTGAAAAAAGTAGCTTCAGACTTACATTTTTTTTTATATCTAAAAACATGGAATGAATGATAATCATTCCAATCAATCACCTCAGATTTGATTTAGGGTAGAATAATTCTGGGAGTATTAAATAGGTTATAGAGTTTAGGTTTAAAACACATTTTGATTTAAATATTGCATTATTACCTTTGATGTTCTCAGGATTGTCAATGATGAAGTTTCCATTCCACACCACTGAGAAATCCACCGGCAGCTCACTGATTCTCATCCCTTCATACAGATACTGCGGAGAGACGGAGAGATCAAAAAAAAAAAAAACGTACAACATTTTCCTGACCGTACAAACGCTGAGATAATGTAAAGTTTATGATTTTTTTTATTGGATTTAGTCTTTGCCCGCATCAATTATTGATTACAACATGCAGCCAAGAAGGGAAGGAATGAACGGCAAAGTACACAAGCAAATAACACGAGAAAGAAAAAGAGCAAAAGAGAGGTGGTTTGACTGTATTAGTGCTCTTATTGAGTTACTCCAGACTTGCATCACCAGTCTGAGGAATAAGGAAGACTTTCAACTCTCCTGTTTTCTCCATCTTGGACACTGAGCTCTAATTGCCTTCATCTCTACTTACAATGTGTGCGTGTCTGTTCGTTTGAAAGATAATGACTGAAAGAGAGTGAAAGGTAGAAAGGCTGTACTAATTTCACCATTCTGTTCAATATAACATCATACACAGGTAACCTGTTCTTAACTAAAAACTGCTTTTCTGAAACAAAGTTAAGATTTAAGAGGCATTAATTGCTCTCTTTCATAGCTTAGATGACTGTACATACACAATGCATGCTAAGTATCATGATTGTTTTTCCTGCTGATGTACAATAACAGTATAATCTTATTGATGTCTAAGAAAAATAACTGAGATTTCACTATTATCTTTGCCATACAAACCCAAACACATACCGAGCTGTTCTGGCACTGCACGCTGGAGCTGTTGAATCTGAGCGCCGTGACTCTGTGACTGACTCCTTGTATGTGTAATACACACTCATAGCCGCGCTGACCCGACTGAGGTTGTGGAAGGTTCCGGGCTTTCAGTGTGATGGGCTTCACCTCCCCTGCTGGGATCAGGATCTCCTCGGAGCGCACCAGTTGAGGACAGTCCTAAAGGAGTGAAGGGCGCGAGAGGTGAACAGGTAGTCAAGACAAACGCATAAAATCTAAATTCTAAATCTAAACCACAGAGAAAACATGAAAGCTAAATTGATAGAGCCTTTCAGAAACATACAGTGTACACACAAAATGCCCACACTTCAGCTCCCCATGCTGTCTCACACACACATCGAAACCTTAGGTGCGCTTGAGGCCATGTCCACACTAATACGTTTTCCTATGAAAACATATCTTTTTCTCTCAGTTTTGGCCTTCTGTCCACACTGAGACAGCGTTTTTGGTCAAGGAAAACTGAGCTTTTTGAAGACGCTCTCCAAAGTGGATAGATTTGAAAACGCTGTTTTCTGTGAAAACAGAGGCTTTCGAAAACAATGCCGCGTTTTAGTCACATGATGCGGTGACCAAAGACACAGACAGCTGTGTACAGCAGTTGTTTTGTTTGCTCTCAATTTTGACAGCCCTATTAAAGATTAATATCAGTGTACATGCTCCAGCTCATTGTTAGTCCATTTAAACATTTTGCAGCAATGTTTGAAAGAGCCGGAACGTAAGCGTTTTCAGTCGTTTCAGTGTGGATGATCGACTCTTCGCAAACGATTTAAAACTATAGTGTGGACACGGAGCGTTTTTAGACGTTTTAGAACATTTTCAAATTTACCCAGATTACTGCAGACGTAGCCTTAAAAGCACTTTGACGTGTTATACTTAAAGTTATTAATGAAAATATTTTTTTATTCGAATTAAAATGAATAAAAAATAAATGTTTAGTTTAGTTTTAATTATATATTAAAATTGTATTCATATTAAAGTTACAAATATTTTTAAGTGGCTAATAAATATTTGTTTTTATTTATGAACCACTACTGCCCTTGAAGATGTCCACATAACCTTTTGCTATATTTAGCTATACTTCAAGGACAGCAATTTTCTCCCTAATGTATAAGGTGAAAACACACAAAAGATACACATGCAGGCCTGCACACACGAAAATGCAAATGAGCACACGCACACACACCATGAGTGATGGTGCACCGTAAGGAGTTTTTGCCTGTGTAAGTGTGTGTGTTTATTTTGTGCATATGGCTGTGTGTGAATAAGTGGGATGTCTGTGTGTGCTGTGAGGGAGAATATTCCGGATATCGACTGCTAATTGCTCGCTGTGAGAGGGTGAGCAAGTGTGTTTACCACCTGACAGGGTGTAATGTAGCACATTGATCAGCTGAACACCTGCAAATGCACACACACACTCGCTCTCTAGCGAGGCGACCGTCGACTTCACACACACTTTTCAGCAGCTATTATTGGAAGATCTTCCCCAGAGGTTTGTGATCCTGTAGATTTGCTACTGAGAGACTCTAACCTCAACACACAGTGTGTGTTTGTGTACCTCTGAGGCGTTGACGCGTCCCTCCTGGAAAGAGCAGCTGGAGGGGTCGTGGGTGCAGAGGTTTCTGTACTTGCACCAGTGGCAGCGAAAGGAACTGGTCACACAGGAAAGACACCTAAACAGATGGAAAGACCATGCGAGAGACAGAATAAAGTATTACTACCACTCCCGTGATATTCCTGATTTATGATCCAAAGCCCTTTTTTGAGGGTACTGTGAAAGTAGTCAGCATAAAACGCAGCTCTGGGTTTTAGATTAGCAACAGGGAGCAGGTTGTGCCTTTGAGACCAGCACTGCTGTGTCCTTGACCTTTGCGGTTTAATGCTGAATAAATTAAAAGTGTGCTGCGGAAATTTGCATGTGCTGTTGGATAGTGCTGTGCCAATAAATACCACATACAGATGTACTGCGGCTCTGAAAAGGTTAAAACTCAGACGTACAATTATCACTCAAGAACTCAGTCATACAGACTTTACTAAGACATATAGTCATGGCGTGACATATGATTTGCATTAGGACTAGATTGTCTGTGAGTGAATATGGAATGATCTTGGCTGTGTAATTCTAACTGCAATAATTGTTAAGTATTATAATAGTTAACTAAATATTTGTGTTTTATAGTCCTTCTAAAAAGAAAAAAAGTCTAGTGTATAGGTTAAATGGACATTTAGCAGAGAGACTTTTAAAGCACAAGTGCAGTGCAGCTAAACAGATAATGTCATATCAATATACTTGCGTTAATTGCAGCTGAATATTATACAAAAAAAAGGCTAAACTTCTTTTTTTAAGGTGTCCTTGTTACAGTGTAATGATAAATTGAATTACTGATCAATATTTATCAACTACATGTACTTACTATATAGTTAGGGTTTGGTTTAGAGTAACTTGCATGTAACACCTTCAAAAAATAAAATAAATAATAAAATAAAATATATTTACAGAAAATTATAATATTATATATTGTTTGTAATATTTATAGTATATTACTATATTTATACTATTCTGAATATGAAAAAGTTGCAACTGCAAGAGACAACTGCTGAAGATAAATATACGCACATCTTATACAAAAGCATTTTGGTGCACCAAAACTTATTTCAACATCTGAATAACAACAAAATGCCAAGACAGTATAAAATAATCAGACATGTTTTTTTTTTCCAACAACAAAACTGTTTAAACTGCTTTAGAACAATCAATGTATTGTTTTTTTAATTAAACATGGATTTAAAAGCATTAAAATAGCAATTATTTAATTTACAGTAATAGACAAGTGTTTAAACACCTGCTGATTTTTTTGTTTTCGTTTTTTTGGGGGGGGTTGTTATTTGGTGATTCACAGTACGTTAATTGCAAGCACCATCTCACGGGAGCAACATGAGGTTAAGTGTTTCATTTTAAGGCCAAAATTGAGATAAACCAGGGTTGTGATCCCTGCATCGCTTCACTTCCTGTGTGCCATCTCTATTTAGCTGTATAATCAGTTTTTCAATATGCAGCGGGCAAACCATGAGAGAATACGGCCATACATTACAAGCATGTGTGTTTGCGTGTCCCCGTCTGTGTGCCTGCAGCGAGAAGCTTTCTATTCATCATTTATATGCAGATGAGCACAGCTTACGAGAAAGAGCACATCCAGAATGCATAATACTGTACCATCACATTCCAATACAACACTTACATCAGTTCAGAAGTAAATCCAAGATAGAGGGAGCAGGCCTTGTTCTATTTGTACAGAAACATGTCATGTATTTCTTGAAGATGTAAACCTCTACAACACTTTGGCATCCAAGAGTTTGTGTTTTCCTCTTGATGGCTAAATTATGCATTATTTACGCTAAAATATTCATCAGCGCCGGCTTGCCATTGGGCCAATGGGTTCAGATAGGCCAATCCGATTGAACGGCATGATTCGTATATAAATCACACTGTACTTAATCACTATATTGGGAACTCAAGACAAATCAGAGCATTTTACAACATTTGAAGCGAACGAGAGTGTGGGAGGAAAACCGTGCCAAAAACCAAGCCAGGTTGAACACGCGAGGAGGGGCCATTCTGCCTCAGACTACGCATAATCCCCTGTGGCACTGGCAGAGAATGCCAACGGAGCTCGGTGTGAGGTCTTTCACGCGCAAGGGGTGCGTGTTCAGAGGGATTGGATACAGAGAGTTTGTTTGATTAGTTCCAGATCTGTCAGATGCTCGGGCGACAAGGCCATGAGAGAGCAAGGAAGCGATGCAAACAGGGAGGGGGCGAGTCTTTCGCGCCAGCCAATCAGCACCCTCGGAAGCTACCTCTTCCTGAGCCTTTTAGAAAGCTTCCAGCTACTGGAGGGCTCTGTGATCTCCTGCATCGAGCAGCATCTGTTCTCTGCAGAAGGCACACTTATGAGATGTGGTTACGAACGCACACGAGAGGCTACGAATATGCGCTAAAACACACATAAACACGCACACGAGGGGAGTTGTGAGGCGCCGTGTACACAAAGACACAAAGCTCGTTCAGACACAAGCGGTTGTTTATCAGCGGGCCTCCTGGAGAGGGGAGATGCAGTCGAACCCGCTCCTCTCTGATCAGCCATCACAGCAGATGAAGTGGAATTGAACTGTGACAGACAGCGATGCCTCCAGCCGGAGAGCCAAACCCACAGCACACTTAGATTCAGCAATTCAGACATCTCAGCCTCGACACTTGAGAAATGTCAAGCAATCAGCCGGCGTTCGCCATAATGGATGTTTTTTATAGCCATGAGGCACTCGCCAGTCACGGAAAAGTGCAGCCTGAGAGGGACGTGATACTGGCGTCCCGCAAAAAAAACGATTTGGAGAGTTCAAATTCGCTGCGAGAATCTGGTGTGGCGCCAGGCGCTGCCTTGGTAAACTCTTTGAATATTATCAAATGCCCGTGGGCCTGAAACATTCACAGTTTTTCCGTGTTGCGTAACACTTTTGAAACATTCACAGCGTGCGGAGTTGAGCTGGCTGAGCGCTGTGACACAACGCTGATACTCTACGACACAGGAAGTGAGAAATATCTGCAGGGCTCCGTATGTGGGACGAATACATCATAAAGATAAATATCATAGCAACATGCCCCTGGGTAGATGGTATGACACATCATATTTCTCATGATGTATTAGAAAAAGATTCCTGATTGAGCTGTAAAGCTGAACAACATTCGGTAAACAACAGTTATGCAATCAAAAACAACAACAGCGCCAAACAATTTAACCATAGACTATTTATTTCCCGATTTCCTTTTCGTGACAGATTCTCTTGCGAATGCTCGTTCAAGTAAATAAACGTTTATCTTTAATACAAATTATTATTAATCCTAATTATAATTTTGAATGAAAACTACCTTCTCTTTCTCTGAGAACAAAACATTCCCTTTCTGCTGGTATTAAAGACTATATGGTCTATTACACAACATTAAAGTTTTTTTTTTCAATTTATACAGTAAGCGAGTAAACCATGAATCCATTTTTTAGCTTGTCCTGAATCACTGCGGTACATCTACAATAAATGTTCATATTTGGACTATTTTAGACTAGTTTGGGTAGGAATCACTGCAGAGTAGCTGGGTACCTGTGATTCATCATAGACATAAACAGAGAAAAGTAGATTGTAAAGTGTTCTTCCACAAGATGCACGCAGTTCTTTCTATTAACAGCTATTTGTTCGTAGCTTTGGATGTTCTAGCAATGTTAGTACAGCTTTAGCACACTTGCATTTAGTGTTTTGTATGCCAATGCAACATTTTTCCTATGATTCCTTAAAATTTCACTTAATTTAAAAAAGAGATATACTACCATTCAAAAGGTTTTGCAAGGAAAATGAAATTCAGAACGCACTAGCTTAATATAAAATGACATTTACAATGTTAAAAAAATATATATTTTCTATTCTACTCTTTTGAAATTTGTATTCATCAATTGATTCAGAAAAAAAAGTATCATGTTGTACTGTATTCTTGATCAAATAAATGCCACTGTAGCAGTACTAGTAAGCATAAGATTTATTCTAAAAACGTATCTTCCTTACCACAATCTCTGAACGGTAGGGTGTCAAAAAGAGCTATATAAATAAAACAATAACAGAAAATTCCAAGAAATATTCTAAGGCTCTGAAATCTGAGCTTTATCAGAAACATTTGTAAAAAAAAAAAAAAAAGGACATTTGAGCCTTTTTTGCTCAATTTAACCCATCAATGGGAAATGACTGAAAAATTAACGAGTTCTCACATGCAATTTTTCTTAGCTCTGGAAATGAGTTAAATGAAGTGTGTGTATACTCACAGCTGGTGCACGCTGCAGTTGTAGAACTTCACCTCTGTGCTAATTAGCATCTGACCCGTTTCCTTCGAGTTCAGTCTGAGCTCGACACCCGACCAGTCTGAAAAAAAGAGCAAGAGAGTAAGACATGAGAACATTTCTGTCACATCGCATTCTGTTGTGTTTGGTTTGCCACCCTTTTTTCAGCTTGCTTCATGCTCAAGCTGTCTTCTGATTAATACTTGGCATTCCTCGCATCGTATTCTCACAGTCAAGCGGAGCCTCGAGCAGCTCTGCAGTGCGTGGCATCCAAACCGATGAGAGCATATTTGGCGCTTTTATTTATTTTTTTTAGGGACATGCTATTGTCACACAGAACACAGCTGAGCCCTGCTGTTAATGTGAAACAGGGCCGCGGGCGGCAGCGTCGATGTAATGGCAGAGGAGCGCCTGGCAACGCTGCAGAACACCAGCCAGACCAATCCCGTTTGGCAGGGTGGCTGCGTGGAGAATGCCGATCGGCGTTCAGACCAAACGCTTGCGCTCGATAAGTGGCCAGCTCCTTCATACTCAAATAAGCACAAGCTCCGTCCCAAACAGGCAGAGATTCAGCTAGCATACAGTGTGTGGGAGTCAGCCGTGACCTGAAAGCACCACTTCCTCTCCTCATCCCTCCTTCGCACCTGTTTCCGCATCTCGTAACAGGGATGAATGGACAGAAGGGTAAAAGTTGGCTTTTTAAGCTTGTTTTTGGCACATACGCCAAGGACAATAACTGGCACACAATTCCCAAATTCCCGTCTCGTGCCTTGCAGCTATTGGAAATGAACGAGGAATAGAATTGGTCACACCCACCACTCAATGAGCGGGTATTTCCACACGATCGATGCTCATATGTTCCTATTGAGCCCGGTTCAGTCAAGAGAGACGTGGCAAATATGAGCCACCGGGGGATTAGATGACATTTACCTGAGGGAGGCCTCTGATTGGATAACGCTCCCCCCCAACAAGAAGACGGGGGATGTTGGTAAACAGAGCTGTCATTTACTGTGAGCTGGGAGGGGATTATTGCGATTCAGATAATCACAACCAACTTCTGCCGAATATGCGGCCATCTGCTTCCCAACAGAGGTTAGACGGAAAGCACATGTAGGAATTTGCCCGCAGATGAATGTTAGCTTTTTAAAAAAATCTGTGTAATCTTGCTGTATAAGCGTCGCCAACATTGTGAACACTTAAACCATACCTCTGTAGTCAAGTATACAGTTACGCCATGTGGTTTTTGCATGAAACTGGATCCTCTACTTTTGGTTTCCCACACTGCGAGCCGATCCCCGATTAAATTCATAACCACAGATGACTCTAAACCCGATTGTTGATCAGCGTTCGGGAAGAACTCCCTCCCTGGAGCTATTATGGGTAGGGAGAGGGCAGAGGGCTTGTCACCTGTAATGGGCGTAAGTGTGTCTGAGAGCACGCCTGTAGCCCTAGAGCCGACCCGGGGTCGGTGTAGGCTCATTAGAGCCACGGTTGTACGTGGCCGGTGGGATCGATGGTGCGGCTCGAGTGTGAGAGCAGGCGGCACCACTGAATGAAGCCCTCATTAGGAAGCGAGGCTGCTGGGTACGCTAGGGAGGGTCTATTAATAGAGCATCTATACAAGAGAATAGAGATCACCTCCCTGAGGGGAACAGGTAGACGGATGGATAAAGAAAAAAACAAAAGAGATGCCAATTGATAGGGAAAGTTGAGTACATGGAGATCGGGAGTAAATCTATGGGGGTATAAAACTGTGCGGCAATATGGAGTTTTAGTTTGAGTAGCCTAGTTTGAATAAATACCTTGATCTGTGGGGATGATTGGAACATCTTTAGCAGCGGGAGAAGTGCAGAGAATCTGATTCCCATCCACTATGCCCTCAACCTCCGTCAGATTCCCAAAGGAGCATGTGATTCCAGCAGAAAGATTCGGAACATCTGTCACTTTCACCAGCAGCTAGATGGAGGAAAGAGATCAGATTAAAAGAGGAGCTTGCAAAATACAATAAAATAAAAAATAAATACAATTAAGTTAAATGTTGTACTTTAAAACAAATCCAGTATTTTATTTTAATAAAGTGACATTAATATTATTTAAAAGTAATTATTTTTGTATTATTAGAACAATTATTCAGATTAATGTTACTTTTTACATTACTTTATGTAAGAATTTATCTTATAATGTATATATAGAAAAAAATACTTATAGAAAAACACAGAGTGGGTGAGAAGACCACTGTCTACATGTCTGAACCACGACTGCTATCCACCGAGCTATATCTCCTAGAAGCTATTTATTTCTTTTCAAATAACCTCAGTCTTTTGACACGGGCAGAGTTCATTCTGCAGAACGCACCAGATGGTCTCACACAGCATAAACTGCAGCCATCATTACAGACTTAACCTTATAAAGACTCCTGCTCAAAGAGGGCATTTAACAATCCGTCCGTTCCTTCTCTATCTTTGAACTACATCTCCTGCATTTCACAAGACTGTTCTCGCACATCTTCTCAAAGCACACATGGCCCTCTGAAGTCATTCTCTGGAGGACCGGTGACACACAGGATGGAGCTCACAGGCTATAAATACACACATTTCACATGCAGGCTTCTCGCCAATATAGAAGAGGACAATTATTGCTGTGACATTTGCTGGGATCGCGTGGCTAACTTTTTTTGCTTTTACCACATCGTTTCAATAGTTCTAAGGTTACTTTTGGACCATCTCATTGACTTTTGCCCTATATTTTGAAATTTCCAAAGTCTATATGCCATCTAATTACTTCAAAACCACACAGATGCTCCTTTCTGCACTCTTTAAGCTAGCATGCTGAGAGCGATAGCTAAAGAATTGCTAATTAGCTGTCTTGTTACTCGTTGTACATACACAGGCCGTACTCAAACATCGAGACAAGGCATTGTTTTGCATTGTCTGACCATAACAACAGTGATGAGGTGTGATTGGTGTCTCTATGTTCTGCCTTTGCTCCTTTCACTGCGCTTTTTTCATTTCTCATCGCGGCTGCCGATGTGCAGGGAAGGCTAATTGTTGCTAGCATTTCTAATAAAGGTAATTTGATTGTTTTTGCTGCTTTTCATGCTCCTCCGGCGCCCGTGTGGATGGGTTTTGTTGTCATGGTGATGGTTTCCCTTTATCGTACGACGCGCCGAACAACGGTGACCCTGTTGTCATGTCGTTGAGCAGTATGGCATGACAGAAACATCTAATTTACAGCTGGACGCCTCATTATCTTAATCAGGTAGCTGTGATTCACAGGCTCTATCAATTATCCGGACATCACAATTTTTTCCCTTTGGCTTCTTAGGGAAGTTTAACCAAGGTGAATACCTTCAGACTTCCTGGTATGCCTGAGTTAGTACTTTTTCTTGCATGTATAAGAAGCAAAAACTAAAAATAATGTCCAAAACAAGAGTCTTAGCCCTGAATCGATGTCTCTGTCTTCTTAAACTCAACTCCTACTCTGGCCCACATGCTTATTTGGCATCTCACCCACATATATACCTTTCCCAAAGGCCTCTGTTTCCAGATATCTCTCTCTTCAAGCCCACCCACACTGTGCACTCTTTCCAAAACCCAAAATTGTTTATCTAGACATCGCACTGAAAACTAATTCATGCAAATTTTTTTCACTAGAAGGAATCCGTGCTCCTGTTTTTCAGTCAACATAACCTTAAGGATTGTTGAGGTGTTTGCGTTCTTGTGAGTAAAGGCTATAAATGTCTCACCGGTACGCTGGGTTCAGACACGGCGATGCTGTCTGGGTACACTGTAGCTTTTACACATTGGTTCAGCGTGGCAGCAAAACGGTACGGCTCGTTTGCCCGCTCGCAACGATCCCTTTGAGAGCATCTAGAAGAGAAAAAGAGTGCATAGAAGTTAGTTGCATGGGAAAATATTGGGACAACCACAAATGATTGATTTTTATTAATTTGGCAGAAACACAGTAAATGTTAACCCATCTCTGAGAATATATCAAGTTAATGAACGCTTAAACCAATAAACAAAAACAAAATGAATTTATGAGGAATATGTACTAGATAAATAATATCCATTTTTCATTTTCTCACCCCCATGATTAAAATAGCATTTAAAATCCATAAAAAAACAATGGCTTGATGCAAAGTGCTGTACATTTACATGACAATAAATAAATAAAATGTATTAAAAAAAAATTCTCTCTCTCACTATATACATACAGTATATACAACAGCATACAGTAATAATACCTTTAAAAATGAAGAAAAAGAAAAGAGCTATACAGTAAAACTGAAGCAAAACTTTGCATTAAAAAAAGGTATATAACAAGAAATTGAAATGATTATTTGCTTCTTTGCCAGAGTTTTCAAACCTCATTTAATACACCATGTTGCATTAAAAATGTGTCACACTGACTTGATGTCTATGACAAGACACACCAATGATGTTTGATACCATGAAGTTAAAGCTGGCACAACAAATGAGCATAAATGAGATTTCAGAACTATAAAAGATGGGGATATTTCACATTTTAGCATTTTGACAGTCCTCTTTATAAAAAAGAGAACACTGGACATTCTCCAATATATCTTCTTCTGTGTTCCTTGGAGGAAAGAAGAACGCATCAATTTGGAACGACACGACGGTGAATTAATGATCTGTAATCTGTAAACTTTACTTATATATATTTTTTTTTACATTTCCCAGTGAACTACATTTAAAAGTGTGGGTTGGTGAATTTTTTCAAAGGTCTCTCGTGCTCACTAATGCTGCATTCATTTGACTAAAATGCAGTAAAAAAAAAAGCTTATTGTAAAATATTATTACAATTGAAAACAATATATATATATATATATATATATATTTTTTAGGTTATTTATTCCATTATGCAAAGCTGAATTTACAGTAGCGATTGCTACAGTCTATATCCCTTTGACTTTTAAGTGCGGTTCATTTTCACACAGACTGCATGAGTGTCGCTGCTGACTTTAGCTGCTGTCCTTGGTACTGAACACGTTTATACCATCAAAAGAGCCCTAAGTGTCTTCTAATTCCAGACCAGCTGATAAGACACATGACTAAAACTGTCATCACTGTCACAGGCCAACGATGCTCATACACACATCCTCTAATTCCTCTCAAAGTTTTTTTTCTTTTAACTTAACCAAAATTACTGATGGACAGGAAAATGCCTTTTTTAGGCTAAATTACCATTTTTGTTGCATTTCCACATAGACTAAAAGAAACTACTATGGGAGATGCATCCTACAGTTATAAATCTCATTGTACTCCTGAAAATCTGAGAGCTGTTATTTTTACTTTTCACACCACACTCATTCAGCCTGTCACTTGGTTTTGACTCAGCCTCTCTCTCTCTCTGCTCCTCTATCTTTGACAAAGAGCATTTAGGCTTGCAATTTGCCATGTCTTTTTAACATGCCTAATGCTGTGAAGGGGGTGGGGGGGTAGAAATGACACTTAATGCTTTCAGATGTCCGGGACGGCATGTGCATACTTCACTGTCTGAAAACGTGGGTGTGGGTTTGTCTGTGCGAGTGTGTGCATCTCTCCGAGCCGCCAAATCCAGGCGCCGGGTTTGATTTTGGATGAGGAGGTGGGTGTACTCGGGATGCTGCGTTGCCATGGCACCAGGAGACGGCCATTATAATGTGTGTGTGTGTGTACATGTAAGTGTGTGTACTTAGTGGGCAACCTCTTCTCTCTCTTTCATTAAATGAAGAGTGTGTGTTCCCAGTACACATCGTTTTGTCTCCAGAGGGGTTTATTCTGCCTCTCGACAACCCTGGTCCTCTACAGACCTGAATGAAATGCTTAAAGAGCTGCATACACATCAAAGAAAATGCCTCAACACGCATGCAATATGATTCATATTCTCTTAAAGTCAAGGTTTGTTGCACTAAAATGTGTTTTTCAGTTTGACTCCTCTCTGGGTCTTAAAATAAAATAGGTTGTTTTAGCTTTAATATCAGCAACCTTTAATATGCAAATGAGCTGTTATGACTGACTAAACTCTTAGCATTGACATACTGAAAACTGAAAGCTATTGACATACTGCTGTTAATTATGAATAAGCGTTGATATTTTAAATGTGGTAGTAATGTGTTACAGCTTGTATGTGACAAGCTTTACAATTTATGAATGACCTGTTTTCAGTGTGTGTGTGTGTGTAAGAGAGAGAGACAGACAGAGGAGGGTAATGGTAGTGGTGGGTTAACCTTTGGGTTTTTCTCTACCGTCTGATTTAGCCCCATGCACCAGACAGGCAATTACAGTGTCTTTGCCTCTCCTTACACACTCAACACACACACTCAGTCCTGATGAGCTGAGACAGACGACAGGAGAAGATTTTCCCTTGTTTCTTATCTGCGTTCTTACCAGCGTCCACAAAACATCCCGCGAGGTGTGTGGCGAGACATCTGATTGAGCAAAGCTCTGAGGGAGGAGAAGATGGGATGCTTTATAGCTGAATAAAAGTCTCGCTTTTAAAATAAAGCTGAGAAGAAAGCAGTGGGAGTGTTGTGAACTTCTCCCCGGAAGGGGTTCAGATGGGATGGAGAAGAGAACAGAAGAGTCACGATGAGACAAGAAGTGAGGAAAGGGAGCGAGAGACAAAAAGAGAGGAGATGAGAGAAGGAGGAGAAGAAGCAAAATGAGATAAGATGACATGGCAAAAAGTAGAAGAGAGTGAAGAGGAAACAACAGTATATGAGAAGAGGAGACAAAGAGACAAAAAAGATGAGGTGAGGTGTAAAGACATACTGAAGATGAGGTGAGAAGAAAAGAGAAGGTTTGAGAAGATGAAAAGAGAATCAGGAGAAGTGAAGATGAAAGATGGGACTTCTTAAGAGTTAAAGAAATGAGATGAAAAGAGAAAAAAATGAGATGAGACAAAAAGAAGAGGAGACGAGAAGAATAAAATGAATAAAAATGAACAGAGAAGTGTCAAGAAGAGATGAAAATTGAAAACAAGAGTGAAGATGAGATGAGAAGAAATGAGTTGAGATGAAATAAGGCAAAAAAGGAGACGAGAAGAGAAAAACGAGATTAAATAAAAAGAGCGGAGCCGAGATGAGGCAAAAAGAGAAGAGTTCAGATTAAATGAGACAAAAATGAGAGGGATCCAGATGAGACAAATACAAACAGGAAAAAAAACAAGTGAAGATGAGATGAGAAGAAAAGAGAGTTGAGATTATGTGATGAGACACAAAGAGAAGCAAAGCAAACAGCAAGGTTCAGATGACATGATAAAGGCTAGTTTTCGTCAAGACTAATTGAGTAAAAACGAGATAAGAAGAAAAAAAAAAGAAGAGTTGAGACATAAGAAGATGAGAGATGAAAAGAAATGAGAGGTGGGCAGATGGAACGAGGAGAAAAGGTGAAGCGAGACAACTAGAGAGACGAGAAGAGACAATACAATAAGAGTCCAAAACCCAACACTAATGTAAATCGATCTCTCATCTCCATACTGCTCCAGTATTTGTCCAACAGGTGAAATGATTCAATCATAAACAGCATGTGAAGGTGAACCTGCTTCCATTCCTCCAGATCAATATGCAATTAGGAATTCATTTAGCTGAGCACCAATCTGAACACAGACCAGCACCATCTAAGTTCATTACAGAGACAGAGGAGTAAACGGTGAGGCTATGTAATGAGCAGCGTATGATTGTTAGAACCATAATCGCTGCTTGAATGAACGTTTAAGCATCTATACAGCAATCCTTCTGAATACGTGCACATTTCAATGACATTTAACTAATGAGCTAATGAGCTGTGTTGTTGATTGCTAACAAATTTGCGACTATAAATGTTGTGACTATACTACTCAAATGTCAGTCTAAAGAAGAGACACCATCACGTCACTGCTTTGTAAAATGAGACCATGTCTCTATATGTGGTTTTGATAGCGGTAAGAAAAGTAACAACTCAAGACAAGCCATGATGTTCAGTCATACCCAAGCTTGCTGTCACCTATCTTTTGCAAAAACTATGGCTATTTAATTGGAATGGTATACTATAGAGTCCTGCATACTATAGTATGTGAAAAAAATACTTAATATGCAATGATAAATCCTGCATGAAAAATACAGTATGCTGTATTATTATCACAGTGTTTGATGCCCGACTTGATTAAACATGTTTCATACATAATAAAAATATTAAACAAGAAATAAAAAGCCTTATTTGTTAAATTAGAGGAGTGTAATACATTATTTAATACATAAATGTACATATTAAATTGAATTCTAATTGATATTTAAAAATGTATGTATTGATACATTTATAAATGAAATTAAACAAATGAATTCATTGTAGAATCAATTATTGTTTAGGTAAATGCTATTTATTTCCATCCGTTCTCATAATAAAATAAAAAAAGCATTTGACACTACGCTTTTGAAATCTTTACTGATTCGCGTAACGTTTTCAGGCTTGAAAATCTGAATATTAAAATTCCTGTAAAAACTGGTTGATTTGTCACATGGAAGGTCAAGTGCACTGCATTATGGGACACTGTCTCTCACATTGTGCTCTGCGCATTCAATGCATACTAAAACCGGCATACAGTGCACAGCATACAGTATACGTGGCAGAAAAAGTGTCCAACTTATCAAGAATGTCCATGCGGCACATCACAGGGAGCGAGAGCGAGAGCGAGCGAATGCTTCCTCACAGCGCGGATCAAACGCTGAACCCTGCTGTGAAGATCGTCTCCCTCCTGGAACGGCCGCCACAGCCATGCAAACAAAACCTAAGCTGAGAGCTTACACACACACACTTACTTTCCAAACTCTCATGTATTGCATAATGTTAAATGCGCTTACACACTGCCCTTAAACACTGATCTAAGATTCCCCACCTCCTTTTTTCTCTCTATAATGAGCTAAATCCTAAAAGCGATTATGGATCCGTTGGAATGATCTCTGCTGAGCAACTGCTGGATCACTGAAATTAAACCAGCCTTTGACCTCAAAGGAGTTCAGCCAATCAGATCATCTCCAGGATTAGTGTTCTCCACGGGCCAAGAAGATTAGTCCTCCTAAATCTGACAGCAAACTTTAGGCTCTCCTCCCAGCTTCAGGGTTCCACCTAACTGGCCAATGAGAGATGTTGTCTATCGCCAGACAGACACCAGACAGATGCTGTTTGCCTTCATAGTCTAAACACCAGCAGATTTAGTGCTGCCTCAACACTATCTTGCTTCTCACTAATTTTTTCTCCTTTCAATCACATGGTGCGCAGCAGCTGCTGGTAATTAGAGAAACTTTGGTAAATCACACTATTCTGAACTGAGATAAGAATAAAGAGAGACATCTCACATACTAAGAGCAGAATAATGTTGCTCTACAAAAAAAGTCTCCTGGGTGAAAAAAAAAAAAAAAAGGAAACAAGGAAAGTACTATGAAAAAAACACTACCATCTAAAAGTTTGGGGTCAGTATTTTTTATTGAATTTAAAAATTATAAAAGATATTAATGTATATATGTATTCAGCAAGGACACGTTCATTATTTTATTGATTAATTAATTAATTAACTTTTTATTAAAAAGCTAAAATAAAAAATGCATCACTGTTTCTACAAAAATATTAAGCAGTACAACTGTTTTGATAATAAGAACAAATGTTTATTAAGTTTCTGAGGTATCATGTGACCTTGGAAACTGAAGAATTGGCTGCTGGAAAATCGCTAAATAAATTACATTTGAAAACATTTTAAACCAGAACATAGCTATTTTATCTTGTAATAATATTTCACAATATTACTTTTTATTGTATTTTTTATTAAATAAATTCAGCTTTGATGAACATAAGAAATGTCTTTTAAAAAACTGCACTATTTTTTTTCTACAAATGTATAGCTTCATTAAATAATTTTTTTTTTCAAAACAAGATTTATGGAATATGGTTATTTGATATTCACACAAGTCTGCAATATTTACTTGATGTGTTGTTTTAAAGATTTTTCTTAAACCATCAGCTTTGGTGCTTTAACGATCACAGGAAAACTATTTAAAAACATTCATTCTAAAGTATGAGGAGAAAAAAAAGAAAGAAAACAGTGCAGTGAAGGCTAAGACTAATGAAAGCATTGTAGTAGGTGTCAGCAATCTCTCTCTCTCTCTCTCTCTGTCTGTAGCTCCATCAGATGAGGAAGGACTGACTCCATAGGGGACGTGAGGAGTGAGAAATGAGCAAATATGAGTGTGGAGCTGGAATTAGAACGAGTGTGAGATGTTAATTTCATTAAGAGAACACTGACTGTGAAAAAACACTCGCCATGGGGAGGGAGGAAGACAAGCACACATGGAGTGAAAGATGAGGAACTTGATATAGGTATCGAGTGATTACCGTAGTGATATACCATGATATTTACAGTATATGTTCCTTCAAAAAATATGCAGCTTAAATTAAGTACAGCATATACACAAATAACAGCTACGGAGATAAAATAAGTATTTTAAATCATTTTAAAATGTAAATATGTATTATAAAATATACAAAATATTTTAAATATGTTTATAAGATAATAAAAAAAATAATCATGTCATACGTAAAAAAAAAAACTAAATAGTGGCACGGTACTTTTAGCCCTTTTTGATAGTGAATTAATAAATACATAAGCTTGTCTGCACAGCACAGCATGATATGTTTCAGATTCGAATGGCATCTGTATTACATGAGCTTTAATACAGCAGAAAGCCCCGGAGGACTGACGGAGGAATGTAATCCTGCCGCGCTAACGGCATGCTGACGAAAAAAAAAGAGCCCCATGCTGAACAGAGATGCACAAATACCGCTCGCTTCGCCAATTATTTGTCCCTGTCCTGTCGGGAGTCATGCAAATTACTTTAAGTGCACTTTTCCAAGGGAGGTACGCCCGCCATTACTGTAATGATGGCAGTGGAGGGTTTACACACCCCTACAGAGTCAGGACGCGTGAGAGAAGACAACAGCACAAAAACCACTAAAAGATGATGAACGCAGTAATGTCAGTTTCCTGTTGTTCTGGAAATGTTGGATTCAATATTTAAAAGCATACAAGCTTCTGAGGATTCAGCATTCAGTGTGATATTAACATCTGGATGCAATTGCGGTAGTCCACCACCAGAGGGCAAACAACCTCTGTGCCATCCGCGCACCACTGGGCTTTTACATACTACCATTCCTAGACTTTTCACTACAGAATTTAAGCTTTGGCGATTGTGGTCTTCAAATACCTGACAAATCGTTTGTTATTCAGCATTAAACGTGTGAGTGAAAACAAAGAAGGAACTTACATGTTATGCAGCACACACCAGCCACAATGTGGATCTCCGGAGCTCAGACACTCTCCACATGTGCCATACTGCTCACAGGACTCGATCGGCACCCGCGTGACCTGCAGAACAAACAAACAACAGACTGAGCATATTCAGTCAACAAGCTGAACTTCTCCATTTGATGGATACATGACACTAAAGTAACTTGAAATAGTCATAGATTCCCAGGGTACTTCGTTTCCAGAAGGAGGAGAGAGAAAAGCGAACAAAGTAATACCAGGAACGAGATACGTTTAGGAAAAACAATACTAGTCAAAAGTAAAATGGTGATTTCCACGTTTAAGATGTGATGTATAGTCAAGGATGAGAGAACAGTTTGAGACACTGAAGTCAATTTCTTCTTGAAAGAAGAGTAATACACCCCAAAATGAAGATTCAGTCACCATTTACTTAAGAAGATATGACCGTTTCAGTTCACACTGACTTTTATTGTCAGGACAAAAATACAGTGGAGGTCAACTGGAACTGTTCAGTCTCCAGCATTTCTCAGGATACGTGTTCCACTGAAAAAAGTCAGTCATACAGGTTTGTGACAACATTAGCTTGAGTATACGACGACATCCTTTCAAATTCTTGGCTGAACTGTCTTTTTTAGTAGAAATGGAGATGCAATGCCCTTTAAAAAAAAAAGAACTTTCACTCCATTTAATCTCACTGCTGTTACTGAGAAATGTATATTTCAACCCAAATGTGTATTGTGTATGTGCACAAGAACGTTTATGTGTTCATGTGAACTCGTTTTCCTTTTGAAAAGCGGAAGTCAAAGACAAACACGAGAGTATTCAGTGGTAAAAACCTGTACTCTGTGTGTGTGTGTGTGTGTGTGTGTGTGCGCGCAACAGAAACAGTCAGAACAGAGGAAACAGGACACAAGCAGCTATGCTACTGCCACTGAGAGGAATAGCATAGAAACAGTGCTCTTTTGTGCTGTCCAGTGCACCTGTCCAACTACACACACACACACACACACACACACACACTCAGCTGCTTAAACATACAGGAAATGTGTATACAGTATATTTGTCTAACCTAAGATCAATATATTTAAATAACACTGTATAAACTGCTTGTAATTCATAGTTATAACACAAGTTTACTTACAGCAGCTATCTAAATAACTAAATGTGGATATTCTATAGATATATGTAATGTTTTTAAAAGCCTTGTACAATAAAATACTATTACAATTATTATTATTAGTTAGAAAAATTTTTTTTTTTTTTAAATAATCATATCATATATCACAATTACAATATCATCACAAATGAGGATATCCCCAGATGTCACCAAATGGAGGTTTTGTTTGATTTACACTCCAAAGTATAGTTAACTTCACACACACACACACACACACACACACACAATGGTGATGGAGTAGAGTTTGCTTCCAGAGTAAGACTCAATTCACTGACCATTCTAAAAAGCAGACATGTCACTCCTCAAAACTCAACAAGCAGTGTGTCTCTGGCAACCAGTCTGAACATATGCTTTCTCTCTCTAATCTCACACACACACACACCTAGACAACACTCCTGTAATACATCAGAGAGTGCTAAGCAGATACACACTCACAAAGGATCACCACAACAGACTAGAGCCTTGCTTTGCCTGCTGACCCACAAAGCCCCTATCCACTCCACTTGCACAGCCTTCTGCTGCCCATTTGGCATGCTGGGATAGCATCGCTGTGATGACCGGGCCACAGCTCTGTGATTTGTGGCTGCGCTTGTAATATCTCTTTTATCTATTCATGTATTTTCAGGGGTTTGCTTTCATTGCCAGCGCTGGAGTCTGTGATGTCCTCCCTTGTCACTAAGGGGATTTTTTGGGTGCACCTGCATCCTATTAACACAGACAAGCAGAACAGGATAGTGTGAAGTCATTGAGGATTTGGGAAAAAAAATAAAAAAATTTCCCTGCATTTTGACTGAAATGAACGAATGGTTAAATGTGGTCAGGTGTGTTACAGAGAAATGTGTATGTATGTGTGTGTATGTATGTATGTATATATATATATATATAAATATTATAATAATTCTAAATAATATATATATGTGTGTGTGTGTGTATATATATATATATATATATATATATATATAAAAACCCAGAACAAGATAATGATGACAAAAATAATATTTTATCACTATATTATATACTATATTATATTACTATATAATATATTATATACTATTATATAATATAACTAATCATATTATTATAAATAGTTAATGAAATATGGAAGATGTGTTATTTAGGGTTATGCTCATATCAAATTAAAGAACAAAATTGTAAGAAAGTTGGACCAGTGTGGCAGTTGTATTCAGAATCCATTTGGGCACTGCATCAAGCTTTTTGACGGTTACCGGCATTGTGTTTTCTTTATTCTGACATTTGTGACGGGGTCAAAGGGTAGGATGAAGTGAGAGACAGTTTTAAGATGGATGAGTGGGCACACAGTGTGTGTTCAGTGAGAGGGGTGGAGAAACACGCAGGATTCCCGCAGCGCGTGTGTGTGCGCTGTATGGCCGTGTTAAATGTCATTAGTGTGTGAGCGGCAGGGTCTGACGGGGATGGCCATCCACCTGTTCCTGTGACGACTCCTAAACAAAGACACGCATTCAACCTCCCGCTACCAGTGTGGTTTCCAACAACACATGGCTGTGATTGCAAACGCATGCACAGTTGTGTTTATACGTACGGTGTGACTTCATGGCAAAACCCGAGAGGTGTCCCACAAGGATCCGTCCTGTTCCCTTTTTCATTTTCACCCAGCTCCTCCTCCCTCGTTTCTCTTTATTTTTCGCTCACTCATTGCCCCAGGACAAACAGGTGGTCAAAAGTAATGAGTCCAGCACATCAGCGCTGCCGCCCAGCCTGATGACAAACAAGCCCACCAGGGGCTCCACTCACAAAGCAACACCGGCCATACGACGCTGGTTCAACATGGCAATAAGTCTCAATGTTACACAACACTGATTTAGAGCCAGACCAACAATCCAACAACATTAGATTCACAGATACCAGATGATGCCATCTTGACGCCAACGGTCACCAAATGCCAGTTCTGGAGTAACACTAGATTCGTTATGTTTATATGAAGAAAATGTAAGCCAGTACAAAATGCAAGGGTGTTTTGAAGGATGCAAAGGCATTACTTTGCAGTTGCTAAGGTGTTCTGAGTGGTTGCTGGGGCTTTTGGGATATTTTTAAGTATTTTAAAGGAACCTACCACCAAGTCTCTTTGATATTCTCACCCCTAGATGTCACGGGTTTATACTTGAATTCATTTTTCACTCAACAAAAGTTGAATATGAAAGCTAAAACCATAATAACAATTTTTGTTACATGAATGAAAATGAACTATATCTGATTTTTTAAAACTTTTTTGTTTGTTTCAGCTAACTGCCTAAGAGACATTTCAAGGGGTGAGAAACAGGAGGGCATAAGTGCCATTTTGGGTGAAATAGAGATACTGCGCATATCAAATGAAAGCTCTAGAAGAAAAATCTCATAAAGGCTTTTGTATTACGTGTAATATCAATAACAATATGATTGTTAAAAATATCTTTTGTGTTTCACAGGAGACAAAAAGTCACGCAGGATTGGAACAACATTAGTAAATGACTAACCCCCGAGTATAAGCAATAGTACTAGTGACACTAACTATATTATGAAGATCTGCAGCAGTGTCAAACGCTGATGGAGCGAATCAGAGAGGGGACAGCTGCACTGCAGGGTGACACAGCTGCCGCAGGTGCACGTCCACGTCTGCACACTTGGCAGGGAGATGTCAAAAGGAGAAGATGGAGACAGATAGATTAATAGAAAGACTTCCAGACAGAAAAAGTGAGATGGATAAAGGTGTTATGGGGGTTGCGGGCAGGCAACTGGAGCAGCTGTTGACCAGCACATGCTTTAGTCAGTCAACACAGTGGGAAGTACAATGAGGCCTGTTCTCCCACTGAGAGCAGCTTGTGATTGTGTGTGTGTGTGTGTGTGTGTGTTTGAATGTTTTCTCATTAAAACTTAAGTTTAAACGCAGAACAGAGAAGCATGGTTTTTATTCGACCCAATTTTTTGATTAGTTTACAATAGAACCAAATATAAAGCAACAAGCAAGATCATATGCTAAAGATTTTATCACAGTTTTTAGGCATGACGCAAGCTGCAGCAACAGCAATATGATAAAAGGCAGCAATGTTCAATAAATTATTACATTATTAATAATCACAAATTATATTTCTGTCATGTAAAACCATTGTTTACAGCTACCAACCGTTCTAGGTGCTTAGTGGCATTAACTATTTAAGTCGCCTTTTCTTTTCATAATTATTTTTTGGATAAGTAAAAACCACCACACAAGTTGACAAATAAAATGTGGTGGTGTTTAATTTATGCTGCAGTCTCTGGGTGTTTACTCAGAACTCAGAAACTTAAGTGGCCCATTGGCAAACTGCCTCAATGTAAATCTTAGCTTTGAATTGTTTAAACGTTTATACAGTTCTGACATAAAATGTACCTTCCAGTTACTGATGCTGCTATATATGTTGTTAAAAAAAAGGAAAATAAAATTGCAACAAATTTGGAGAAAAATAATGTGTTTTCTTTTTTATGTATAATTCTTTATAAACAAAATAATCATTGAATTTATATAACAATGTACAAATACAGTGTATATATATATATATATATATATATGTGTGTGTGTGCGTGTGTGACCCTGGATAACAAAACCAGACGCAAGTGTTAATTTCCCAAAATTAAGATTTATACATTTATACATGTATGATTTGGATGGATAGGGCAATATTTGATCGAGATACAACTATATGAAAATCTGGAATCTGAGGGTACAGAAAAATCTAAATGCTGAGAAAATCACCTTAAAAGTTGTCCAAATGAAGATCTTATCAATGCACATTACTAATCAAAAATGTATTTAAAAGTTTTCATATATTTTCGGTAAGAAATTTACTTCATGGAACATGATCTTTACTTACTATCCTAAGGATTTTTGGCAAAAAAGAAAAATCAATCATTTTGACCCATACAATGTATTTTTATACAAATATACCCCAGCGACTTAAGACTGGTTTTGTGGTCCACAGTCACATAAAATGAATAAAATTTATTATAAAATGAATAAATGCATTTAACTATATCACATGAAAAAAACTAGCCAGTTTTGTGCGTTTGATTTACTAAAAAGAACTGGTTCATAAGAGACATTTTTAGAGTCGTTATTCATAAGAGTCTTTTTTTGTATTGAAGAAATATTGAAAGCATTTTCCTATAAATGGTCTGACAGCCTAAAAACATTTCTCTAAAAAAACATTCGAATGCACCACAAACGCCATTAATCTCCACTTGCACTTGTGAACTTAAAGTATTAATAACAGCCAATTGGCTTAAAAGACAACTGTAGTTAGATTAGCGAGGAATTCTGGGTTCAACCCAAACTCATGGTAGGACAGGGTGCTCGCCAACTCCTAATTTCCTCTTGAGCTCGGTAATTCTTCCACAGCTTAAAATGCTTCCAGGATGCTATCTGCTAATCTCTATCTGGCTTGAATTCGATATTTTCCACTCGCTCTGATGCTGGCCAAGAATCGCCTGGAGACAGGACATTTAGAAGAAAAGAAGACGGAGCTGGCATCGAATTCTTGTCTTATTCACAAACAACACTCCTCAAATCAAGCTTGTAACCTCCAAAGAACCTCTGCTGCTGTAATCCAGGCCCAAGACGTTATAATTACAACCGAACGGATGATCTTAGACCTGTGCTTGGGATCAACATGGAGAGTACAGTATGCTAGGGGAGCTGGATGGCGAGAATTAATGCTCACAATTAGCTCTCTTTTCCATAATCCTCAGAACACCCTTGCTGTTGCATGCACCTGTCTGATGAATAGAGAACCATTTGAGGGAAAACTGCAGGTCTGAGGTAAATGATTAAGAGCAGAAAGATGTGTAGAGAAGGATATAGAAGGAGAATGAAAAATATGAGGGCAAATCAAGGGTAAGGGAAATCATGTTCTTGACTTTAAGCATACACTCTGATCAACATTACAGTTTGTTCTGGCTAAGAACTAAGAACAAAAACTGTCTGAACAATATGCAAATTGAATTTTTTGATGTTCCAGTTTACAATATGATGGATTTATTTAATCTAAAATGTCTTGCATCTCAAACTAACATAGAAGAGTTTATTCTTGTTGGCAAACATCAGAAAATATAAAATTATTTATCTATAATACTTTACTTATTAGATAATAAGTGGAAATATGTCCCATAAATCTTAAAAATTAGACAAACTTTACAGCTGGTCTCCAAAATCTCTGCTGCTTTCTCATTGCAATGATAAAAATGACACTGAACGACATTTTGTATGCTACTGAAAGACTACATTCATCTGTTTTGTCAAAAATAAACACTGTTTAAGTGTTTGGGGTCAGAATGTTTAATAAAGAAAAAGCGACTGTCATCAGCATTGCCAATCATGAGAACCATAACAAAAGTAACTGAGAATGATTTCTGAAGAATCATGTGGCACTGAAGAACGTAATGACAAATCAGTTAACTGTCAGAAACAAATGACATTTTATGACATATTATAAAAGAAAACAGTTTTTAAATGAGTGCTTACTGTACTTTCGAAATAAAAGCAGTGGTGTATACAAATCAAGTACTGAAAACAGAAAAGTTTAGTAGCTTATTCCTCCTACACATTCCTCCTTCTGGGAACCGTAACTATGTTTTAATCAAAATAAGCACAGACTGCTAAAAATCTGTGCACACTGACTCCCTAAAAAAAAGGAAAGTTGCAATTCAGCACACAACAGATTAAGAGCCCAATTAAGAGCGGGTTTATCGCCTGAGCCGAAACTAAAGAAATGCCTCTCGTGTACAAATACTGTATCCAGATGTTCACGCACTCAAAACATTCACCGAATCCACATCGTGGTTGCCATAGAGACCAGTCTAGGCATTGACCCCCTACCCCTCTCCTGGAGTGAGCCATAAACAGCTGGTACCTCTGGGACACGCTGCCACCTACACACACAGACACATTCATTTTTAATGTGAGATACTGAACGCTGCACCCACAGCAATGAGAGCCATCGATCACGTTCCTTCAGACACACACGCACACAAAGTGCAATAATCTCACTGACACATAAATCTATTGGCACTCACCAAAAATCTGAGGATAGGAGCATGTTTGTTTGTATATGTACATGCCTATGTGTGACTCATCATCCACCTACAATTACAAATCATACGCATCTTCTAAATTTGTACAAGGAACAAGCAAAAACACATATTTAAAGACCACGAATTGACTATTTTTTATAATTCAATATATTTTCCAATTTTGATTGGGACAGATCACATCTGAAGCATCACGTGACACTGAAGACTGGACCAATGGCTGCTTGAAAAGTTCAGACTTGCCATCACAAAAAAAATAGCTTTTTTAAAAAAAATACTTATTTTGAACTTTAATATTTCAGAAAATTACTGTTTTACTGTATTTTTGATTGAATAGATAAAGCCTTTTCGATGATAAGCAACGTCTTTTAGAAACGTACTGATACTGCATGATACAAGCGCATTTTATTGATTTTATCAGTGTTTAGGAGTACAGTAGCATAGAGTTTAAAAGCTAACACACATGGAATAAAAGCTATAAACTCTAATTTAGATATCTTCATGGGGTCTTTACATTTAGACAGGCTATTTACACGTCACACACACACCTCAGTCCTAAAGATGAATTCTCTGGTGATAAGTTCATGCTTGGCTAAGCTAAGGGCAACAATTGACTCTTATCCGTTCGGTGCAGTGTCTCTGAGGAATCAAGCGGTCCACAAATTCTCAGACATGAAGCTAATCTGACCACTCGAATCCCAGCAGAGATACTGGACAATACAGCCATTAACACACACACACACACATCTGCACAGATAAACACACTCAAATCAATGAAGAAAGATGCTTCTTGTAGGCAGACAAATTGTAAATACGGAAGCTAACAGGGTTATGCTAACCAACCAAACCTTGACCCTTTGGTTCTGAAACACACAGACCGTCTTTATGGTAGTCACTCTCAGAAATCCACATTACGTATTCAGCAAACCCACTCAAACTGGAGCGCAGTAAAACATTCACACATGTGAAGTGTAAGTTACGACACACATACACAAATTTGCTGTTTGCACAACTCTCCAGGCCTATTCACTCGCATCTCGCTAGCACTCACGGATGCATGAGTATATGTGTGTGTGTGGGATGAAAACTCAATCAAAGCATTCTTGATTGCGTGAGGAGGCCTCTCAGCAAGACTCCAGCGTACTGTAGGAGAATGATGGCATGATAGAGTGAGCGAGAGAGTTGATGTACTTCTCAAAGTACTGTACATGAAGACAACGGCTAAACCAAGCATTGCTATTTCGACTGCTTGTTTCTAATGCTAGTGATTTGAACAAACCCCTTATACTAAAATATTCAACTTCAACGTTGTCCTGTACTGTTACTGTACCATAAATTGTATGGTTTATTAAAGAGATGTATTACTAGGTGAACTATACCTTTAAATTAGTATTTTTGTTGTATTTTAAAACTTATTTTTCAAAGTCAGTTCCCAAAAAATGCAGTAAATGAATGGGATTTTCAAGAACCAAAGTGTTGCACTCTATAGTCCTCTACCACCTAGCAATCACCTAAAAAAAACATGCTAAGATACATTCGGATTATCACAGCAATACAGCATCGAGCTGTAAGCCTGCAACAAAAGGCATCAGCATTTTCATCAGAAAATACATGAAACATGTTTTACGAATAAAATCTAGACACAGCAGAATAGCACAACTGATTAGGAACTATATTAAAAGGCAAAAGCGCAGCATGTGTGCTCATGAGGTGACCTTTGGAATCCCTCCACACTCCCGACTTAAATGTCATATGGAGTTTTTACTGTCCGACAGAAAAAATACACATAAATCAAAATGAGACAACCTCCTAGCTGCCTAGCTAACAATATTACATCGCAATAAAACAACTAACCCCCTGATCAAAGGAAGCATTAGCTTAGCCTTAGACTGTTTCCGGAAGGCAAAGGATTTCAAAAAAGCATTAGATAGTTGTTAGTCGAAAATCGATGGTCATTTCTGAGTGAGGCATCCTGTCTGATTGTGTTTTAGATGAAATGCGAGGGCTCTTAACCCTCATGTTTGAACAGAGCTCTGAGCCTCCTCAGCGAACCATCTCTTTTCCCATCAGAGCTATTTGCGTAACGGATTTGGCCTGAACGTGTAGATTTAGCACGACTGAAGCATCTCGATGCTTTGGCACTAGAGGAGCTATGCAAGACTGCTATAAAAGGCATCCGAAAACTTCAACTATAGTAAATCTCAGTTCACATACAGGCACGTTATCCGTGAGGGACTGCGTTTTTATTCGCACAGCGGAAAGCCAACACACAGTGGGTCTCACAGCGCAGCTGCATCACAGAGCTCATAAACACAGCGTACTGTATGCATACCTAGAAAAGTAGTCCTACTTCAAAAACACGATTCAGTCAGCTGTTACTCAGGCAACAAACGTTTTAAATTAATGTCTATGCTTAAAATGCTTATAATGTGATTTCAAGTTGTTCTTTGTCTTTGGAGCTGTGTGTGCATATACAGTAAAGTTGCAAAGACTGAAGTATCAAACCCAAAAAAGATATTCTTTATATAAGTCTCATCCATGCCTTCCTAAATTGCCTAATTTAATCATGCTCCCATATATCTACATGCACATGTCTAAAACAATACTACTGACTAAAATAAAATTATAAAAAGAAAAAAAATTCTTTTTTAAAAAGTCAAAATAACAGCTTATATGGAACAATTGAGGGTGAGTAAATAAAGACATTATTGGCATTTTTTGGTTAAATTATTCTTTTTAAACAGCTGTAGCAAGTCACACAAAAACAGATTTCCCAAAAACAATCCCCATGCTTTCAGGGAATGGGGTCGAGTTTACAGAAAATGCACATGTATTGTAAAAGGGTTGGCGAGACAGACAGCGAGAGAGACAAAGGAGAACTGGAATAATAGAGAGGTAGACTGGACCTGAGATACGGAGCTGGAAACTGCAGCCAGTCGATAGAGAGTGAGTACATCAATAATGTATGACTGAAATCCTCTCACAGGGGCCGATGAGGAGAGGGGCCGTGTGTGTGTGTGTGTGTGTGTGTTTGCCACATTATTCAACCATATTTCACGACTCGCATGGGCATATGTACAAAATCTCTGTCAGAGCTGACAAAATAGTGATCCACACTGCCTCACCTGACAACAGTGGTATCCGCATACTGTGACACTAATGAGAGGAAGATGCACAGGCTGCCCACGTTTGCCTCTTCGTGGAGCGCGGCACCCGGGCGCAGCTGCCGGGCGCGTTCGGAGCCCCCTCGGGGAGACGCCGATAAAGCCCTGTAACCTGTCTGTCCGTCAGCCTGTCAATTAGCCCCTGACACCTCCTCTACAATGTGCCAGGCGGGCACAGGTCTTGAACTTCTTCTATCAGTCTCTAGGTAGGGGGCTTTAGCTCATGGTCCCGGTCAAAACCCAACTGTCAGATAAGCTAACTGATGAGACCTACAAATGTGATTAGCAGCCATACGCCTCCTGGTCCATCTAACACCAATTTCACACACAGAACAGTACTTTAAGAATCAAAAAGCAGCAGATGAATTCTTACAGAAATTTGCCCTCTTAGTATTTTTAAGAATATTTAATATTACCATTTTATGAAGTAATTATCTCCAGCACATTCAGACACAATGTTTTTTAGTATTATTTGATTTATATAATTACGTATTCCTTTTTTGTAGATCTATCCATCTATCTTGACTTTATATAATGTTGTATTGTATAAAGTGATACTTTAAATAATACACACACACAATTATTATAACATAATAAATAGAATAAATATAATATATAACATTTAAATAAAAAATCTATTTATATGCAACAATAGGACACAACATATGTATTTTAGTGAATTAGAAAGATATTATTTCTATTATTTACTTATTTGTATTTAACTATTTTCTTTTTTTTCCATTTTAGTTTATTATATAATTATATATTTGACCATATATGGTAAATACATTTACCATACATTTAATAGAATTACATTTTTTTAAACAAAAATAACTATCACAGAGATGCAAACTGATTCAGAATCAGATTTTTTTTTATCTTAGTTTTACTAAAATCATTACTAATTTGCATCTCAAAAACCAATAAAGAATCTGAACGAAAATGTTTTTTGGGTTTTTTTTTTCCCTGCAATTTTGCTGATGAGATTACCATTGATTGTCCTGGACAATGATGGAGAGGTTTTAATACAACACAATAGCGGCTAGTATTAAAGCCATATCCCAGAGCAGCAGTACGGTGGCCCCTAAACTGATAATTCAGTTCGAACTGACAGCAGGCAGAGGCTGAGCTACTGTCTGAGGAGTGAATAATTCAGCTGTCAAAGCTCAGAGCAACAGGCTGAGGGCTGCGTCTCCCTCACACACACACGCACACGTGTGCAAGCAGTGGTGTATATCAGCAGGGGAGATGATAGGGGCCTTATTGATTTCAAGAAAGCAGCCAGACAGTGGGTCGCTCTGACCCGGGGCTGCATAATAATCCAGGTTTGATTATGTGAAATTAGAGAGTGAGAATGTCAAAGTGAGAGTGCGACTGCATGAGGGCTTCTTTTGTTTGCGGAAGACAAAAGACATCAGTATTTCACTCCTGATTTCAGCACAAACCTTGTGTTGTGTGTGTGTGTCGTGGTTTATGCCCCTTCTCCTGGCTCTTTGTTTGTGTGTTTGTGTGTTGCATGCGTGTGCATATACAGATGGCTGGTTTGGCTGCACCCCACTGCTCTCTTGGCTGCTCTGCAGGCGTACGCTCAGCGTGATTGGCTGGTCGAGGTTTGGGGAGAAGGGGGGAAACACCGTGATGGCTCAGGTGGCCCATTCTGGTACCAGTCGTATCATAAACAAGCCGCCTCCACTCAGCCGTGAGCTCACTGAGGACCTGCGAAAAAACCAATTTAGCAGAACCGCATGGACGCAACTGATGCCCCATCCTCCGATTCACTCAACAGATCATGAGTTGGTGATATGATAGAGACATGTCCCAATTTCTTCCCCTCCTTCAGGACAGCTAAGGAGGAGGTAGATGAGCTCTAGCGAAGGAACCCTAAAACACCACCGCAAGAAATAATGGGCCCTCGCTTTGTAGAAAAACGTGAAAGCAAACACGCGCCGTTCCATTCAGCTCATTTAATCCTGCCGCTCTGACAGTAGCCTTCTGCGACGCTGTCGAAGAGGAAGTCATGGAAATATTCCAGTAATGAGACTCGGCTGTCTTTGGGTCTCATTTTGTACATCCAGTCAGCACAGTGAGGCAAATGTGGCTCATTTTTATTTGACTGGATGGATCTGCACCAATCACCTTAAGCTTATTTGAGCTTCAGGCTTACAGCTAACATGAAACGTATTTCTTTATCTTATGGTTTTAGCATATCCTTAGTTTGTATTAGGTGCTCACCGCCTGTCATTCTCTATGGCCGTTCCTTCAAAACAAACTTCTGAGATGAATCTCATCCAATTATTTTGGTACCCATCAAAAATGTCACAAAATATTCAAGATTTGGCAGAACCAAAATGTAAAACTACAAAACTGGTATTTAAAAAGCACCAAATAATTATTTATTGAATTTTTTTAAATATACATAAAAATGTATCTTACAAAAAAATGTTTAATTATTTCAGAAGTGAAATTATGTCTTA
Source organism: Enteromius unitaeniatus (assembly GCA_032359435.1). Taxonomy (NCBI): domain Eukaryota; kingdom Metazoa; phylum Chordata; class Actinopteri; order Cypriniformes; family Cyprinidae; genus Enteromius; species Enteromius unitaeniatus. The sequence goes on from JAUMHI010000069.1 coordinate 13,393,354, forward strand.
TTTTTCCATACCCCACTGGATATTTTCGGCTCATGTTTTAATCATAAACATTTCTAAATTGCGCTAAAAAATAAAAGAAAAATAAAGTTGTAAATGAGATTTAAAAAAAGAAGAAAAGAAAATAGTTACTCGTAAATATACATGTAAATAAATAAATATGTACATTTATTTATTTAAAAAATATATTTATTATGTAGTTTACTGTTTATTATTATTAATATTATGTATTGCAAAAATATGGAGGAATATGGATGGCCCAGGGCTTTAAACTCCATCCCAGGATCTAAAATCATAAATTACTAACCATTTTAAACCAGACAGTGTCTGGTGGAAGCTGCAATAAAAAAATAATACTTCATAAGCCTCAAAAATCCTTTCAGGTCTGGGGGGCAATCTTCATTCAATCGTTGATCATATTTCCTTCCCAACATTTATCCCCGTCTCTGGCGTGTATCACCCACCGGTGTGTCTCCTGCTCCCTGTTGAGTTCTGCCAGTATTGTGCCAACGCACCACTCGAGACTGACATCCATCATTTGCTCGGTGGAGGCAACATACGCTTGCTGCATTAGTATTATAAGCGTGATGCTAATGCACGGCGCATCACACACACTAAACAGATATAATTGAAGACAGCGCTTCTGTCAATAACCTACACGTCTCTGTAGAGCAGGTCAAGGAGCGGAGATGGGAAACCTGACGATGCGAAACCCGGCCTTATTAAGTCTGAGTCCGAGAGAATAGGAGTATTATTAACATATCAATCGCCGCTAACGGGAGGTGTGTGGTGGCATTAGCTCATAAGAACCCGAGCGTACGTCTCCCTCAAGACTAAATGACACGAAGTGTGCAAGAAGCATCCATCAGTTTGGCTAGTGCTGACAGCTCTCTCGAAATGATCTTCACAGGAGGACAGATGCAGTGCCGCTAGATTGATTCTTTCACTGTTGGCCGGCAACTCCGTGGTTGGACAGACAGCAGTGACGCTCTTCCGACACATGCGGCACCTCGAAAAGGCAGAACCTGCCACTACCGCTGTGTAACCCAGGAAAACAATCACCTCACGTCGTGCAGGGTGTTTACGCTTGCATCTGAGCCATTAGCAACCCAGACAAAGAGCATATGCAGCTCTGGCAGGGGCCGCGTTGGTGGGATAACAGGCTGGTTGGCTTCACCCCGGACTCGGCCGGGACTGGCGCAGGGTGGGCTCGATCTATAGGGGGCTTCATTTACAGCCTCTCACCACAAAACAAGAGGAGGAGCGCTGGGCCCACTGCGACATTCGGCGGGGATACATTGACAGGATCTGTCTGGAAGCACGCAGACACAGTGGGAGAGGTACACTCATCTCCATTATGGCCTGGCACAGCCTGAGACTCCACTCAAATTCGGGCAGATGTAATCGATAAAAGAAGGACAAGGGTTTTGTTATTCCGGTATCTGTGAAGCCAAGGCTTTAAAAAGCTTGGACTCGATTAATGAGAAGTATCTCGGAATCGCTGCCAGGCACCAGACCAAGCCAAATGAGAACGGAAATGCAAAGAACCCGTTTTGAAAGAGAGATTGAAATGGTGAAGTCAAGAGATTCTGTAATAGGACGAGTCCATTATGAGTTAGCCAAAATGCTAACAAACGTATTATCTTGGTAGCTGGCAAACTAATTTATTATACTCTTTAAATATATATTATATATATATATATATATATATATATATATACACACACACACACACACACATATATATAGTGTGTTTTGGAAATGCAAAATTGTCAATCTTTTTATTGGTCAGTTTTCACCAGAGCAAACCATCTTTTTGCTTAGTAATGTCAGGCATCACTAAAAATGCGCAGTGATTAATTAGCACTGACAATGCATTTACATAGTTATTTTTGCATCTGACCTTAATGAATATGCATTTGTAGGAGTTTTCCTTTCAGACGCAAAATTTATGGGAGGAGTATTCAAATTAATTATCAAATTACTGGTATTTGTGCCATTGTTTAACGTCCAAAAAGCAGGGTCTAAAGCATTTGGCATTTGAAATGGCATAGGAAACAGAGAGAGGTTTTTTTCCACACATATTATTATTATACATAATATTACTCCACACATTTATTTGAAATGCCAGGAGAACACAATATTCAAACATATAATTTGCCAAGACATGTTATTTTTAATTTGGCTTGGAAAACAAAAGATGACTTAGACCTGGTATTGCATGACTCCTAGTTGATGGTTCCATCAAAACTTCTCGGAACCCTTCATTCTTTGACCGCTGGTTCTTTCTAACGTATTGTGGTTTCTTTCATTTTTATTCGCAACTGCCCTAATTTGTGCTGCAGTATTAAATAGCTACAATTATCAGTCAGCCAAAAAGCTAACAATCATATCTTGGTAGCTGACAACAAATTTATTATAATCATTAAATATAGATGTACTAAAATAGCATTAGCGAAGTGGGATGTACAAAAAAACTATGTTTTTGAAAATAAAGCAAAAGTTGAAACACAAATTGAAAATTGGCATAGTGTAGAATTGAAACAATTACATTTCTCAATATGGTGGCTCTAGAAACTGAAGTACTGCCTTGGAGTTCAAAAATCCAATGAAGACAAATAAGGACGGAAACATGACCTGCTTTTAAGGAGAGATGGAAGCGTCATAGTAAACAGCTGAAAACAATGTTATCATGATATCCAACAACACATTTCTCAGAGAGAAGTTTCACAAAACGTTATATACTGTGGTAGTGGCACTTAAAATGTATTAGCAAAACAAAGACACAGACAAATCTTGTTTATCACCTTACACAACAGCAAACAGACTTTGGAAACAGGACAAAACTAGCAAAGAAGCTAACAACAACAAACTTATCTTCTCTAAGAGATATTTAGAAATAATTAGCAAACAACGAGGAGCATACGCTGCAAAAAAAATGGCTTATCTTTCTTAGTATTTTTATCTTGTTTATAGTCAAAATGTATATAGTAAATTCAATGTCATCTTCTAGAATAGCCAAAAGTTGCATGCAGATAAACATAATAAAACCATACAAAAGTGCATCTAAACAACAAAACTACCCCTAAAAGTTTTTTTTTTTGCCTTCAGGTTGCCTAAATCTCTCTGAAAAAAAAACGCCTTGAGATATTTAGAGAAAGATACAGTTGTTGTGTACCGCCACACCGACAGGGAACGAAGTCTTTTCTGCATGTTCTGTCTCAGAGAGAGGAAAAGACAAAGAGAGACACACAACACTGCTTTCGTCAATTAGACAGCTAGCGCTAATGATAACATGCTAGCAGCATTTCTTGACAGAACTGAGCCTGATTACTTGAACTGGAAGGCACTTCTCAATGAGACTCCTTTTTGTTTAATTAGGCTTGTAAATAATTATTGCAATTAAAGCCTGCAATTAGGAGACTGAAGCGGCACTATTAGTGAAGTGACGGATGCCAGGGAGACCCCTTGGTGTGGTGGGGCACGCACAAAAGCTACGACATTATGCAGTCATGCGCTGACAGCTAGAATGACTGTTGATATGCTAGAACATTTTAATTGCAGATTGTATTATCTTGCCATCTTCTTGTCTGATCCCTGAGACAACAACCCAGTCGCTTATAAGTCGCAGAAAAGTTCCTGTACACAAGTGTGTACGTTTCAGTGACTCTGGAGGAAAATAACAAGCTGGTTTCAGTCGTCTCTCTCGTGATACAGTACATGATGCCCTTCTGGCATTTAACAAGTCAAAGTTGTGAATTTCTCTTTCTTGTCTTGCTTTAATTGCCCTTTCAAGCTCTGGACACTTGATTCTGTGATCCTTGATTGTGATTCTTAGAAAAGTTTAATTTACCTATCATCTATCTTTGCCTCAAACACTTCTAAAACTACTCAAGAGAGAGAGAAAAAAACAAGAAATCTAATAATTCTGAGATGTAAGGGTTTAAAACAGAGAAGCAGCATGAGATGTATGAGAGATCTCTTTCTAGTCTCCCCTTTAAACTCTAAGATTTAGTTCTCAGGAGTAGCTTATTGAAAACTTTAGTGACTCGATAGTTGACATTTAAATAAAGCACTGCAGACAATCACAACTGACCTTTGAATACATTCATATCTGATCTCGTGTTTCATTCGACTCATTTTTTACTTCTCCTAAGTCGATACTTAAATGAAACATGGCTGATGATCAGAATTAATCACTGAGCTATGAAAACGAAAACAACAAAAATAGCCCTGAAGCCCAGACAAAACCACGTTATAAGTTTTGCCTCCTTTTATCCGAGAAGCTTCTTCAGTCTCATTTGCATCTTCCTTGCTTCCCTTAGAGGTAATAAAACAGGAAAAAATCCCCTGCAATAGAAACTCAAAACAGTTAGCTTTAATTTCAATCGATCGCTGAGGTTGCTCTTTCATAGATCATTTGAACTTTTCCAGCGCTCTTTTTGACCATGTTTTTCACAAAAGCAGCAGGGAACGTGTTCAGCCACTCATCGCCGCTAATGCTTGTCAAGTCATTCTATGCTATCGACATTTCTCATTGGGTGGTCCAACTCGAGATTGATGCACAACAGAAAGATTGCTAAGTCGAATGTACCCTCTTACCTCTGCGGCTCTCTGCTTACTAGCTGTGTTATCCTGCGCCCCACGGAGCCACCACTCTCTTAACAAGGCACCCAACGGCCCCTAATCAAGCTATGCAAGCAGATCTCAGGTACACAACCACCTCATTTGAGACTATTAAATCAACACCGCACTGAAAGCCCCCTAGAGGCCTGTGAGACAGTGACAAGCATTCAGCAGGTACAACCAGAGCCGCTAGCGCCTGCCCCCGATTAATAACACCCATCGTGACACTGGCTTGTCTCTGTACGCTGTACTAAATCTAGCACTAGCCTGACAGGTCAGAGCCCGGTCTAGGGTGCAACCATGTTGTTTACTAACAAGAACAAAGACCTTTCACCTAAAGAGCCCAAAATCTCAGCTGAACAACAGGCAGTGATTGTTCACCGTGCCGAGGAGCAAATCATTTATTGACAGCGCAGCTGCCGCTGGGGGCGGAAAGGAGGTGGGACGGAGGGCAAAAGAAAGCACTTCCAAGGCAATGCGTATTTTAATTAAACACTTGATAGGGGCCGACAACAGTTTTGCTATCAAATAATGAGGTTAGGACTGGCCAATGGTTCCTGTGCACCAAACCTGATTAGTGCAAATCCTCGCTTAAGTCAATTAGCGATGCATTAATGCGAGAGGAAAGGATGCACTCTGTGCTCCACCCCGAGATTTCGTTCTAGCCTCAAGAATGTATCTTGCAATGGTGAGCGTATACAATTGACCTTTAAGTTAACCTTGCAAGTTTGATACACCGCGCCAGGTCAGGCGCTGACCCGAAGCCGCAATATACGGCGTTAAAGCCTTCAGGTGTCCGGAGAGAGTGTGAGATTGGAAGCAGCTTTCACTGAAAGAGTCTGCTAAATAGCATCATCAATAACGCTGGACATGGGATGTATCGACAGGGGCATTTATCCTGATCTGTCCCTTTGTCAATAGCAAGTGAAGCCATTGCGTTGACACTCAAACGCGCACCCTATCATTGGAATTGATTCTCCCCACCTGTACTTTCTCTTGTGCAAGCGGTGACCCCCTAAAATCTGAAATAGCAAGTGATATTGTATCAATCACCCCAGCCATTGTGCTGGGAAGATGGTATAATAGCAAGCTGTGATGGTTAATCAAGAAAAATGATTGACAAAAGCAAAATGCACATGCTAGCAGCTCATCGCTGTTGGTTTAATGGCCTGCAGATGTCAGGCAGTCGTAAAGGCGTCTGTATGGCATCAACAACCTTTTGTTATCGTGTGTCACAGACTAGCATTGTCCAAGCCCTGTTTATATAAACACAAAGGCTGATTTCATGAAGTGGAACGTGTATATCACTAGTATAATATATTTTTAGAGACAGAGAGAATCTGAATTTGTATAAAAGTAATAACTAGCATGTATATTTTACAGTATAAATATAAGTAAAAAAATATTTAACTATTTTAACTATTTAACTAGTAACTTACTATTTGTGAGTAAATAGCAAGATTAGCGTTTTTAATAGACATTTTTTAATGTTTACTTTGACTTTGAGGTGAATGTCTATCATGGCAAAACAGCGTTTTTACAGAAATTAAATAATTTATTAATATTAAATATTATATAGTTTATAAATATACTATGTAAAGTTAATTTATATATATCATATTTCATACACTTGTTATTAAAAATACTTTGATAAAGAGAAAGAAAGCTACAAGACAGATAAAACATTTTAAAATCATTAAAAATAAAATGTGTTGTCAAATGATTATTTACAATTATTTGCATCCAAAATAAAAGCTTGCATTTACATAATATATGTGTCTACTGTGTACTGCATATATATTATGTATGCATAAATGCACACACATACATATAAATTTGGAAAATATCTACATGTAAATATTTAATTCTAAATATACAGATATGATATATATATATATACACACACACACACATTTCAAACTTACATATAATTGATATTATGTAAAAAAATATTTTATACTTAAATGCGAGACATTTTTCTTACATATATACATGCATGTGCATAAATATGCACAGCACACACACATATTATAAACAAAACGTTTATTTTAGATGTGATTTATTGTGATTAATCATTTAACAGCACTAGAAAATCCAGGTCTATGATTAATTCAAGTACAAGTCATTCTACGCATACTGAGATGTAAACCGAGATATCCTAATTTGGATTAGCTGGACTGCTCCAATTTCTTATGAATACATTCGTTATGCTTAAAAAGAAGATTTTCATTCTTCCCCGTCAATTACCATGGCAGCTACAGTTAATCTAAGTCTTTGTCCAGGGCAGCATGAATGACAGTGATGGGTGGATAAAGGGGAGATGGAGGTCGCTGGTCAAGACACTCTCCTTGTTCCCATTTTTTAGCAAGAGCAGCTGCACTTTCACAGGGTGACCAGAGGTCATGAAAATGCTATAGGGCATCTGAGGCCAAGATTTTTTTATTTTCAAAATTTGACTGAACTTTGGGCACAGTTCCTCAGTTTAGCTCATTGTTAACCGGGCTTGTTGTACAGACTGCAAAAAAAAAAAAAACAGAATTCCAGGCCTCTTCCTGTGCATTGTGTATGAGAATCAAGAGCTGAGCGAGCGCACTTCTGTTAAGTGAATATTAATGCTGCTTTGTTCTCATTAATCACATCCTCTGCTCTGTTGATTTCCTGTTAGCCCTTTCATCATATACACCCCCATCCCCCTAACCATGCTACAGTCACCCAAACGCTGACATCCAGACACATGCGCAGACATTCACAGAACGCCACACACACAGAGAAACCAGTGGCTGTCGGCCAACTGAATCTGCATGCAGTATGAGGGGCAGTTCAAACCAAACAAAGACAAACAAAAGACTCCAAAGGCACGGGGCGTAAACCACAGGATAGATATGATTTCTGGGGGGCACTATCTGTGCAGACAGGGTTTCTGTTAGTTGACATCTAAAAAAAATTGCATAAATCAAAAATGTTATTATGGTTAAAATGTAAAAAAAAAAAGTACTATCACATATATTTACTATCACCCCAGTGTTACAGATAAACCTTTAAAACTTCCAATTTATATTTACATAATATAAAATAAAAGAATTATTACTATTACTAAAAATATTTTTATGGCGTTTGATTTAAAGCTATCGATTTGCATGAATTCAGGCTACATAAATCAACATATTAATAGTTCTGAAAAACATACTGGACATTAGTCATGTATCAAAATCAAAAGTCCAAATAAAGACAATATGGCTATCGTTATCTGACAATATCATTACATCCCTACTGGACACTGGAATTATCAGTGCTTCAACTTCAATACGTCACCCCCTAAACAGCGAACTACTTTTTTTCGTATGAGAAATGTTACATTCAATCACAAACACCTCCATTTGCGATGGCTGTAATTTTGGTTATGCCAGTGCTGAATGCAGAGATGATTTCTGGGTCGACAATCTTCAGCTGGATAATGGAAGAAGAGTGTTATTTTAGGAGCCGTCTGGAATGGACTGTGGAAGAGAGGAGAGAGTCTCTAAACAATCTCACTCTGGGTGAAAAATCCCATTTCCCTGCATTTGATAACCACACAGTTCATTTCCTACATTTCCTGAACAAAGGTAACGCAGGCCTTGAATGTCCTTCTGTGAGTGCGTGTGTGTGTGAGTGAGAGAGAGATCAAAATGGTAAATACATGCATATGATTCGAGGTACAGTATGTGTGTGCGCCAAAGGAGACTAAGGCTATGCAAAGACACAGAGCAAATAATCTGGTTCTTCAAGATGGGGAAAAGGGAAGCCATGCATGGATTTTAAATTTCACAGCTGAGCACTTGGGAGAGAAATTGCCAGGGCGGAAATACGGAGGCTCCTTTATTTGGTTGATGATCTCGGTTACGTAGCTTTTATGAGCTGGGGTGGGGAGGAGAGAGAAGGGGTCGAGGATAAGAGCGAAGGATTCTCAAGTTCAACGTAAACGTTTCTCGCTATATGACTGACAGCAGCATATGCAGACAATTGGGTTTTGGTTGTGAAAGTCGACACTTCACTCACAAGCTTCTCCACTTTAGTCACGCCGAAGGAAATTTCACGCTGCTCTTAATAGTTGGTGTGGGATAGACAATGTCAAATCTAGAGCTGGGTTTTTAAGATAAACTCATAAAATCAAACTAAAAGCTTTACATCTCTTTTGGACGCCATTGATGACTCATCATGCATGTTTAAAAAAAGAAACCTACCTCAACAGAAAACCTCAACAGACTGGTTTTTAAGCAGTGCTCTCAATGTTGTGAACGAGTGCTTGGCAGTTTTGGCATGTGGCCCTGGCTGCACTGATAATTGAATTAAAAGAAAAAATGATAAATCGTGAATCGCTCGGCACTAATGTGGTGGGAGTCAATCATTTTGTTGTGCAACTAATTAAAGGACCAATCAAAACATTGCCAATCTATTCCCATACAATAACTGGCACATTGTGACATTTTAGTTTTCCACGCATCAGATCTTTCAATTCAATTTAGAGCCAAATGTGCTATTTATAAATTCATAGTGAATAGAAATAGAAAACAGAAAGTGCTGAACACCACATAAAAAGTCTTACCACACTAAAAAGTCTTTGTTTTGGAGTTTTGTGTGCTGATATGCAAAAAGGTGAGTCGTACAAACCTGCAAGGCAATATGTCTTTCCTCCTCACTGTTTGCATAAGGGTTTGTTTTGCATGAGAGTGAGCGGAGTTGGTTACATGTTCCTCGATTTGCATACGGCAGCAGGTGTGGCTTTGCTTGTCCCAAGCGCTCAGGCTTCATTTGATTGTGTGAGGTCGCACAGATGACACACAAGTGCTGTTCCAAACCCTAGTGAGCTCACGCATCAAGTTCATCCGAAATAGCAGATATATTTCACATGCATCATATTTTCTTCAATGCTAAACAATATGAATAAACTGTACATTGATTCCAATCATTCTTTTAAAACGCAATCCTAAACAAAATTATGCTTTAATGATTCAAATTCATTACTGTAACTATTAAATTCAACAATATAAATGATCAGTAATTTGTTCTTTTTAGATAAGGTATTTTTTAGGTTTTCAGATAGATGGATAGATAGAACGATAAAATGATCGAAAGAAGGATAGATAAGATAGAACAAGCAAAAGAACAATGGATAGATGGGACGAGTGGATGGATGGATAGATAGATAGAATGAGTGAACAAATGATATATAAATAAGAGACAGATGCAATAATAAAAGGATTGAAAGAGACAGAAGAGAATAGAGATAGAGAACAGCGACAACAAAGAACGAATGAATGAACTAGATAGATACGAGTGAATGAACAAACAAGGAAGGATAATTATATAGAGAGACAGATAGAACAATAAAATGAGATTGATAGAATGAGTGAATAAATGAATTAATGATAGATAGAAACAAATAGAACGAAAAACGATAGATAGAACGATGGATAGAACGATAGATAGAAAATGATAGATGTAATGCTGTAGAATGAGAGCTAGGTAAAGGATGGTCTGTGGATGAGTTGAGTTCTTCTAGTTAGGATGCTGTTGATGCAGCTCACACAGTCTCAGACTCCCACTCGTGTGTCATCAGTTTGGCAGAGAGGTGACAAGTAAAGACTGTTCACAGTCAGCTGGAACGTAAAACCTAGATGAGATATTTTTGAAGCCGTCTTTGACACACATTTTGCAAATGTGCATGACATGGCTAAGTCTCCATGTCTCTTTCAACGACTCCCTTTTTGTTTCCCTCGCCCGCCGCTCTCTCCCTCTGTCTCTGTAAAGCTGTTATCAGCTGAAACAGCTCTGACCTTTCGTAGCTGTTAGCCTCTGGCTCCCTTCCCCAGCCAAACAGCCAAAGCACTTTATCACAAGACTATGAATTACCACAGAAAGGGACCATCTCACCGCCTGCGTGATCTAAGACTGCTCTGCTCTGCTCTGAACGCTCTTTCTTTCAAGCCCTTCACGGTCGTTCGTAAACACGGCTGACATAACCTGTGTTTTTTTGACTGCTCTGGTAGTGGACACATCTTGTCTGGAGCTCATTTGTCTTTCAGTTCCACTGTGTTGCTCTAACCAATAACTACGGACCATTAACACGGCATTCTCACATATAGACTGAGACAATGGGCCCCAGAGTCTATGAACGCGCGTGTATGTGTATTTCTCTTTATGTCAGTGTGAGGCAATCTGTTTGAAATCTATTTGTGTTCTAGTGAGGGATGGCTATGCATTTGGAATGAGCTGTATTTATGTGAGCATTTGAGGAAATGCACAATATACGGCATCATAGAAAAGAATTATAGATGCCGAATGGGAAATGAGGTGGCGTGAAGCGTTTGTGGGTAAAAATGGGATGTGTTTGTGCGCGTCTCTCTCGGTAAAGCTAGATTACATGCTGGTTTGAGCATGCTTGAATGCTAAATGCAAATCCATCGGTGTCTGATGGATGCGAGCATGTATGTAAATTTGTAATCTGTGTATCTGTACCCACACATCCATCTGTACAGTACTCTCTCTACATCAAACACACGCAAATGACCTTACAACCCTTGTTATGGAAACATAAAACATTTGCGACACATTTGAGTTCCATAATGTCATACATTTACATATTTCTGAATAATTAGAGGGAAATAAGACAGGATGGGACTTGATTCAGTCAGTCTGGTAATGGATAAAATCATGACAAAAAATATTCCTTTATATCTAAACGTTTATTTCAAATTACCAGCATCAGTTGTTTAAACCTGTTTTTACAGTTTAGACAGAAAGATTATATAAATTAGTTGGTATACTTAAAATATTCTTCTATAAATACATTTCTATATTTTATATGATTCTAAATCCACTTTAGCATCCAAAAACAAAATGTATTATATTTTTATATAAAAAAATTATATCTATCTATCTATCTATCTATATACCGATAGTTATAAATATATCGGTCGGGCTCTACTATCTATCTATCTATTTAAATGAATTAGAATTTCTGGCCATTGAATGGTTATTAACATTAACATGAAAACAATAATAATTTTTTTGTTATATCTTTTGTTATCAATATTATATGTTATATGTAATATATGTTATATCATACAACTACTGGTCAAAATGTTAGTTATATTAAATATGACATTACAAGGCAATCTGTGAGGCAATCTGTTTGAAATCTATTTGTGTTCTAGTGAGGGATGGCTATGCATTTGGAATGAGCTGTATTTATGTGAGCATTTGAGGAAATGCACAATATACGGCATCATAGAAAAGAATTATAGATGCCGAATGGGAAATGAGAAAATAAATAAATAAATAAATTCTCCCACAAGTCATGATTCTCTCTTTAACGATTTTGATTCTGAATCGGGCTTAACCTGCGTCCATCAGAAGCTTCTGTATACTACTGGATGAATCTACAACCAATCAGATCACTCATTCCGATGACGTACAGTATTGAATAACGTCGGAAGACACAGGTCGTTTTAATTAATTGGTTCCCACTTTTTTGGGACCAGAAGTGCTCTAAAACGGCAGCTTGGCCAAAATAACTTTGCTCGCGAAATGAATGTAGTGTCACAGGAAGTATGGGCGGGCCCAGGCTACGAAACTCGTGCACTGACAGACTTTCCCGCGTGCTTTCTGTTTGTTTGTCCTGAAGTGGCTAGTCACGACTGCGGTTAAATGCACTTTATAGTTTTATGAGAAACAGATGTATACATCGTTAGATATGTTTTCAGAACAGAGAAAAACATCTGATATAGATCTGCACATTAGTCTGAATCAAGCCTGTTAACGCTCCTACTGTCTATGAGCGCATCGGTTATAATCAAACGGCAGAGGAACTATTGTCTGTAAACTTTCGAATACAGAGGGAACACTTATTTTAAATAAGCAATTGTAGCCTGCTTACATAATAATAAAAAAGTACTTTTGCATATATATATATATATATATATATATTACATTTTAACAAAATTCTTATTTTTTTTGTTCTTTCTTTTACAAATAGTATTTTTCAATACGTCAGTTACATAAAATGTGATGTTACTATGTATTATGGTAAAGGACCATAATAGTGTATATCAAACACTATACCATCGGAAACCAATATTGTACTGAATTATAGCATGATGAGCTATGAAGCAATACTGCGTGTCACTAATCTGCTATTTTGACTCCTCTTAGCCAGTGAACATATAGGAAATATCCCACACATTCCCATGGAGCAGCAATAACTAAACTAGTTCAGCCATTTTGGCTCCGTTTTCATTAAATTACACTGTGAACTCCGCTCCACCATGGCGGCTCTGTTTCCTGCTAGCATAAGAGCTTGTGCTGAAAGGTGAATGGTAATCCTGCTGCTCTATGAAGTGTGAAGCTTGACTACGCCAACTGACTCCTCAAACAGCGGTGCGCTGGGGTGACGGAGGCCATGCGGTCTTTAGCACCATTTTTTGTTCCTCTCAGCTCAACAAGTGAACATCTCACACCTGCATCCTGAATATTAACACTTCATAATGCTTGCCGTATCTTCTGTGAGCAGAGAAATACCTCCGAGAGCAATTTTAAGCCCGAGTCAGACTGAAAGAGCTCATTGAGCCCAGTGATGCCTCGCAACACAGCCGTTTAATAAGCTGTAATATTGAATTAATCACCTGAAACACTTAAAACAGGCCAAAAGAGGTTGAAGAAATGATAGAACACGCTGATGGCTCTTTTACGACGGGATCGGTCTGAATTACTGCATGAGAGGCAAATCTTTTGATGTTTCGGTGAATACTATTCCCTAAAGACTGTTAAATGCAAGTGAAGAGATTTACAAGAACACACACACACACACATAAATAAAGCTTGTTTCACAGGGTAATGCCAAATACATTTATTCTACAGTGCTATAAGAGAACAGGGATTTTTTTTTACTTTTTGATGCCAAACCCCCTCCAAATATGATGATTCTCATTATTATTTACACTGTGTGAAACATATCTAGTGTTACATTAAATGATATAATAAAAATGGCCTTGACCTTTAAAATAAGATATTATAAAATATCAGTTCACCTGGGTGATGCAAGGGCCTGGGACTTAAAACTCAAAGTTGATAAAAATGCTGGGTTCACTTATACATCCCTGGTGAGGGTAACAGGATGTGTGCGTAGACACAGTGTGCTGACTCAACAAGTCTCCTTCTCGTTCTCCTCATTTTTCTCTCATCTGCCACTACACGTGCCGCCCAGTGGGGCTGACCCAGCGGGCCGTGTGTGTAGCGATATGATGTGAACCTGTCAGCCCACTGTGCATTAAACCACCGCTCTCATTACCAGCCCTTCCCTCCTGCCACACCCGACCCCGTCCCGCTGCCCACGCAGCACCCACAGGGGATATCAAACCTCTAGAACGGACGCTAAAAAAAGCCTGGAGATGTAAGCAACCGGCCTGGTCATCCATCTCAGAGCAGAGACAGTATTTTCTCCTTTTCTCCTTTAGAGGTTCTCCCTCTCTCTATTTTTCTTCTTTTCTTTCATTTTTTTCCATAGTCTAAAATAGGGCTGGGCAGAATGATACTATATTGTTTAGAGCAAGAAATGTGTCACGAGTTTCTGCTATGCGGTGCAGTTTATCATATATATATATATATCATTTTCCATTTATAGAAAATTAAGATTTTATAATCTTCTGCAACAATGAAATATATTTGGTTTGTATTTCCAGTACAATAAAATAATGAAAGAATTAAAAGAAAACCTCAGGAGCTACAACCTATTTTCATCTCAGAAATAAAAAAGGTAATTGTGAGATAAATTTTAAAATAAAAAAATAACATCACACTGAGATAAGTAATCATATATAGTATAAATAGATAGATTTAAACCCCAACTGTCCTACATTCAGTCAAGGTGTGATATATTAATCTGCAGATTTGAGATACTTTAGCCACAGTTACGAAATTCAAGTCATGAGCTGCAATTATAACTAGTCCTCATTGACTACTAGTCACAATTACCGTTTTTACTCTGAGTGAAAGCGGGTTTGCCATAATGCTGTAATGTATAGGGTTACTGTGATATAAAATGACTCATACCGCCCAGCTCTAGTCTGCAATGTATCCCATGGGAAGCGTTGTGTGTATTGATATAATATGAGCGGGGTCTCTCTCCATCTCTCTCTCTCTTCATTATGCTGTCGAGAGAGAGAGTGACCTTGTTCTCACTCCATCTCTTCTCCTTCAGCTGTCTCTCCATCACTCTCTCCATCACTGACACAGCTACTCTACTCTCTCCCCATTGCTCTCTTTCATTAGTGGATGCTGTCACGTTCTCTCCGTCCTACAGCTGTTATGGATGGAAGAAAGACGACGGGAGGGGAAGGCATATACATGTATATATTCAGACCTGTCTCTCCGACATGACGTAGATGTAGCTGTTGTCCAGGGAAAAGGCCATGTCTCTGAGAACAGGGCTTCCGTCTTTGATGACCGGCAGAGTTTCATACTGGATGCCACCTTGAGGAGGACCGTCAACACGAATCTGAAAGAGTAAGAAGAAAATATGATAAGATCATGAGCAGAATTGTAATTGTGCGCATAATTTAGTATTATGTACTACAATGCCATATTCTAATGGTAACTTCAAAAAAGTAACATTAAAATAAAGGATTTTATAAAAACGTTGTATATTATATTTAATAAATAAATACACACCTACATAAACAGATACACACATATTATA